>CM076571.1:501921864-502521864 GCA_034641835.2 Pinus albicaulis | reverse complement strand
TCTGAATTTGAACTGTGTAGTTCGAACTCATTTCTGAATTGCATGAAGTCTTCTATTTGTTTGTCATTGTCAAACACTTGCCAATATTTTTCGTTATCAGGCACTGCCGGTCTAAATTTTATCGGAGTTGTGTTGTCTCCAGTCTCATATGGCGTTAGACATTTCCTGGCCGCAAAAGCTAAATTGTGGGCCATAATGTTCTTTTTCCTTGGGATGAACCTCAGGTTTGACTCCTCAAATGTTGTCAACAGATCCATGACATCATTCCAATAGGCTCTAAGTCTGGGATGATTCACATTATACTCCCCATTGACTTACCTAATGATTAACTCAGAATCCCCGTACACATTAATTCTTCTGGCTCCTAATTTCTTCAAGAGATGCAAGCCTAAGAGAAGGGATTCATATTCTGCTATGTTGTTGGAACACTGAAAGTTTAATTTGCAAGAGATGCATTCTGTGTGGTTGTTTTCAGTGTTAATGATCCAAACCCCTGCACCAGCATTATTTCTAGTGCATGACCCATCAAAATACATACTCCATAAAGGACAGTCTTTGGTTTCATCTGTTTGGCAATTGTCCTTTTTAACTATGGTGCCTTCTGACTGTTCATGATTAGCAGCACCCAATTGAATTTGCTTTGACTCCTCAAATTATTCAATAGATTGAGGGATGTTGCCAGAAATGTTAGGGGTATTTTCTGGGTTGTTAAGTCCTAACAACAATAGGCTCATAACCGGAAAATCAAGACCTATGCTTTGTTTACTAATGTTTTCACATGTGGCAAACTGTTTGGACACTTCTGCGTTATTATACTCTTCTTCCCTGTCAGCCTTTAATTCTGTTAAAGTGACTTGTTCACTAGGAGTTTCATTGTTAAACATGATAAAAGAATCAAGGCCTGTATTGATAGAATATATAGGAGAGTTTCGTGGTCTGTCTTGACTTGTAACCGTGTATTGCATATGAGACTCCCTGTAAAGTCTTCTGGTCTGATTGAAAACCGGGATGGTCGCATATGTCATGTCCATCTGCATAGTCCCCTGTAACTTAGCTCCCCAAGATCTTGATAAAAGAATTCCATACTTTGGGGGAACATCAGCCACAACAATGTCCATGAGTAAACATTTGGGTGGAATCTGGGCTAGGTTAACACAGAGGTCTTTGATCAATCCTAGACATTTTACTCTGTTTGAGTTAAAGGAGTATAGGTCTTTGTAGGGTCTGGTAATTTCTAAACCAAGGCTCTCCATCACAGCTTTAGGCATTAAATTATGAGAAGCCCCGGAATCATGCATAGCGTTGTGTAGAATTTTGTCATGAATGTTCAAACTCACATAAAAGGGAGGAACTGGTCCTTCTTGAAAATTCCCTTCAATCTTAGGGCCAAAAATCAACTCTGGTAGGTCGTCACTAAGATTAACTGTATCTTCATTTTCCTCTATATTTAAAGCCTTCAAAATTTGGTTCCTATATACATGTTGGGCAGCTAACTCAGTTAATGGAACAAAGATTTTGATCTTTAAGATTTCCTGTTCAAGGCTGAAAGGGGTTTGATTCTTTGAAGCACTTGTTTCAACCTTATTAGCTGTCACTCTATCAACAATTACAGCTTGCTGATTTGTTTTAGTTGACACAACTGTTGTAGAAGGAGTACTAGCTGAAGCGTTAGTACTGCTGATGTCTTCACTCTGTTTTTCAGAATTTTGAGTGTTTTTCTCCTTATCCTTATCAGAATTAACAACCACTGTTTTGTCTTTTTGTTTGGCTATTTTGGGTTTAGCTGCGGTGCTGCTTTGAGAGGATTTGTCATAGGTTTTGGTGTTTGGGGCTTGTTGACTGGTCTTGCTTCTAAGGTCATATTCTCTTTGAGGTTCTATGACGACATTTTCCATGTCCCGATAATAATTTTCATTATCATTTCTTTTGCCGTCGTAAGGTGTGTAAAGACCTTGTTTATTATCATAATGAACCTCAAAGTCATCATCCTCTTCCCCAAACATGTTGATATCCTCTTCCTCTGCTATGTCTTCTATTTGTTCAACCTCACTTACATAGTTTTGATGAAAAGGAGGAGTGATCTGTTGATCATCTTCCCTGGGTCTGTTTGGAGGTTGGTTCCTTTTAACATTCTGGTTCTGGTTTCTATTTTGAGGAGCAGTTTGATTTTGATTTGCTTGTTCTCTCTTAATTATGCTCATCTCTTTCATCATTTCTTCCATCATTCTCTCCATCTTTGAGCTTGAAGTGGAAGGGGTGGATTCCTCTCTAAAAGATACTCTCTTCTCGCTCTTCATTCTTGCTCTTTTCTCCATCAAGTTTACTTCCACAGAAAGAGCACCCCTTTGCATGTCTTCAAGAGTTGGAAAGACTCTTTCTCTAAGTGAATATGTCATGTCTGGATCAAACCCTTCAGGAAATTTGTTTAAAGCTGAGCCCTGAGGAGGTTTTAGTTCAGGGGAAAGTGCATTATAGACGCTGTTAAATCTGGTACAATAAGATTGTACACTTTCCCCAGGGTTCCTATGGAGATTGTTATAGTCAGCAAGGACTTGGAGAGGATTCTTCCTCACTTCCCATTTGTTTAAGAATGCTTGATGGAAGGCTTGGATATCGTTAATACTATGGGGGGTTAAACCTTTAAACCATTTTCTTACTTCTCCCCCCAAACTTTGAGAAAATAGTCTCAACTTGACAGAGTCATTATCAATTTCATTTCTGTCAAAGTAGTCATTCATCTTGTCCACATGTTGAGATGTTGTTATGGTATTACTAGCATCATATAATGGAATTTTGGACTGATAGTCCTGTGGAAGATTGACTAATGGTACAGGAAGGACTAAGGGAGCATACCATGTTGCCATGGCAGGAGGTGGAGGTGGATTTACAGAAGGGAAAGTGGGCTGAGGTAAAGTGGTTTGAACAGTGGATGTAGGGTGAGTAGAAGTGGATGGACCAGGAGTAGACTGTTGAGAAGATCTTGGATGAGAGACACCTAAATTGTGAAGGAAATGTAAATCAGGAGGTGTTGTTTCCCTGCTACCAGGATGTTCACTTGTTTCAGGAGATGAAAGTGAAGATTCAGAGTCTAACTGGATTATATCATCAAATGACCTAGTCCTAAATGGGTTCACTAAGTTAGTTTGTGATTGTTGTAGAGCTGAAAGATTTTCGGGGACTGAATTAGCTCTCAAGGGTGATCTGAAAACAGTTAATAATTTAACCTTAGGAGACTTCCAAAGGATACTTTCTGGATTATCAACTATCTCAGGTGGGTTAGGGTCTGGATGGGCTCTAGTGTGAATCTTTTTAGAAGCCACTATGCTATGTTGTTTAGACCTAAAACAAGAGAAGTTCAACCAGATATGACAATCTTAGAGAGGTTCACCAATCTGTTTTACGATTTCAAATCCCAGAGTCCTCTAACTGATTTTGAATGATTTTATAATGATAAGGGTTCTTCCCAGTGGAGTCTTAAGGTTTGTTCAGGATTGTGGAGTCGCCAGGTGGAAAGTTCAGAGTTTTTTCAAAGGAGTACACTGTCCACCACAGTGTTTGTGAAACATTCCTTTCAAGGATATCTCAAAACACAACAAACTCTAACCAGAGGTTGACTGGGAGGGCATTCACCAGATATGTCACCCCCAAAAGAGGATGAGACCCAGAGGCTACCTGGCCCTTTCCAGACTCTGTCTAAGAGTATAAAGTAAAACACATCAAAGACGTACAAAATATATCAAAACTAGTGTTTTACTATCAATCTGAAATGTTTTTGGTATTTTCTAAATTGCTTTTATTTGTGGTTCGGAAGAATATCCTAACTTTGCCTCAAAACTTAGCTACGGTTATGAAACAAAGACAGTCTATCCTTATGGCTAAGCTAGCTGATTTTCCAGGGTTAGATAAAAACTCGAAAGAATCCTAGGACTGACCTAGTTTGTCACTGATTCAATTGAGTTTCATCTTAATTACCATTTCTTGGTAGTGCTTGAAAAGGATGCTTTTGACTCTCAAAATGTTATGAAGATTCTGGGTAAGGGTACCCAGCGGAGTCGCCAGAAATGTTAGCTTCTGGTGGCTCAGCTGCAAAATAAAACAATTGTCATGGAACCAGAGATTCTGGGTTAAAGTTTCCCCAGTGGAGTCGCCAGAAATGTTAGGTCTCTGTAATTTATTAGCAAGATTGGGAGAGTCCAATCACAGAGTTAACATAATTTCAACCAAACTTTGGGATTCTAGGATCTAGCCCTCCTGAATCCGGAGAGGGATCTCTCCAATATGTACAAAGATGGATATTGTCTTTGAAAAGCTTAAGGTAATGATATTAGGCTAGTTATGAAGGCCAAGGGTTTTGTTTTGTTTTGGATGGTTGAGCATGAAATGTTACTTGAGGGGAAAGTCCTAAGTGCAAAGTTTCAAAAGTGAGAAGTTGCAAGCAAATAGAACGGTTTTGGCAGATAGATAGATATAACGCTGGTTTTTAGTCCATTGGGCTATGGAGTCATATCTGGGCTTTAATTGAACAACAACATCAAGTGTGATCCAAGGGGCTAGTCATCTGTGTCTAAGGATCTCTTTAAATTTTGATTTATGGAATGGAGTGATACATCAAGAAGGGGAATTAAACAGATGCAGAACGAAGAGCAGCCTAGGATCTGATAAGTACTTTTAAACCAGTCAGCCTTTGACAAACACTTTAAGAAGGACACGAAATTAGACTAGGATCTGGTAAGTACTTTTAAACCAACCAGCCTTTGACACACTTCCAATAGAAAATATACAAAACAAGGGGAAACACAACGATAACACAGAATGGTCTAAGATCTAGCAAGTGCTTCTAAACTAGCCAGCTTTTAACACATTCCAAGGGAAATAATCTGTTAGTTATGCAGACAAGTCTGGGACCAGGGATAACCATATCTTCCTTCAGTTCATCATCACATAACATATACTGAAAGTAACGTTCAGAAATAATATTCAGCTAGGACGATAAAATGAGGGAACGCCAGCATTCTCATGCCTAAACTGAATTAAGTCATTCCTGAATAACACAGATTGGAAGAAAACATTCAAATAAAGATTTCTCGGCCAGAGAAGGTTATTGATATACAGCAGGTCCTAACCCTGTTTAAACTGTTCTTTACAGTGGAGAATGAAACAACATGAAAACAGAAATAAAACAACAAGTTACAAATGAGAATAACATCACCGTCAATATAGATCAGGATCCCATGAAACAACTTTTATATTGATGTCAAAACAGCTACAAACTTCAAGTCCAATGTTTCAGTTCAGCAATCATCTTCACTATTCAACCTAACTACTCTAGCACAAACAGAGCTTCAAGGGCCAGTGAATACTATGTACAAAAAGAAGTCTCAAGCTCAAGTGTATTTCAAAGTTCTGCAACCAAAACCTCCTCATCTTATGTAGAAGTACTTATAGGAAGATGAGGAGGTGAGATTTTAACAAAATATCTCAAGGACAGTTAATGCAGAGTGAAGAATTCTCGGCCCTTTGAGAGGCTCGAGGGAAAAATTTACAGGTGGATCACTACATTAACTGTTTCACAATAAATATCAAAGCTCGGTGGAAGCTTTGTTTGACTTTGAGGCTCTGTGTATGTTTTGGAATAACTCTGCAGATATTTATTTATTGGTTTTCTTGCAGAAATAACCTCTTGGCAATGCTGGAGGCAGATATTTCTTCGAGCAATAACTTCGGCCTCTGTTCTGAATGGTTCGAGGCAACAGGTGGCTCGGTGGTAGCTGAGGAATCAATTTGCCTCAGATGTGGCAGTGGAGGCTTTTTGTCTGATAAAACACTTTAGGTTTTTTCCTTTAAACTATGTTTTAGATTGGGGATTAGGCTTTTGATAACTGTCTTAGCCGTAATCCCCATAAAAACTGTCTTCAATCTTCATCTGTTGTGCTTTATTCTCAAAACTGATACTCTTTAACTGTGTTTGATTTAAAACAGTGTCTTGTTGATGTGCAGACCCGCACTAGGCTTTACGACATCAATACTCATAGAGTACTGACGAGACATGGAATAGAACCCCGTGAATGGCCTCCTTAAGATAGCCCGAAGGCACAGGAAACTTCTTTCCCATCCCTCGGTATTCCTTCATTCTATAATAGAAAACCATTAAAACGCCTGCAAAACACAACAACAGTTAAGAAATCTTGCGGAAATAGGTTTGAACTGCTTCGGATGGCGGGGGAGGAGCGTAGCCGTCGGATGAGGGCAACCAACGGTGGAGATCTGCATAGAAAGGCAAAAAGGATAGCGGGAGAAGAATAAGGAGGAGCAGTTTTGGACCGTCCGATCTAGACACGTGGACGGTCCAGATCTAATCGGAGGGTCTCAATCAGGGGTGGCACAAAAGGGGATGCGATTGAACTTCCAGTGCGATTAAGCGCTGGCCGTTGATCTGCAGATCAGATCGACGGCGGAAAACGAATCGGCGGGTTTTGAAATGGGGGTAGGACTTGCGATCGGAGGGAATACGGGCCATTGGATATGCGGGAAATGGACGGTCCAGATTAAATCGGAGCCATCACAATCGGGGATGAAACAAAAACGCATGCGATTAGAAACTTGCGATTGAGCGCTGGCCGTTGATCTGAGGACCAGATCAACGGCGGGGAATGAATCGGAGGGATCGCAATCGGAGGTCGTAGAGATGGGCATGCGATTGCGCAACAGGGAAAAGTCGCGATGCGATTGTGCGCGGACCGCTGGATCGAAGGAATAGATCAACGGTCAGGATTGCTTCGACCTACGCACCGGCGGAAAAACCTTTAAACATATGAAAACCAAAGTTTTGCAATAAAAACAAGTTATAATGGCTCGGGCAGAAAATATATAAGTTAAAGGGACAAAGGCGCCCGATTGCGGGGCCGGTGGTTTTCACGGAATGTAATATGCCCGGGAGTATAAAGACAAGGGCCAATCGCAATCGGGCCATTGAGCCTGGTCTTTCCGATCAACCCATTTGTGTTGTTTTCGATTGCGATTAGCGCCGGAAAGCTTTGGCGTTTGGTTTTAACGTATGGGCATGTGGGGGGAAGTGGTTTAGGACTTTAGCCCAAAGGGGCTTAGGTCCATAGCAATAAAACTTGTTTTCCATGAAAAGTTTCAAAGTTTTAAATGGATTTGGGGGTTTCGGAATAGTTAAAAAGTGAGTTTTTAACTATGAAAGGGGAATTTTTCATAAATGGAAAGAGGAGGAGTTATGAAAAGTAAAGGAATAATATGGAGAAAAAAGGGAAGAAAATGATGGTTTCTTCAGCAGTTTGTTATACGAAATCAACAGATTTTTCTGAGTATAAAATGGGACAGCAAATGAGGATTTGGGACAGAGGCATGAGGCCTTAAAGGGACTTCAAGAGCCAACAATTTTTAGTAATAAAATTTGTTCCTTGGAGGCTCAAAAAAGATCTTAGCCACCTTTTGTTATAACAAAATATTATAGGTGGCTAACACCATGTTTAACAAAACACCATGCAGGAATATCACTCATAACTCTTAAAATTTTGTCTAAAATAGGAAAATATGGAAGCTAAACATGTTCATTAATTTTTCGTAACCACCTCGACTGTTTTTATTTTCCTAAATCAAGAAAGCTCAAGGAAATTTATTTTTGTTTTAACAAAGAATCAATTGAACATGAAATGTGAAATTTTTAATTTCTATATAAAAATGCACACTGCACACAAATCAAGGGTTTTTTTTTATTATAGCATTGAGCATACAGTTGGGAGGTCATATTATCGGGAGTTTTTCTTTTTTTGTGATTCATTTATTTTATCATGACACCAACTATACCATAATTGAGTGGTTTCATTAGGTATGGTAGTTTCAAAGTCGGGAAGTGTTGTGGCCAGGAGGTCGCATAGATTATTTATAAAAAATTCGTAGCTGTCCCGACTTGTAAGCCTAGTGGTTGGAAGGTTGGGTTATTGAGAGGTTAAGCTTTTTTTAAAAACGTTTCTGGATCCGACCTACAAATTCAATCTTCAAAAAAGGAAAAAATTGTTTAACATTTTTATTTGTTTATTTTGTGACGAACAAAAGAAAAAAGGCTTCTTGTAAACCTGATAAGATGAGTGCAAATTATTTCGTGAATTTTTAAATTATATGTTTCATATCAAAAAATTATAGAACATGGGTCATGGAATGAGTGAGTATTGGTTTTTGATTTCAAATCACAAAACACATTAGTAGTAACAAAGATACTTTCTATTCCTCTCATGCTCAATTAATTTATGCTCATGTATTAACTACATATGAGAAAGAAAAATGACTCACATATGCAATTCTAGCTTCAGTTCTTGTGTGATACTTACTTAATATTAGCAATAAAGACTTGATTTGTCAGTGTATAAATAAAATTTTGGATTCTAGTTACTTGAAACTAGTAATGAAGGCTAGGTTTGGTAATTTCTAAATAATTGTTTACATATGTCATAGTTAAAGTTACTAATGTAGACTTTGTTTGCTAATCACCAAGAAAATTGTTCAGGGAGATGGAAGCATATTATATACGTGATATGCATAGAACTATTCCTCCAAGTAAACTACAAGGTTTTTTTTATTTTTTTTCCAAATTAATCAAATATATTTTTGGGATAAAAATATTTGAAGACACTTGCATCATGTATAGTGATATTGGAGTGAAAGAAATGAATAAGAACCTATTGTGGCTAGCAACAACCCCCTTCTTATTTAATATTAGTAATAATACTAAATAAGTGGGGACCATTAGTTAAAAATCCAAAAAAATCAATTAGTACTTGTTTCCCTTTTCAAAGAAAAATTTCTATCATATCTTAGGAAAATTCCTTAGAAAATCCTTAAGAAACACTTAAGTTTATGATAGATTATAATAAAATCTTTCTTTGAGCGAAATAGCGCATCCATCGCAAATGGTAGACATCTTATGAAAAACTGAATCTTTTAAATTGCGACTTTGCAATATTGTGATAACGCGATCCCAAAAAGCCTATACATTAAAATATTGGTCGTAAATCGCATATCGCAGAAAAGATGTTAAACGAATACTTTTTATATGTTATATTTGCGATTTGCGATTCTGCGATATTATGAGGATGCGATTTATAAATATTGCGATATGCGATAAGTGTGTTTTGCAATGAATGTGATTTGCGATATTACGATTTTACGATATTGCACAGAAAATCGCAGATTGCAATGTCACAGATTAGTAAAAGCGCGTTGTCCAAAGAAAATCCTTCCATAAATCAATATCCGTTATGCGCTTTAATGATTGGATTAAATGAATGGATTGTCAATTATTGATAAATGGGATTTTGTTTTGATTGAAAGGTCGTTTCACGTTAAAATAATATATTTCATCCGCCTTCAGCATTTAAAACTATCTCATCACCTTTCTCATGTCATTACTCTCACTTAATTCGTAAAACCACAGGCGCGAAGGAGCAGAAGACTATACAAAGCGTTCACAGAGCATTATGGGTAAGAAAGAGAAGATTTCAAATTCCGAAAACAAAGAAATGGCTTCACTGTATGCGGATACTACTTGCAATAAGGATGCCAGTATCACCACCTGGGAAGGAATGTATAATTTGCTCGAAGAAGAAAATCCCAGGGTGATGCAAGTTGCGGCTACTGCAGGCTCAAGTAATTCAGCTGAGGCAACCCTTAAAGAACTGGCTTGTTCATTTCTGCACCGGATAGCGGCAAGACCAAGAATTCTTCCATATACAGACATGGTAAAATGGGTGCTGGACAGCACCGATATTTCAGACAAGCAATTTAGAACTCCAGATCAAGAGCTCATCGGGTCGTTCACTACAGAAGATTTGAGGCTGATGTATCATTTTCCGAAACCTCAGGCGACTTATAATAAACAATTTATAGAGAATTTGGCCAAAGAACATACAAATTTGGCGGAATGCACAAAGGAATGGACCAAGAGAGATGAACCATTGAAGAAAAACAAACACGGTATGTACAGTACTGGTTCACTCACCTCTACGTATTGTTTTGCTGCTGCTATGTTATGCAGGCTTTTTGGAAAGCCTGACATAAATATGATCTTGCCTTAATGGCTCCCTTTGTTGAATGCTACTGTTAATGCCACAATTGTAGACTGGGCCAAAATCTTGTTTGATAATTTGGCCACTGCTATTTTCCATTACCAGTCTAAATGGACTATTTCTTAGAGGATTTATCCTTCTTTTTATCTATCTTCCTATGTTATGGATGCTATCTGCTTTGTTTCTAAATTCCCTTTGATGGGTTGGCAATGGAAAATTCATGATCCTTTGCCTATTCATGTGTATCACAAGGAACTGTGGGAATCTAAGTTTGTCCCTCATTTTTACAAAATTTGCCATGGCATAATGCTGCCATTGTACAGAATATTGCATAATAAGGATGCTCCAAGGTTATCCCCAGAAGCAGAAATTGACATTCTCCCTGTCGCAAGATGGTTTGGAGAAGAGTTGTTTACTTATGTTAGGGTTTTTGGAAGTTCTACTTCCCCCCATGTTTTACCCCTGTATGTTCCAGATAAACTTGTAGCTCGGGAGATTGCTTATCAAACCTGTGGTCAAGGAGGTTTGACAAAGGAATTAAAAGAGAAGAAGAAAGGCATTTGGCCACAATTTCCCATAACCTGTGGAACATTTTCACTGTTTGATGTTGGTCACGCATTCAAAGAGGTAAGAAATATTACATGCTTACAACTGTTCAAGTTTTCAAGAAGGTTATTTGACCCAAATAATGTTGCTAAAAATTTTACCACTGTAATCAAGGTAAGGGAATTTTCAGGAGAAGAAGATACTTTTGATGATATGTTTCAAACAAAATGTTCATTTAAAGAATTTTTGCATTTAGCTTAGATATAGTTATCTCCAGAAGAATTTCAGGAATTTAAACTTTACAGAGAGAGAAGACTAACTACTATCCCTTTGGAAAATTTACGCTTGGAACCCGCAAGGGAACCAACTCCTAGTGTCAGTCTCAACGGCAGTTAAGGTACAGATAAGTCTAAGTCAAAATATGAAAGAGAGACTTCTGAACGTTCTAATAAGTCTAATGAAGAGCAGGATAAAAATGAAGAATTAGTGAAAGATACTGCTCAATCGAAAGAGCTTTCACAACAACAAATTTTGACTTCTCAGCAGATAAATCCTCCTCCTACCAATGTACAACAAAAGTCAGTCACAATTGAATTAGACAAAGAATGGGAAAGCTTTAATCAATTGCTTAATGTGGAAGGACAGAATATACAGACCCCTGTACATACAACAAAAGTTTTGAGCACAGGAATAAGTGGCACAGTCACAGAAACTGAGCACATACCTATCACTCACTCGTCTAAAATTTTACTTAATGTAGAGGACATTCCCCCTCTAGATGTATTCTACAGCCCGAAGTATAAAGCAGTAGTAAAGAAGAAAAGGAAAAAGAGAAAATTGGAAGGTGCAATTGCTACTGAAGCAGAACAATTAGATGTATTGTGGAAGGATCCTACCACAGAGCCTACTGATAATCTTGCCAAGTTATCTCAGATTACAGGGGCTTATGCTTCCGCAACTATTGACAAAGCATTTGAGGCACAACTCTTATTAAATGAAAAAGAAGAACATATACAGGTTCTGCAACAGCAATTGCAACAGGCACAGGCCAATAATGAAGCACATATGAATCTTGAAAAGTTACAGCAACAACTTCAAGAAATGAAAATTGGATATCAAAAAAGTTTGGATGATAAAGAGAAACAAATACAGATTATCCAAGATCAGCATAAAGATGATCCTAAGCTTCCAGAGTTTATTTCAGAAACTATTTCTTTAAACAATCAACTACTGCAACAAGAAGAAGTATTATGCCAGAAAATCTCGCAATGGAACTCCTTCTATCAAGAAAGTGATAAGATCACTAATCATGTCGTAGATTTACGAAATGATTATGATTTAATTAATGAAAAAGTTACTGATTATTTGATATGGCAAAAGATAGAAGAAGGAAGAAAAGATGGTGCACCAATTATTAATGAAAACCACAAAGAAATACTTTTCAATAACTGGGATGCACAAATCAGAGAGGCAGAGAAAGCAGCAGAGGAGTCAGCTACAACAGCAAACAGTGTTACTGATTGTGTAAATGAGAACTTGCACAAAGCAAATTTAATTTCAGAAACTGTTCCGGGATATCTTCGACAGGCGCATCAATTGCAAACAGAATGGAAACAAAAGGCAAAAGAAAAAGAAAAATCAATTCAAAGATTGACAAGATTAAACTGAGATTCTTAATGGACATATCTAGTGAAACCACACACTCAACACAGTGCACTTAATTGCATCATTAATTCTGCTGAGAAGATTGCGCCTACACTTGCCGATTCTGTCTTTTCAGGACAGTTGAAATCTGAAGTCGGCCAACCACCTCTTCGCAAAACAATGCTGGATGCTTGCAAGTTTAAAGATCAATTTCATAATTAGTTAGTTCATAGTCTTTATTTTTATACTTAGTTTTAGTTTTACTGTATTTTTTCCTAAGAAAAGGACGGTCATTTAAACCGAATCCTTAATTTTTGTAATAAACTATTTTTAGATTTAGCTAGTAGTATTTAAACCCTTTTCATGCATTTAGAGAAGGGTCTTGAAATTTGTCAAGAACTTATCCTCAGAACATGCATTTCTGCACCCTCATAGGAGGCTTTGATAAATGAATGGATCAAGATTTATTGATAACTGTGTCTAATATCTGTTACTGATGTTGCATTTTTGTACTCTTAATTGATATTGGATTAGGAAGAGATAAATCATTATTGCTTCTAGCTCACGAGTAGAACCGGCTATAAATGGTATTTCTATCTCTTAACTGTTTCTGTTTCTGTGCTAAAAGTGATATTTATTTTTGGCTGTTTATATGTTAATGTTTGAATACTTGAGTTATCATTTGGCATTTTTGTACTATGATAGCAATTTATTTGTACTTGGTATATGAATAGTTTAATATGCGATATGTATTTCATAACTGTTTCATCTAATTTTTTATATGAAATAGTTTATCTTTATTGAATTCTTTTCTTATGATAGTTGAATGATTTTTATTATCAATTATTATCTGAAATCATTTTAGATCGCATAACTGGAAAAATTTACATCTCGGGTTAGTTTAGAGTTAGATATTTCTTAGAATACAGTTTGCATATAAATAGAAATAGATTAAAAGCATTTTCATTTAGGAATCTTAGATAATAAATATCAATTCTCAAACACACACACACATATTGGGAAACTGGTCCCATTATCCCCAGTCGGACCCACTACACCAAACGGAAAAGGAACTGCTAACCAAGGTCCGGACCGGGTGGGTATCCCTCTTCTTGTAGACCCGATTTTCGAGGCATCAACATATTTGGCGTTAGAAGGAGGGCCGAAACGATGAATGGAAACTGAATTGACATCTAAATATCATTCTGAGAGTAAATTACCCTCACCATATTCCCCGACTTCTCCATCATACTCAGAAATTTCAAATCCAGAGCTGGAAGTCGAAAGAAGACCTGACACTGCTACAAACCCTGACTTTTCATACGAATCTTCTATTGAACCTCCTGAAGTCGAATCTCTTATTCATAAACTTCAGCAATTTTCAATATCACCTCAAAAATCTGATAAATCTCAAGGCAGTGTGACTTCGCAATACAATCCTGCTCATCCTCTTACCAGATTACAGAGTGGAAAGCTTGGCATTCAGCCAACTAAGTTACCTCTACCTACAAGGAAGAGAGCTAGGAAATCACCCAAAGGGTCTGACAGTGAGACTCTTTCATCATCATCATCCATCTCAAACACTTCATCGTGAAGTCAACCACCCACTCCTCCACTCCAGATTACTGTCCATCAGTCCACTCAATCTTCCACATCTCCTTCTCAAATCATAATATCTTCATCTTCACAGTCACAAATATCATCATCTGCACTTTCCTCTGTTAGTAGTTCAGCGATGGCCCAAATGCCGTGGAATAATCCAGGGGCAGTCTTAATGCCTGCACCCTTGAGTCAAATACCGGCCCATCCTGAAAAATGGCTGCCTAAGTTTAATCCTGAAGCAGGCACGCTAGCAGAAGAACATATCAACAACTTTATGTTATCCATAAATCTCAATGGAGTTGTTAATGAAGATGTTGTTGTCCGACTTTTTCCTTATACCCTACAAGGAGCAGCTAGATCATGGTATTTCTCATTACCATCTGGATCTATTACTACTTGGGATATCTTTCAAGATCAATTTTTAACTAAATTTGGTGATGACAGGTCTACAGCAACATTGATCAATGATTTGTCTAATCTTAGAGCTGATTCAAAAGAACTTGTCAAGGATTTCAATTCTCGTTTCAACAAATTGTTAAACAAAATTCCTACTGCTTCCAAACCAAGCGAAGAAGTGCGAAGTGAATGGTACATTTCTGCTTTGCCATCAAACATAGCAATCTTTGTTGATAGGGCTAATAAAACAACTTTAGCAGACAATATGAAAGAAGCAATAGCAGTAGAGAAATGAATCATTGCTTTAGAAAAGAAAAATGCAATAGAGGAACAGAAATCCAAGAAAGTCACTTTTAAGGAAGATCCCAAGAAAAAACAACCAAAAGATCCATTTGATTTAGAAGGATTGCAAAAAGTTTTGAAAACTATGTCCAATGAAATGGTTGATATCAAGAAACAAGTGGCAGAAACATCTTCTAAAAAGTCTTTCAAACCTTTTAGAAGAAATCCTTCAACTGATCCAAAGCCACCAAATGCTATTACAAATGCTGAATCAGAAGAAGAAGAGGAAGAAACTGCTACTAAAGAGACCACTGATGAAGAAGAGGTTGTAGAAGTCCAAGGTATGTGGGATTTCATCCTCCCAGATGAGGAAGATCAAGAAGCATCCCCGGTTAGCACTCGAAGTAGAAATCAACTTGATCCTCCTCAACCTACCCCTAAGTCAAAGAGCGTAAGCCAATTGGCTAAAGATAAAGTTGCACCCAAGAAAATGACATCTAAAGCAATTCAGACTAGCCCAGTTCAAACAGATTCATCAATTCCATCAAGAACACTGATTGTTCCGGATGAAATGGAATATAACATCATAGAAGATATGAAGAAGACTAGGGCTAACATCACTTTTTATGAATTGAGCAAGTTAAAACACCAGCAAAAGGTACTTTTGAAAGAATTACATGCTGTACCAGAAAAACCTTTGCCCGATCCTGTAATTTCTCAAGCTTCCAATGAGATGGGAAGACCTCCAACTAATTCGATTAGTAAAGTTGATCTTGAAAATATCGCTTTAATTGGAGGAAGGTCGAGATCTCATACTCCTCCATTTCTTCTTACTTATGAAGTTTTCAATAAAAATTTTCATAATTGTTTAGTGGATTCTGGAGCTTCATCTAATATTCTGCCAAAATCAATATGTGCAAAGTTGAACATTCAACCACAAAAATCTACTGTCCACATAGTCCAATTAGATCGATCACAAGTGGAAGTGATTGGCGAATTAAATCAGGTTACCATAAGATTGTCATCGAATCCAAAGGTATGTCAAGTTATTGATATTTTAGTTGCAGATATTCCAGAATTTTATGGCTTAATTCTTAGCAGAGATTGGTCAGAAAAACTTCACGGATATTTTGCAACTGATTGGTCGCATATGTGGCTTCCTTACAATGGCAAACCAAATCAGATAAAGGTTGAAAGAAAAAAACATCAGAAATAAATAGTGACAGAACTGGAAGGAGAGAATGAACCAGTTGCATACACCAGTAATATTATTGGTAATTATTCAGTTGATTCTTTCTTAGGAAATTTCAATGCTCATACTTCACCTTATTTGGAACATTCTGTTTTATCTCAAATATAAAATTTTTCTCAAACAGATAATTCTAAATGTATTAATTTTGTAGATACTCCTGTAAATAAATCTTTATTTTGGAAATTATTTTTTGATGGTTCTAAGTCTAATGAAGGAGCAGGAGCAGGATGTGTCTTGGTTAGTCCAGAGGGAAAAAAAATTATGCTAACCTGTAGATTAGAGTTCGATTGCACCAAAAACACTGCAGAATATGAGGCATTAGTCCAAGGATTATACAAAGAAATCGGACTAGATATCAAATATCTACAAGTTTTCGGAGATTCAGAAATTGTAATCAAACAGGTACACAATACTATACATTGTTTATCAGGTCATTTAAAACATTATCAATCTTTAGTTCAAGATCTGACTAAACATTTTATAGCATTCAATATTTCACCAATTCCTAGAATCCAGAATGCTAGTGCAAACCTCTTAGCCAATGTAGCCTCTAAGCTTATTCCTGCAGAAGACTTTAGTCCTGATCGATTTTCCATTGAATTAATCTTTCGACCTTCGATTCCTGATAACATTACCAATTGGAAAATTTTCAGTGATGATCCTGATATTGTAAGCTTTCTCACATTTGAAGGATCTTACACCAATCAGATAGTCGATGAAGACCAACACGATAAACAATTGCTCCAAGATAGCACCAATAATGCTATGCCAAAGTCAGTAGTCAAGCTAGAAGACCTTTATGATTTGAAAGATCGATTTAAAAGATCTACCAATTCAAAATTGCAAAGTTCTACTTTGAATTATGAATTAGTAAATCTAGGAACAGATGCCAAACCACATAATATCAATCTAGGCCTTGGCCTAACTCCCGAAGAAAAATCAGCGTATGTTTATCTTTTGAAACAATATAAAAGTGTCTTTGCTTGGAACTACGATGAACTCAAAACCTATGACACTTATATCATCCAACATACTATCCCAATGATAAATGATGAGAAACCTGTACAAAAAAAGCTGAGAAAAATCCATCCCAATCTAGAAAATCAAATCAAATCTGAACTCAATAAGTTATTGAAAGCCAAAATTATTTTCCCTGTTCGACATTCTAAATGGGTTTCTAATATGGTTCATGTTAGAAAGAAGAACGGTGATATTATAATTTGCATTGACTTTCGAAATCTTAATAAAGCCTGCCAAAAATATAATTTTCCTTTGCCTCCTATGGAGCAAATACTACAGGCAGTTGCAGGATCAGAATTAATGTCTTTCTTAGATGGTTTCTCGGGCTACAATCAAGTGTTAGTCCATCCTGATGATCAATTGAAAACTACATTTAGAACCAAATGGGGCACTTATGCATATCAAAAGATGCCATTTGGTCTGATCAATGCTGGTGCCACATTTCAGAGAGCCATGGACATTGCTTTCAAAGGACTAGTTAATAAATCAGTGGTAATTTACTTGGATGATATAACTGTATATTCCAAAAAACGAAGAAATCATCTTAGAGATTTAAAGCATATCTTCCAACGCTGTCAAAGATATGGAATTTCACTTAACCCAAAAAAATCATTTTTTGCATTAAGTGAAGAAAAAATTCTTGGATTCATAGTGTCAAAATATGGAATCCATATTGATCCTGATAGAATCAAGGAGATTTCTGAAATATCCTTACCTCACAACAAGAAAGCTATGCAATCTTTCCTTGGCCAGATTAATTTTGTAAAGAGATTTGTACCAGGTTTTTCAAGAATTGTATCTCGTTTACAAGCAATGATTAAAAAGAATTCAAATTTCAAATGGGGTCAAAATGAATATGAAGCATTCAATCTGATTAAATAAGAAATCATTAATGCTCCATCTTTAGCAACTCCAAATTTTTCCGATCCTTTCATTTTTTATACATTTGCCTTTGACAAATCTTACGCTGCGATACTCACTCAAGCAAATCAACATAAGGCAGAAGCTCCAATTTCTTTCTTTACCTCAAATTTACAAGGAGCTGAATTGAATTACTCAGATGTAGAAAAACAAGCTTATGCTGTTTTCAAAGCAATTAAGTATTTCAGACCCTTTTTACTTAAAACCCATACAAAGATCATTGTACCGTTTCCAGCGGTAAGAAATCGTTTAGTTCAAAAAGATGTGGGTGAGAAAAGAGCTAATTGGATTACTGCCTTATAAGAATATGATGTTGAGATCAAACCAGCAAATATTGTAACAGGTCAAGGCTTTTGCAAAATATTAGATGGAGCATCACAGATTTCTAAAAAATCATCTGAAGAGATACAAACGTATGAGGTAAACCTAAACGATGTTGAATCATTAGATGCTGATATCATTTTTTATCTGAAAAATGGATATGCTCCTCCAAATATTGATCATACCAAGAAAAGAGCCCTAAGGTTAAAAGCTAAACAATATCAACTTGTTAATGATGTTCTTTTTAGAATGAATTATGATTTTGTTCTTCTTAGATGTCTAGAGAAATCTGAAGCCGAAAAAGTTTTGCAGGAACTTCACGATGGGCCAGCAGGTGGACATTATGCTGGAGACGCTACTGCACATAAAATTCTTCGTGCAGGCTATTATTGGCCTACATTATTCAAATATTCACATAGCTACGTAAGAAAATGTCAAATTTGTCAAACCGCGGCAGGAAGACAAAAGAAATCATCATTACCCTTACAACCAGTCAACATTGAACAACCTTTTGATCAATGGGGATTGGACATAATAGGTGAGATCGTTCCTCACTCTTCTAAGCAACATAGGTACATCATTACAGCAACTGATTATTTTACGAAATGGGTAGAGGTAGTCCCTCTCAAGACTGCTAATGCCGAGCATATCATTGAATTCATAGATCAGTTCATAATCACCAGGTTTGCTTTACCTTCTACTTTAATGTTAGATAATGCATCATACTTTTCTGGTAATGCTATGACTGAATTTGCACTCAAGAGAGGTTTTAAACTTAAATACTCTGCCAATTATTATCCACAGGGAAATGGCTTAGCTGAGTCCACAAATAAGAATTTAATCAGAATTATTAAGCGAACCATTGACCAAAATCATAAAAATTGGCATAAATATTTAATATATGCTTTATGGGCAGATCGAATAACGAAGAAGGCTTCAATTGGCACTTCTCCCTTTAATTTAGTTTATGGGAGA
The DNA here is from genome assembly GCA_034641835.2 of Pinus albicaulis. Lineage (NCBI taxonomy): Eukaryota > Viridiplantae > Streptophyta > Pinopsida > Pinales > Pinaceae > Pinus > Pinus albicaulis. Next base: position 502,502,820 of record CM076571.1, on the reverse strand, counting down.
GAAGTGGTTCTTCCAACTCATCTAGCAATTCCTTCTCTAGCCTTAGTCCAATAAATTGATGAAGTACCAACTTCTTCTTTACAACTAAGGCAGATGGAAATAATTAAGTTAGAAGAACAACGAGAAAAGGCCAAAGTAACTCATGCCCATCATCAAGCATTAGTTAAAACTTCTTTTGATTCAAACATAATAACCAGAAAGGATTTTCAGATTGGAGATCTAGTATTTAAATGGGACAAAGCTCATGAGGAAAAAGGAAAACATAAGAAATTTCAACGAATGTGGCTTGGTCCTTTCCAAATTGCAGAGATCATAGGTCCATCTACTTTTATGTTACAGGATTTGATGGGAAAGAGAGAATATTTACCTGTTAATGGACATATCCTAAAAAAATATTTTCCATAGGAGATTATTCTTCTATTTTGTATATTAGTTTTCTTTATTTTTAATAAAACCAGTTGTTAATGGTTACATTTGGAAATTTACAAACAAAAGATCAATTCTCTTTTTGGATTTTGTTTCTTCATTTTTATAAATAGAATTCTTTTTAGAATTTTTGATCATTATTATTTAAAGATATAAGTTAAAAGCTTTAGCCTACAAATGATATCAATTTCAACTTTGAAAATTTTGATGAAAAAGCAACTTTTGGTGAAAGATTGTTTTATATTAGTTCAATGAAAGGTATCTATAACAAAATGAAGATTTTCTGTAGAAAAGTTCTTTTCAAAAAACTCTATAATTGTCGTCCAGAAATATCTTAAGGAAACAATGACATCCTCCCCATCTAAGAAAATTATGATGTTCAGGGAATAATCCAATGATACACTTTTAACTTAAAGAGTAAGAGGTCTCATCACGAGCCAACTTATCATGATCATAGATATTATAGCTTGCTGAATTTGCCAATACTGCATACCACAACAGGGCAATGACTCAAGATTGTTGCAATCAAAAGACAAGGGGTCTCATCACGAGCCAGCTTGTTCAGCAAAGTTATAAATCAAGTGAATGGCATTGTCATGAATTGGCTACCAAACCAAGACATTGTTCTTTAAGAATAAAAAAGAAAAACAAAAGCAATAAGTGTGAATATGGATTTCTCTTTGAAAATTGTATATTTTTCTAAGTAGGATACAGGATCATTGCTGGATAAAAGGTAACCCTGTCGAAGCTATAAACGCTTGTTGGCAGCAGTGGCTCTACCTACGACAAATGAGCATATTTTAAACTGATTTACAGAGAAGCCTTTGTTTTTATCTCTATAAACCAAGTAATAACTGATGTAAATACAAGGACTAGCTTGAGGAAGTGAATAATCAAAAGTTGAATATAGAAGAAATGAAATATCATCTATAGAGTAAAGCATAATGTACTTTGTCTTTTTATAATAAAGTTTGATTTTGTGGAAAAAAATTTGTTTCGAAAAATTTAGAAAATTCAAAAGAAAAGCAGAGATAACTGGTTCTTTCAAGTGAATCGCCAATTGTTGTGGCCAGCAACAACCCCCTTTTTATTTAATATTAGTAATAATACTAAATAAGTGGGGACCCTTAGTTAAAAATCCAAAAAAATCAATTAGTACTTGTTTCCCTTTTCAAATAAAACTTTCTATCATATCTTAGGAAAATTCCTTAGAAAATCCTTAAGAAACACTTAAGTTTATGATAGATTATAATAAAATGAGCGAAATAGCGCATCCATCGCAAATGGTAGATATCTTCTGAAAAACTGAATCTTTTAAATTGCGACTTTGCGATATTGCGATAACGCGATCCCAAAAAGCCTATACATTAAAATATTGGTCGCAAATCGCATATCGCAGAAAATATGTTAAACGAATACTTTTTATATGTTATATTTGCGATTTGCGATTCTGCCATATTGCGATTTTGCGATATTATGAGGATGTGATTTATAAATATTGCGATATGCGATAAGTGTGTTTTGCGATGACTGTGATATGCGATATTACGATTTTGCGATATTGCACAGCAAATCGTTGATTGCAATGTCGCAGATTCGTAAAAGCGCGTTGTCCAAAGAAAATCCTTCCATAAATCAATATCCGTTATGCGCTTTAATGATTGGATTAAGTGAATGGATTGTCAATTATGGATAAATGGGATTTTGTTTTGATTGAAAGGTCGTTTCACGTTAAAATAATATATTTCATCCGCCTTCAGCATTTAAAACTATCTCATCACCTTTCTCATGTCATTACTCTCACTTAATTCGTAAAACCACAGGCGCAAAGGAGCAGAAGACTATACAAAGCGTTCACAGAGCATTATGGGTAAGAAAGAGAAGATTTCAAATTCTGAAAACAAAGAAATGGCTTCACTATATGCGGATACTGCTTGCAATAACGATGCCGGTATCACCACCTAGGAAGGAATGTATAATTTGCTCGAAGAAGAAAATCCCAGGGTGATGCAAGTTGCGGCTACTGCAGGTTCAAGTAATTCATCTGAGGCAACCCTTAAAGAACTGGCTTGTTCATTTTTGCACCGGAGAGCGGCAAGACCAAGAATTCTTCCGTATACAAACATGGTAAAATGGGTGCTGGAGAGCACCGATATTTCAGACAGGAAATTTAGAACTCCAGATCAAGAGCTCATCGGGTCGTTCACTACGGAAGATTTGAGGCTGATGTATCATTTTCCGGAACCTCAGGCGACTTATAATAAACAATTTATGGAGAATTTTGCCAAAGAACATACAAATTTGGCGGAATGCACAAAGGAATGGACCAAGAGAGATGAACCATTGAAGAAAAACAAACACGGTATGTACAGTACTGGTTCACTCACCTCTCCATATTGTTTTGCTGCTGCTATGTTATGCAGGCTTTTTCGGAAAGCCTGACATAAATATGATCTTGCCTGAATAGCTCCCTTTATTGAATGCTGCTGTTAACGCTACAATTGTAGACTGGGCCAAAATCTTGTCTGATAATTTGGCCACTGCTATTTTTCATTACCGGTCTAAACGGACTATTTCTCAGAGGATTTATCCTCCTTTTTATCTATCTGCCTATGTTATGGACGCTATCTGCTTTGTTTCTAAATTCCCTTTGATGGGTTGGCAATGGAAAATTCATGATCCTTTGCCTATTCATGTGTATCACAAGGAACTGTGGGAATCTAAGTTTGTCCCTCATTTTTACAAAATTTGCCATGGTATAATGCTGCCATTGTACAAAATATTGCATAATAAGGATGCTCCAAGGTTATCCCCAGAAACAGAAGTCGACATTCTCCCTGTCGCAAGATGGTTTGGAGAAGAGTTGTTTACTTATGTTAGGGTTTTTGGAAGTTCTGCTTCCTCCCATGTTTTACCCCTGTATGTTCCGGATAAACTTGTAGCTCGGGAGATTGCTTATCAAACCTGTGGTCAAGGAGGTTTGACAAAGGAATTAAAAGAGAAAAAGAAAGGCATTTGGCCACAATTTCCCATAACCTGTGGAACATTTTCACTGTTTGATGTTGGTCACGCATTCAAAGAGGTAAGCAATATTACATGCTTACAACTGTTCAAGTTTTTGAGAAGGTTATTTGACCCAAATAATGTTGCTAAAAATTTTACCACTGCAATCAAGGTAAGAGATTTTTTAGGAGAAGAAGATCCTTTTGATGATATGTTTCAAACAAAAGGTTCATTTAAAGAAGTTTTGCATTCAACTCAGATACAGTTATCTCCAGAAGAATTTCAGGAATTTAAACTTTACAGAGAGAGAAGACTAACTACTATCCCTTTGGAAAATTTACGCTTGGAACCCGCAAGGGAACCAACTCCTAGTGTCAGTCTCAACGGCAGTTCAGGTACAGATAAGTCTAAGTCAAAATCTGAAAGAGAGACTTCTGAACGTTCTAATAAGTCTAATGAAGAGCAGGATAAAAATGAAGAATTAGTGAAAGATACTGCTCAATCGAAAGAGCTTTCACAACAACAAATTTTGACTTCTCAGCAGATAAATCCTCCTCCTACCAATGTACAGCAATAGTCAGTCACAATTGAATTAGAAAAAGAATGGGAAAGCTTTAATCAATTGCTTAATGTGGAAGGACAGAATATACAGACCCCTGTACAAACAACAAAAGTTTTGAGCGCAGGAATAAGTGGCACAGTCACAGAAACTGAGCAAATACCTATCACTCCCTCGTCTGAAATTTTACTTAATGTAGAGGACATTCCCCCTCTAGATGTATTCTACAGCCCAAAGTATAAAGCAGTAGTAAAGAAGAAAAGGAAAAATAGAAAATTGGAAGGTGCAATTGCTACTGAAGCAGAACAATTAGATGTCTTGTGGAAGGATCCTACCACAGAGCCTACTGATAATCTTGCCAAGTTATCTCAGATTACAGGGGCTTATGCTTCCGCAACTATTGACAAAGCATTTGGGGTACAACTCTTATTAAATGAAAAAGAAGAATAGATACAGGTTCTGCAATAGCAATTGCAACAGGCACAGGCTAATAATGAATCACAGATGAAGCTTGAAAAGTTACAACAACAACTTCAAGAAATGAAAATTTGATATCAAAAAAGTTTGGCTGATAAAGAGAAACAAATACAGATTATCCAAGATCAGCATAAAGATGATCCTAAGCTTCCAGAGTTTATTTCAGAAACTATTTCTTTAAACAATCAACTACTGCAACAAGAAGAAGTATTATGCCAGAAAATCTCGCAATGATACTCCTTCTGTCAAGAAAGTGATAAGATCACTAATCATGTCGTAGATTTACAAAATGATTATGATTTAATTAATGAAAAAGTTACTGATTATTTGATATGGCAAAAGACAGAAGAAGGAAGAAAAGCCGGTGCACCAATTATTAATGAAAACCACAAAGAAATACTTTTCAATAACTGGGATGCACAAATCAGAGAGGGAGAGAAAGCAGCAGAGGAGTCAGCTACAGCAGCAAATAGTCTTACTGATTGTGTAAATGAGAATTTGCACAAAGAAAATTTAATTTCAGAAACTGTTCCGGGATATCTTCCACAAGCGCATCAATTGCAAATAGAATGGAAACAAAAGGCGGAAGAAAAAGCAAAATCAATTCAAAGATTGACAAGATTAAACTGGGATTCTTACTAGACATATCTAGTGAAACCACACAGTCAACACAGTGCGCTTAATTGCATCATTAATTCTGCTGAGAAGATTGCGCCTACACTTTCTGATTCTGTCTTTTCAGGACAGTTGAAATCTGAAGTCGGCCAACCACCTCTTCTCAAAACAATGCTGGATGCTCGCAAGTTTAAAGATCAAGTTCATAAGTAGTTAGTTAATAGTCTTTATTTTTAGACTTAGTTTTAGTTTTACTGTATTTTTGCCTAAGAAAAGGACGGTCATTTAAACCGAATCCTTAATTTTTGTAATAAACTATTTTTAGATTTAGCTAGTAGTATTTAAACCCTTCTCATGCATTTAGAGAGGGGTCCTGAAATTTGTCAAGAACTTATCCTTAGAACATGCATTTATGCACCCTTAGAGGAGGCTTTGATAAATGAATGGATCGAGATTTATTGATACCTGTGTCTAATATCCGTTACTGATGTTGCATTTTTGTACTCTTAATTGATATTGGATTAGGAAGAGATAAATCATTATTGCTTCTAGCTCACGAGTAGAACCAAGTATAAATGGTATTTCTATCTCTTAACTGTTTCTGTTTTTGTGCTAAAAGTGATATTTATTTTTGGCTGTTTATATGTTAATGTTTGAATACTTGAGTTATCATTTGGCATTTTTGTACTATGATAGCAATTTATTTGTACTTGATATATAAATAGTTTAATATGCGATATGTATTTCATAACTGTTTCATCTAATTTTTTATATGAAATAGTTTATCTTTATTGAATTCTTTTCTTATGATAGTTGAATGATTTTTATTATCAATTATTATCTGAAATCATTTTAGATTGCATAACTGGAAAAATTTACATCCTGGGTTAGTTTAGAGTTAGATATTTCTTAGAATACAGTTTGCATATAAATAGAAATAGATTAAAAGCATTTTCACTTAGGAATCTTAGATAAGAAATATAAATTCTCAAACACACACACACATATTGGGAAACTGGTCCCATTATCCCCAGTCGGATCCACTACACCAAACGGAAAAGGAACTGCTAACCAAGGTCCGGACCGGGTGGGTATCCCTCTTGTTGTAGACCCGATTTTCGGGGCTTCAACAGAACCATATCAAAATAGCGGGGAAAAAATGAGTAACATAATTTTTGGATTTTGAATCTCTGAACAAAGGAGAGTATATCTAAGATCACCACAATGATCATAACTATCTTGTATTTCATTGCTTTCCTCTCTGTTGGCACAAATTTGGGATTATCCTGCATAATGCATAATTCCAAAATCAGCAAGAGGATATCTATGAACATTGACCAGGTACATGAAAGGAAATACCACTGATAAAATTTGTCTTTATTTCAATCCGAACTATGGAAAATAGTAGGAAAATGGAATGTTGATCAATGATTGGAAGATATACGATGTGTCCTTTGTTAACAAAAATCTATTAATAAGTACTTTGATTAGGGATGCATAGAGATTATTTCTATTTCCAAGGATACTTATATTGAATTTATCTTAATCAGTGTGTTTCTTATCCATAACTAAATCAATAAATATTATCTCTATATCTCTAGTTAAATTGGATGAGAAAATACAAAGAAATATATGAAAAAGAAGGCAAACCTGTAAATTTTTTATGCTAAGAACAAGGCCAATAGAAGAGTATCTAAAACACATGGTGGTTCTAGTGTTCGAAAACCATGAATTTCCTGCAAAGTTAGCAATTGAGACAATATAAGATTGAACACATCAAACATAACGATGTATAGATTGCTTAATATGTGACAAAAAGATTTTTTCCCTTGTTCATGAAACAATGTTTTATTTTTTAATTGTTCTATTACAATAACAATAGTTAGATTTCACTAGATATCAATATCGTGCCGAAGCACATAGGGAGACCTTGTAGGTGCCTAGTAAAAAAATCAACATATCATAATTTGGATTGTGAAAAAAATACCTTAGTATGAATGTAAAGAAAAAAAGTTCAAAAAGGAGAAGAGTAAAACATGTTATTCATTACTTTCTGGTTTACATAGAAATTAACTTCACATCATCCCTATTTTTGTAGTTTCTAGAGTCAGTGAGCGAGTGTCGCGACTTTTAGCATTATGCAAGCAAAAGAAAAATATAATACAAAACCCATAAGGAAGGAAGCACAATGTATTATTTGCAAAATCACATGATAAAATAAATACTAAGATTTAAAATTAAAAAATTATGACGAAAATTATCCATTATGAGATTAATTATCATATTAACATTAAAATATTAAAATTTGCAATGCATGGACACTATTTTCAACTTCAAAAATGAGTGCATTATTAATTGTATCATGATTACAATTAACATAAGTGTACTCAAAGTTTATTTCATAAACATTGCCAACAATATTAAATAATAGGTAACAAGTGCCTAAAAAATGCATACCTCTTTATCCATAACTTTATGGTTTTCTGTTCACTTAGTCACTCCACTATTTGAAGTGTGTGGCACATGTTTTGGATCGTCATTGAGCTCATTTCATTGATTCATTCATAATATTGGAACAATAAAAATAGGTGGATGAAGATCAATTGTACACACATTTTTTTAACACACCGTAACTCTATTTTAAAATGGTCATATGAAATATTTTTTTGATTAGTGTATTCATGGAAATAGTGGTTTTTTCCTGGAGTTTAGGGATAAATGAAACTTAATTAATATTGAATATAGTTCTACAATGCTTAAGGAATAAAGGGATAAAAGCACTTGTTTCAATGATTCAAGCTATTTCAACATTTCAAAAGTAGGTGAGTCCAAACATACAATTTTAGTAATGTTTTTGTCAATCATATTGATTCCCATATTGTTACAGTGAAAGCAAAAAGTCTAGATTGATATGAGAGATCAAAAATATGAAATCAAGTCACCAATGATTCAAATATTATTCGATAAATTTCTTAATCTCTTGTTTACAATATTTCTAGATCACTAAATTTCATATGTTAAATAATAAATACACAAAATAACTAAGATAATATTGTTAAAAAAAACACAATGGTCATGAGAAACTAAAGTATATCGTAATGTCCATGTAAGATTGATTATACAGGTCAATAAATTTTTTTTCATAAGAGCTCACAATTTAAAATAACTAATATATTTATTATTCATAGCAATGCATTATGCTACAAAAAGAGGATAATTGATTTCAAATAGTACATATAGCATTCACCATTCATCAAAGAATCATTATCACGGGCCAAATATTGAAAAGTATTAACACGTGCTATGGAAAATAATAAGCTATTAGCTTGAAATGTAAAAACAAGTGGCTATAGAAACGATGCACGCTCGTTACCCTTTATTGCTAGTGAAAAAGAGCCAAAAAATTATTTTACACCATAGTTATATCACTTAGGATTACAAGAAACATGGTTTCCCTACACTATAGCTAAATTTGAAAATTTTTGCAAGTTGATATGCATTATAAAAGAAAACTACAAAACAAAAATAAGATGTACATTTTATTAATTCATTAGATCATAAATTCACAGGTATATATAACTGCAGTCCAACACTATATAGCTTAGGAAATAAAAAAAATTGTATAGGAAAGCCAATCAACAAAAGCACACAACGTGGAAAAAACACTTGTGCAAATATAAAAATAAAATTCTTGGAAGATTTGATATATGCAAAAAGAAAGAGAGAACACAAATATATGAATGCTCTTGTAGAGTTTTTTTTTTTTTTTTTTACACAAAACATTTCATTGAACATATACAGAAATTACGTAATTGAGATACTCGCAACTTTTCTTTCTTTGTTTTCCTTATGACAACACAATTTCACAATTTACAGAAAATGAGAATTCAAGTTAATATTGCAACAGTGGAAAGAAAAACACATGTATGTATATAATATGGTATAATGATTTTTTTTGTAATTATACAATTTTTTTGTGCAACTGAGATATTATGGTGCTATTAACAAAATGATGCACTCGGATGGTAGAAATTTTTGAAAGAACAATTTTCTCTAGTAACTATGCACATTGGTTTCCATCTATGTTTCAGGGAAAAAAAGTAAATAGTAATTGAGTATTGTAACAACCCTCGTGAAAATTCCATGTAATAAAAGATAATAAAGGAAAAATAGTAACCACAGTTATGGGACACGTATTCCAAGATGAATGTTGGGAAAAACATCCTAATGCAGGTGTTCACATGGTTTATTATGGCTATGGAAATTGGTAAAGGTAATGGCGAAGGATTTGGAAAGGAAAAGTGGTATTTATTGGCATTTATTTATGAAAATAATGAAAGTTATGAGAAAAAGGAGGTGAAAGGTCATATGTTTCATGTGAGGAGGAAATTAAGGAAAATAATGGAAAATGAAGAAAATGGAGGCCTCATTAATAAAAAGGCTTCTTAGGATCAGTTCATGGCTTTTTCAGTTTATCTTTTGTTCAGTGCACTTTTGGAGCTCTAATTATTCTCTCTCTCTTTCATACTCTTGGATAGTTAGAGAATTCTTGGAGCACTCTTGGAGAGTGTTGCATACTTGGATATTTGGATCAAGAAGGAAGAGGAATAGTAGGAAAGTGCAAGAGGACATCGAGATTAATAAATATAGTGGGGTTTGATTGCAGGTACCGAGTTGAATGTATGTTTTACTCACTAGTTTTGGCATGCATGGTGTATGCATGTGGTTTCTTGGTCATGATCTATCATTTTCATGGAGGATTTCCTGGATTGATAGTGGATTTTCCTAGCCTTGCCATTTCTTGGATAGCCATGGAGTTCTGGATTCATTTCATTGTTTTTTTTTTTTTGGTTTTTTCTCATGTTCCTTTAGTTGTGGGTTGAGTTATTAGTTCCTATATCCTTGGTTGGAAAAACTCTCTAGAGTCTGACGAAAAACTATTGGGTTGAGTTACGAGTCTTGGATCCTTGGTTGGAAAAACATTTTCGAGCCCGAAAACAACTAGGGTTGAGTTACTAGTCCTAGGGCCTTGGTTGGAACAAATTTTCTAGAGCCCTGGACAACGTGCGTAGAGACCAATCTAGTGATGGTTGTGATGTCTGATTGTGAGGTGGAATCTCTTGTTGAGGGTTAAGGTGGTTTTTCCTCTAGAATCCTTGGATTTGTTTTGATTGATGTGCTCAATGAGGTCCCACATTCATGCTTGGAATATGGCACAAGGATGACTGGCTGAAGAGATATTTGGCTCATCCATGTCTATGGTCGGGTGGAACGTGGAAGTCCCAAATCTGGTTTCATTTTGTTCATGGAAACAAGAGCTCTTTTCTTCTTGTATTGATGGGTAAATATTCTTATTATAATATCAATTTTATGGATGATGTATCCTTCATATTTTTGTGGTCATTATGTTGGCTATGAGCATGTATTATATCAGTGATGATGCATGGTTCTCCCCATGTTTTTACTTTTAAATGAGTGAAAAATGTATCTATGGTGAAATAGATGGTAATTCAGCTAATGGTGTAAGGAAAAATGCTTCTTAGAGATTCTTAGATAAGTATGAGACCCCTATGATTAGGTCTATTGTTTACACCTGTAATTTTCATGTTTTTGACATGTTTGACGAAATTCCTGTCATGGAAAAAAGGGGTTCAATTGAGTCCTTACTGATGTGTTTGCTTTCACATCATTATTCTATTGTTACAAATCATCTCTGAACTTTTCATGAATTTATGGGGAGTGACTTGGGCTATGTTCCTAAAAACGTGGCTCAAATACAAGGGATGTTGGCACAAAATTAGGTAATTTAGTCCCTAGAAACTGGCATGTAGGCCTGTGAATGCGTCAAGAGCCTCTCAGATGCTGACATGCCAGATTGTGCATGTGTCCAAAAGTTCAAGAGCTCATAAGGTCTGTGGGACCCAGGGGCATGATGTCTGAATGGTTGGATTGCCTCCTAGGGGTGTTATTATTGATGTAAAATGTCTATCTGACATGTTTTCTTCGATTCCACTTCCTTAAGGTCACCTAGGAGGTTGAATATCATCATAGTAGCCTCTTGTCGCATGTTTACCCCGGTTGGCTAGTTACTTAGGTAGACGTGGGAGGAAGATGTTACAAAGTGGTATCAGAGCATGGTTCAACCCTTGGACTATATGGGTAGTGTGTTGATCGTGCATTTATGTTGGTTACATATGTATTTAGTGTGCTTGTGGTATTTGTGTGTTTTTTCAATATGCATGGTGTTGGTCATGGTTAAAGTGATGTCGCCATGGGAAAGTTTTTGGTGTCGTCATGACATGTGTCGGCATGAGGGTATGAATGGTTATGTGTTTTTCATGATTATGTATTGTCCGTGCATGATTTATTACATGTTGTTACATTTTATACATGCATTGTTCATTTATGCTTGGTTAGATGTTTTTTACACTTGTGTATTTTCCTTGTATGTCAGTATGGTTTATTATGTCATGCATGAGGTCATGATATGTGTAGTGTTATGGTCATGCATTGATGACTGGAATCTAGCTAGAATTAAAATTATGTGTTGATAGGACTAGATGTTATATTTTTATATGATGATATGATTATATATATACGTGCATTAGGCAGATTGGTTGATATTTCAGATGAGATATCCTCACCGAGTTATGTTAAGGTTAGTTGGTTTGTTGTGATTTGGTTAATATGACATAGTATGCATTGCAGGAAGAAACTAAATATGAATAGAAATATGGTAGACTACAAATATTCTCCATATGAATCATATGAGCATCATGGTGATGGGAACTCGTCATACTTGGAAGACACACTAAGAAGTTTGAAGAAATAAATAGGAAGTTGTAAAGCAGATAATGAAATACTCATACAAGTGCAGGAAAATCAAGAAGATATTAACACACAATTCTTAAAAGTGTGTTAGATTTGCAGAAATAAGGGCCACTTCATATCAGTTATGCACAGAAGGATGGGGCTAGTGGGGCTTATGGTAGTAGGTCTCCTTGTGGTCAAAGGTCAGATAGAGAGGATACGACCATAGATGGCAGGTTCTTGGACACTCTGGATAGGAGAGGTGACATACATGAGTATTATTCTAGTTCTAATTATGATAGGCATCATGACTGTCATCATCATCATCCATACTAGAGGCGTGAAAAGGTAAATTTTTTAGATGAATTCAAGAAAGCAAAGCCACCTAAATTTGATAGAGAGATGAAGAAACCAGATGAAGAAGAGGCATGGTTTCTTGGTATGAGGAAGTTCTTTAGGTTACTTGATTACTCAGAGAATGTTAAAATACATAATAGCTACATTCAGTCTCGGAGGTAAAGCATATATTTGGTGGGAATATGTGAAGAAATTCAGGGACATTTATGAGGAGGAATTGACTTGGAGTGAGTTCAAGATATTATTTGGGAAGAAGTATCTATTGGAGAGATACTATGATTACAGGGAAAAAGAGATTTATGAGCTAAATAAAGGATCTATGACTGATTAGGAGTACACTAGGAGGTTCTTGTGATATGTTCCTTACCTCACAGAGGAGAAGGCCAAGATTTTGAGATACATGAGTGGTTTACCGATAAAATTCAAAGACAAGATTGAATTGGATGATCCTATTTCGTTGGAGGAGGTCATCTGAAAACTGAAGAATTATTATGAGAAATCAAAGAGAAAATATGAAGCTAAGACAAATTGAAGAGGTAATGCAAGGAAAAAAGGAAAATGGGAAAAGAAGTGAGCAAGACCTCAGGACACAGGTAACAAAGAGAATGTTGCATCACCTAATAAGTTCAATACATCTAGCAGAGGACAAATATTTTGGCTGGAGGAGCAGAATAATAATGAGAATAGGGAGCCTGTGTGATGTTGGACTTGTGGAGGAGATCATCGTAGGAGGTATCTTCCATAACATTAGCGTGGTATACCACAGATGTACAGTGCGTAGGAGGCAAAAATAGTGGGAGATGTTGGACAGAGTATCCCAGGATCTATACAGGGTTGTATAATAGGTAGGAATATCACCAAATGTCTATTCTCGAGATGAACGATAAACTTTGTGATCAATTTATTTCTCTTTTAATTAGGGGATTTTTGTGGTAAAAAATGAGCCTCCTAAGGAAACTATAAAATAATAGTGGAAATAATAAAATAAGGTTAGATTACATCATAAAATTTTAGAGGTAAAAAATAAAAAAATATTTTTTTCAACTCATATTTTCAACTTATCTCCATATGGGTTTACTCAAATTTCAATCAACAACACTTGTTGGATGCAAAATTTGATTCATCATCCAAGGAGTATCCATGTTTCATACTTTAGATGGGCCCTGCTACATGAAAAATGTTATTGCAATCACATTTTCTCATCTGTTCCTCCTTTTTTGTATAGCATGGTTCATTGAAAGTATGCAACATGGTTACTCCTTGGATGGGGGATTAGAATTTTCATCGAACGAGTACTCTTGCTCAAAATTTGAGTAAAACCTTAGGGAGATAAGTTGAAAATACGAGTTGAAAAAGTAGTTTTATTATTATATTAATTTTTAATATTTTTACATTTTTACTCCAAAAATGGTGAATCATCCCCCATGGTTGACATCATCATCTTGAATTATATTGGTTCTTATTAAGTTTATTTTGGTTATACATTTTTTCTAGGAGGCCCATTTTAGGCCTCAAAATTATCCTAATGGATTTACCCTAGATCTAATTATAGTTATTTTAGTCCTGACCTAGTGGATAAGTGTGTTTTGAATAAGGAAGTGCATGCAGAGTCTTCGTTAGTGCAATTGGCTTCACGTACCAAGAAGAGAATTCATCATTGGGTAAGAGATTGTGCATTTGATTTGAATGGAATGTCTACAACAAAACACTTGAATATATTGTCGTTGGGATCATACAATATGTTGTTGGGCATGATCTGGCTGTATCTTCATAGAACCAAGGTGGATTATTATGAAAAATACATTAAGTGTTTGGACGAAAATGAGGAACCAAGAGTCTAACATGGAAATAAAAAAGCGACATCAATGAGAATGGTTACAACTATACAAGAAAAGAACTATCACAGGAAAGGGTGTGTTATTTGTAGTACATATTTCTAGTGATAAAGGTAAGGAAGTCGAGGATGCACATGTCTTGAGCAGGTACCCATTTCTAAAACAGTTTCATGATGTATTTCCCGCAGATATTTTAGAGTTTCCACCTCACAAGGAAGTATACTTTTCTATTTATTTGGTACCAGGGGTAGCACCAACATCTAAGGCAACTTACATGATGAGCACACCCGAATTGGTAGAGTTAAAATTGCAGTTGAAGGAAATGTTAGACAAGGGATACATTAGGCCAATTTTATCACCATGGGGCACACCAATGTTATTTTTGAAGAATAAATATGGCACTCATAGGCTATGAATCGATTATAGGTAGTTTAAAAAAGGGACCATCAAGAACAAGTATCAATTGCTGAGGATTGATGACTTGTTTGATCAATTGGAGGGAGCAACATTGTTCTCGAAGATTGATCTTAGATCTGAATATCATTAGGTACACATTAAAGAATAAGACATCTAAAAGACAAATTTTCGGGCCAATTATGGCCATTATGAATTTGTTGTAGTTCCTTTTGGCTTTCTAATGCTCTAGGTACATTTATGTGTTTGATGAATAGTGTGTTGCATCCTTATTTGGACAAGTTTTTTATTGTGTTCATTGATGACATATTGGTATATCATAAAAATGAGGAAGAGCATATAGAGTACTTGGAAACAATGTTGATATTGTTGAGAGAGCATCAGTTGTATGCTAAGCCTAGAAAGTGCAACTTCTTTCAGACTGAGGTACATTACATGGGACCTGTTGTCTCCAAGAAAGGCATCCCAGTGGATACATAAAAGATAAGGGCCATCATGGAGTGGGTAGCTCCAAATAATGTAGATGAGGTGAGATCATTCATGGGATTGGTAGGTTATTTCAGGAGGTTCATTAGGAACTTCTCGCATATTACTTATCATATTACATCATTGTAGAGGAAAGACTGAGAATTTTGAATGTATAGACCAATGTTAGGTTAGTTTCGAGTAGCTGAAGCACTTGTTGACACATGCGCCGATACTAAATATCACAAATATGGAAAAGGAATTTGTAGTATGTACAAATTCTTGCAAGAGAACTTGGTTGAGTTCTTATGCATGCGGGATAGGTAGTATGCTATGAGTCCTGGAAATTAAATTAGCACAAGAAAAACTATTCGACACATGATCTTGTGTTGGTAGCGATCATTAATGCACTAAAGATGTGGAGGCACTATATTCTTGGCGAGATATTTTTATTGATGAGTGATCACATTGGATTGTGGTATATAGTCGACCAGCAAATCTGAACACTACATAGGTATATGGTTGGCTACGATGGGATTTTTCAGGAACCAAGTGGGTTGGCTCCAAAGCATGAGATCCAACATGAGATCCATTTGTAGTAGGACTCTCCTTTACCAAATATTGGTATGTACAAGTTGTCAGCCATTAAGATGGAGGAGATAAAGAAACATGTGCAGGAATTGTTGAACAAATGGGTTGTAAGGCCAAGTTCTTCTCCATGTGGCTCACCTATTTCGTTTGTTCCAATGAAGGATTTCACACATGGAAGATGTGTGTGGAGTAAAAATCACTCAAAAAAATAATGGTGAAGAATCAATACCCTTTCCCTCACATAGATGATTTATTATATCAATTGAAAAATGTTTTCTATTTCACAAAACTAGACTTGTCTAGTGGCTATCATTAGGTCACGGTTGCAGAAAAAGATGTATGGATGAGTGCATTTAAGACAAAACAATTGTTGTTTGAATGGCTAGTGATTCCATTGAGACTATGCAATGCTCTAACCACATTCATGAGGGTGATGAATGATACTTTCAGAACTTTTCTTGATGATTTTGTACTTGTGTATCTTGATGACATTCTTGTTTTTAGTATAACATGGGAAGATCATGTGACTCATGTTAAAAAGGTGATTGATGTTTTGCAAAAGGAAGAATTGTATGTCAAAATATTTGAGTGTTAATTTGGTAAGATATCTTTGGTTTACTTGGGTCACATTGTTAGAGGTGGAAAATTAAAAATAGATCCTTATAAAATTGATGTGATTGTAAAGTGGTTTAAACCCACCAATGTTACTGAGGTTCTTAGATTTTTGGGCATAATATAATATCGGAGAAGGTTCATTGCCAACTTCTCTGTCAATTCATCCCCCTTACATGCATTGAAAAGTGTGAAGAAAACCTTTCGGTGGGGAGGAAAACAACAGAAAGCCTTTGATACACAAAAGATAAGATCAATACCACCTTACCAGACCTCCAACAGCCTTTTGATATTGAGATACATTCCAGTAGGTATGCCATGGGAACAATGTTGATGCAGAAGAGGAAGATTATATGTTACCATTCAGATACATTCTCCCAAGTTGTTGTGAAATATCCCACATATGACAAGGAACTGTATGCCTTGGTTCAAAGCATGAATAAATTGAAGCACTATTTGATTGGCAAGGAGACCATCATTCACAAAAATCACTATTCCTTCTAGTACCTCCAGTTGCAAACCAAGATTCAACAAGCACATCATTTTATATGGATGGGATTCCTCCAAAAGTTTCACTTGGTAATAAAATACAAGAAGGGCACCATCAATAAAGTGGCAGATATGCTTTCTAACCCTCCTATTTCTGCATCTATATTTTTTGAAAATGCTTCTTTTTATTTTGAAATTTATGTTGAACAATATGTTGTTAATAAAGATTTTAAATAGCTTTATGCCAAGCTAATTCATGGATCGTAAGTGGAAAATTATTATTTGCAGCAAAAAAAATTGTACCATCTTGGCAAACTTTTTATTCCCACCAACGAAATGGTACATGTAATCAAAGAGGCACATACCACTATTGTGTCGGGTCATTTTGGTGTCAAAAAACTTTGTGTCATTTAAAAAGGTTTTCTTATTAGCTTCACATGAAAAATATTGTGAATCAATATGTAAATGGACGTGTGTTGTGCTCAGTTTGCAAGCCCTCTAATAGAAAATTAGAGCTCTACACACCACTCCCTATTCCAAGTCATACACAGGAAACAGTGTTAATGGATTTTGTTTGTAGTTTGTCGTTGTCTAGGAGAGGTTATGCCAATTTGTATGTCATTGTGGATGGATTTAGAAAAAGGTGTGCCTTAATGCCTTGTAAAAAACATGTCAATGCACAGAAGACTACTCATCTCTTCTTCGAATTTTTATGGGTTCGTTATGGGCTTCCCACATCCATTGTGTTTGATAGAGACTCTTGTTTCCTTGGATAGTTTTCGATGAGTTTGTGGAGAATGATGGACACCAAGTTGAAGAGGAGAATAACATTTCATCCATAAGTCGATGCCAAAACACAAGTTGTCAACTGCACAATGATCCATTTACTTTGGGACTATTATGGAAAGCATCCCAAAATGTGGGATGAGCAACTTCATTATGTACAACATACATACAACCAGGAAGTGAATTATTCCTCTCAAATTTCACCATTCGAGACATGCTTTGGACATTTTCCAAAGGATCCCTTAGACATGACCTTTGGGAGAGATGCATATTCCAATGGGAAAGAAGACAAGGACAAGGCACACAAGTTCATTCAACAGATTCAAATGATTCACGAGGCAGTGCAGGAACACATGGAGAAAATTAGAGCTTGATACAAAGCTCGACATGAAAGCACCAGATTGATCACCAATTCCAGGTTAGAGACAAAGCTTTGCTCCACATCAGAAAATATAGGATGAAAGGGGAAGGAAATAAGTTTAGACCGATTCGATATGGCCCATTCACCATATTAGAAATGATTGGAGACAATGCTTTTCTTCTTGATTTTCCAGCATACATGGAAATGTGCTTAGTAGTGAATGTCGAAAACTTGAAGCTTTATGAGCCTCCTTTGATCATGGACACCAAAGAGGTTGGATAGGTTCCTACAGTGGATGACTTTGCACTTGAATACTTGGAAAATGTACTTGAGGATATCATTCTTGATAAGAGAATTATGACCTCATGATGGGGAGACGTGGAGTGCCTTTGTATTGGTTTCAAGGGAATGCATCCAAGTAAGGTCCGATGGATTGAAAAATATAAAAGTGAGGAAGAAATTACCTCACTTTCGAATTGATTGATAAAAATTTTGGTGGCCCAAAATCTCATTTGTGGGGAGGAATGATCCAGGTGGCTTCAGAAATACTTAGAATCTAGAAATAACTCAAAAATAAAATTCAATGGATTGAAGTGAAACCAAGGTCAGATTGGAGATAGCGTTGCAATATTTTGAACGGCGTGAATGAAACCTCAATCCGATTTTGTATGTGAAAGTTATGGCCAGTCAAATTTTTGGTCAAACTAGGCCCAGTGGTAGTCACTAACAAGGCAACAATTTGGCAAAGTATTAGCACATGAAATCCGGCCACCAGAATGGGAAATTGTTTTTCCTCTTTACATTGTCCGGTGACCCCAATTTTGGCCAATGAATTTTTTAACCTCCTTATTCCAAATATATAAACATATTGATGATCTAGTTGGCTCTAGGGATACTCAGAAGTCAGAGGACTCGGAATAGCTCAAAATTCAAAGTGGTCAGATAGAAACAAAACTAGAACTAGACTATAGTGCTCGTTGCCCTGATTCCAATGGTGTGAACGACACTCAAATCTGAGTTTTTATGGTCGAGCTATTCATGGTAAAAGTTCGGGTCAAACTTGGCCAAGTTGCAAGCTTAATGAGGCAACAAATTGATTGAGACCTGACACACCGAATCTGACCACTAGATGGGAGAAATTGTTTCCTACTTTATTTCGCTAATGACCCTTATTTTTTGGTTCGTGGTTTTTAAAAAAATGGGTCTAATATATCTATATATATATATATATATATATATATATATATATATATATATATATATATATATATCTATATATAGGGTGGGGGGACGGAGGGGCGCGGGCCAACACCCCCTCTACCCCTTCGCATTTTATATAACATATTATATTGGGGTGGTAGGAGGTTAAACCTTGCCATCCAAAAATATCGTTTAATCCATAACGAGCAGGCCGCCAAAGGTGGACCCACCACTCTCCATATGTCACTAGTTATAATAAGAATGGAGGCAGAGGGGCTTGAACCCACCCGGTCAGTTCGAACGACCCGTCACCCAGGTGCCTCCACATAACAAATATGTTATTTAAATTCCAATGGTTAGATAACATACTATGAGTTCCAACAAAATATTTCTAAGGTGGGGGTCAGCAAGGTTGGAACCCCTGAACTCCTGCCTCTATTCCAGCCTCTTCACCATTAGGCAACTGGTGACCAATGTTAACACTGTCACAAATTTTCTATATAACCCCTTCTCATACAATCAACCGAGGGAGGAGAAGAGCAGAGTAGAACGTTAAGTGATGGAGCCATAACCAGGGGTAGAACCTTTCCCAAAAGATGTAGTGAAACCATGAATGAGAATATTAACATGTCGAGAAAGATTCCCTTCGGGGTGGAGAGATTTCAATGTCAGATCTTGACAAGCGTATATTCATTTTTGCACATTTTCTCTCCAGGAGTCCAACCATGAAGTCAGATTCGCCATATAAGCAGTGGAAATGCAGGTGTCCAACAACAAAGAATCTTTGGAGAATCTTGAGGAATCTTTAGATTCCCTTAGAGGCTGAATTTTTCCAATGTCAGAATGTTGCTGAATTTATACTAATTTTTCTCAGAATTTCGCACAGAGCGTGATGGAGTGATCATATTTCTCATCTAAGTAGCAGATATCCAGTCAACTAGTGGAGAGAAATATCTTAGGAATCATGAGGGATCTAAAAGATTCCCTAGGGTCAAAATTTTGATTATGTCATAATTGTAAAAATTGACAGTCAATTTTTACACCACGCATCGCTAGGAATTCAGTGGTACAGACCATTTAAATAGCTAATATTTTCATTTTTTAGCCATCTTCGAAAGTGGAGGTATATGATGCAGTTATGTTATGATTTTATTTTGATTTTCTCATTTAATGTTTGTCTTGTTAAGATCCCTGATTAACATTATGTCAAGGGATACTTGTTGCCACATTATTGTGAGAATTTATTTTTAGCTTGTCATGCTGAAGGAAGACCCAATCTAAGTGAGAGTTCCTATAGGGAGAATTTCTCATGGAGAGACACGCCACTCTGGTTGAGGGTATTTGTCCTTGTAGTGACAAAGAACATGCCATGTACATCATCATCATTTAAAAAATTTAATGAAGTGGCATCCAATCTCTTGAAACCGAGCTCGAAGAGGTAACCCACACTAGGTGAACTCCATTATCAATGTGTTGTGTATTGATTTTCAGATTGTCATTATGTTTCATATGTTTTAAGCATGCACATGTGGTTGTTCTATGCTCTTTTAAATGCAATTCTTCTAACATCATAGAAGTAAAATATATTGGTTGATTTCGGTAGTTGAAGAGATCCAAATGAAGTTTGGTATCTCAGAAATTTTGGCATCTGAGTGATCTTATCACTGATGTGAATTGCGTGATTGAATGTGTAACAAGAAAGAAAATTGAGAGAAAAAAAATATCTCTACTAGGACCTCTTCTATATGGCACACAGGGTGGACATGACGTATGCATATTATGAGGAGAAGATGGCAAGAAAAGGACATGAGAAAGAAGGAGAAGAGAATGATGCTCCATACACATATTCTAGTGATCATTGTTCCTCTTCATTGTCTTCTGATCATTCAAATGAGGAGATCAACCAGAGCCTTTAAGTAGAGAATGTTGAATTGAGGAGGCTTCTACGATAAGAGAAAGAGGAGAAGAAAAGACTACAAATTCAACTACGAGCCACATAAGAGTCGTTGGAATAGTTGAAGCATAATGAAGGCTTAAATAATCCATCATAATTTGTTTTAGAATCAAAAAATGAGGTAAACAATGTTGATCGTTCTTCAGTTTCATTTTCACATGATGTTATTTCTGTTGGAAACATTGAGGTTCCCATTATAGGAACTGACATGAGACTCTTTACCAAGATGGGATATAAAGGAGGAGGACTTGGTGTTAATGGCCAAGGCATGACTTAGCCATTGGAGGTCATGCAAAGACCTTGATTCGTTGGTTTAGGATACACCAAAGGAGAATTATCAAAATTGTCAGAATCTTCAAAGACATTCTTGAAATCATCGAGGAAGGAGAATGATGGGAACACATCACCATCCTCCCATGGTAGTGCACATTGTAGAGGAAGAGCTGAGACAATCTCTCATCTCCATAATTGCACCAGAGACATATAAGAGAGGTATAATAAGTATCAGTATTCTAAATTTATTTTTTATTACAAGCATGCTAATGATGAGCATAAATCATGGCATAGAAAAACATGTAGTTTTTGTGGTTTACATAACCATTTGTCTATTGAGTACTGGAAGAGAATATCAACAAGATGGATGATGAGGCATAAAAGGCCTTCTCCACATCAAGAAAAGAATAAGGTAAAGAAGGTCTAGAGGAAGAATAATTTTTGTAGTCATTGCGATAGAGGTTGTCATCAAAGAGCCACATGTTGAAGGCTCCATCCAAAGCATTGCCTCAAGAACAAAGTGTTTGTGCATGAACCAATGGATTTTTTTTTTCTACAAGTGAATCCGCCATAGGGATATGACCCATTCACTTCGATAAGTGAGAGATGGTTTTTATATATGTTATATCTTATCATTGCCTCATTTTCTAAATCATATGTTGAAACATAATTGTAAAAGTGATGATGTGTTTTCCATTACTTGGTGAAGCACCGATGATGTTTTTGCCTTGTATTGATAACTTGGGTAATGTTTCCATTATGATGTAAACTTGACCATAGAGTGTGTTATAAACTCATGGAAAGTATGATATGTTTGGGTCATTATTGGTCATGTAATTGAGTAGGTAATTTTCAAAAATTGTACTACAAGTTTGCAGGTGTCGGCACATCACTTATGGCTCCGAAGAACAAAGGTGAAGGAGAAGGAAGGGTGACCTATGAGGAAACTTGTGGTGCATACGATGTACACAAAAATTTCAAATTATGTTCATGGTTTTGGAGGACCAACAACTTATCTATGGGGAGGAATGGTCTAGGTGGCTCCATAGATGCTAAGAAGTCAAAGAGAACTAGAATAGATCAAAATTCAGAGTTTTTAGATGGAAGAAAGACCAGAACTAGATCATAATTCTCATCGCCCTAATTCTAACGGTGTGAATGACACTCAAATATGAGTTCGTATAGTAAAGTTATCCACTGTCAAAGTTCAGATCAAACATGGCCAAGTAGAAGGCTTAATGAACAGGTGCTCAAAATTATGCTAAAAAATGAAAGTTTTTAGAACGGTGTGGAAGCTAAACGACTGCTTAGATCTCTTCCTTCTAAATTTGGCACAACTCATTTTGGAGAAACCCGACGCCAGATGATCCTGAAAATGTGTTCTATTCGCTTTTCTAAATAGGTAACATTTTGGAAAAAATGTGCAGGTTGCTGAGTAAGAACTCCATACAGCTCACTGGGCATGGCTGACTAGTCAAAGGCTGACTAAGAAGGGTTGAACAATCAAGTCACACGACTTGTCTGCAATTTATTGATGCTTGTTGGCGAGTTTTCATTGGTTGGAATGATGGCCAACCACATGATTCCATGTGCCCAACTGGAGGCCGCCATGTGGCAGCACAAGAGGCCACCAGAAATTGTGTAAGGGCTGAGCTAACTTGGCGAGGGTTGAACACCAGACCTTTGTCCAACTAACAACACTGCATACCAATGGACCACCGTTATTCCTTGTTAAAACATATGGCAAAAACCTTAATTAAATTGCATATGGTGGAGGTTTGGGAGTAGGGGACCCATATTACATTGCAGACGACCGATGCCGAAGACTAGGGGTGCGGAGGATAAGCCACCCACCGAAAACGTCACCATAACCACGTTACATGCTTCATTTAACTACCGACGATTAACTTAACAATCCAATGTTTTTTATATTAAAAAAAACATTTTTTGTGCCAATACATAATGGTTTGAATTTTGGATTTTAGGCGTTAGTGGAAAAATCAAGTGTACGACAATTTCAGCTGAAATTGTATGAAAATATCACACAGTTATCCTAAATCAATGCAAAATTGTAGGCTCTATCTGGATTTGGGGGAAATTGTGGTGAGGTTAGTAGAAAAACTAGGTTCTTCATTTTTTGACCAATTTTGGATCATAAAGAGGCTAGATAGGAAAGTTTTTGGGTATTGTGAAGCTGATGGAACATGTTTTGAAGCCATTTAAGCACTGTAAATGTATGTAATCACCATTTTGAGCTTAATAAAAGAGGGCCAAGACATTGGAAGCTGGACTAAGGAGACGTAGCCCAGGAGACGTGAACTCCTTCATCATTTTTTGTGTTGTGGTTATTTTTAATTTTCTATTGTTTCTACATATTTCATAGTTTATTTTGTTGCATTATGTGTTTAGAAATTAACATAAAATATTTCAAAAACTTAATTTTAACACTTTCAATTTACAAAACCTCCAGCGCATTTACATTAAGATCTCATAAATGTCAAGTTTGGTATTAGAGCTTTGGTTTTATTTACTGCTGTGAGGATTTAATTGTTTGCAAGTGTATGTGATGCTTACAAGGTTGGATCTGAAGAGAGGAGAAGGAAATCTTGTGGTTGAAAGTCCTCAAGTTAGGTCAAGGAAAAGGAGAGAAAGTTTGCCACAATCTACACCACAAATTCTTCCTCAAATTGCAGTTGAAGCTTCAACAAGGATGTCTCACGAAGGAAGAGTTGATAATATGTCAAATGAAGAAAATAATTACAGAAAATTGTTCTTTGACATGTATGAAATGGTGAAGGTTCTGTACGAAGATAAGACTTCAAGATCGTAGGGTAAAAGTTCTAAGCCTTCAAAAGGAGAGGGTTCTTCTGGAGGAAAAGGAGGAGATGATGACAAGCCTTAAAAAGGAAATGGTGAAAAACCACCCTCTTCTCCACCATCATCTTCACCTCCATCCTCACCTTCATATTCTTCCTCTTCCACAACCACTGTTACTCAAACACCTCCACATACCCCAAGGGTGCATGGTAAAACTCCCCTATTAAAACTTGATAATCAAATTTGAATTGCCTATGTATAATGGTGAATTAAACGTTGAAAGAATTGATAACTGGGTTCGTCAACTTGAAGCTTATTGCAGGATACAAAACATCAAATATGATGAAACAAATATTTAGTTGGCTTCATTGAGGTTGGAATTGTTGATTTGATTTGGTGGGAAGCCAAAACACAAGAGGATATGAAAAAGCATGGTAAGGTCTCCACCTCTTGGATAGATTTTATTGCTGCACTTAAAAGAAAATTTTATCCATTAGATTATATGAAAAAGGCTATTATAGATTGTTATAATTTTAGACAATTAAAGGGTCAAAATGTGCAAAGCTACACTGAAGAATTTAGAATAAGGTGTTTGATATTAGGTGTAGATATGAATTCACAAGACACTTTGTTGAAATGTATCGGGGGTTTACACAGTTATTTAAGGCATACTATCCTTATATTTAATGCTACAAGTTTAGATGAGGTTTCTGTTTAGACAACAAATCTTAAAGCAAGAGGGAAAAAAATTCCACGAGAGGGTAGCAAGAGTCCATTCACAAGTGGAAACAAGGGTAAGAGTAATTTCAAAGGTAAAGGAAAGAAGAATGCATCCGTCAAGAGGGAAGGAGAGAAATTAACATGAAAAAATTGTTCCAAAGAGGGTCATGATGAATCTCATTGTTGGAAGATTCTTCCTGAGATGAAACCAAAGAATTTTAACAAAAAAAGGAAGAAAAAGATATCTGCAACTACACAACATGACTTAGGATCTGATTTGGGAGATAAAAAAATATCACAACAATTGGAATGAAAGGTAAGGAAATAGAAATAAGTAGCTCTTCAAGTTGTCCTAATGATACTAAAGATGAGAAAACTAGAGTTGAACTTTTGCATATTCGGGTTATTTCAAAGCACACTAGAATTGGTATACTCTTTGATAGTGGTTCATAAGAAAATTTGATTTCCTAAGACTTAGTCAAGAAATTAAACTTAGATACCATTCCTCATCCAAGACCTTATCCTTTAGGTTGGATATACAAGAATGAAAACTTTTTTATGTAACCAGCTCCAAAAATAGAAGAGAAGAGAGATCAATGCCTTAGAAATCAGCCACTTCGAGGGGGCAACCTTCAATACATTACATAAATGAACAATTCTTGCATGATACAAATGACCAAAACCTCCTTCTATATATAGGAGTCCATGGGGCCACAATATAATCCTAGCCGACCTAACAATAATAATTTAAGGGCACAATAATAACAATATTGGGGTTACAGGGGTACAACAATAACAATAAGGGGGATATACTAATAACAATAAGGGACTAAACTAGTAATATAGGGACCTAACATGCTCCTCTCCTTCAAAAAAGTGTTGTACTCAACACTTGAGTAGCTCTAGGTGCTTTTGTATAAAATTTTCATCCTCCCATGTAGAATCCTCAGTGGGTAAGTTCTTCCACTTGATGAGATACTCTGAAATTGATTGATTTTGTAACTGTCGAGTTCTTATTTCTGTGACCACTTCATTTCCCAATATGAATTTTCCTTCAAGTTCTGGAAATATTGTTTGAACTGGAAGATTTTCACCTATAACCTTCTTTAAGTATGGAGCATGGAAAACTGGATGCACTCACGAAGCTCCAATTTGTATGCCATAGTACCAATATTTTGCAACACCTTGTAAGGACCATAGTACTTTGGAGATAATTTATTATCCTTCTTAGCTTGCTTGAGGGACATTTGCTTGTATGGTTGTAGATGTAAAAATACCCAATATTCTACTTCAAAACTTCTCTCGCTACAATGTTGATATGCATGTTGTTTCATTCGATTTTGTGCCAAATTTAGGTTATCCTTTAAGAGTTGGAGAACTTCTTGTTGCTACTCGATGTGATCTTCCACTGCTTGAACCTTAGAATTTTATCTTAAATATTATGTGATGGATGGTGGATGATATCCATAAAGTGCCATAAATGGGGTCATTTTTGCTGGAGTATGGAAGGAAGTATTATACCACCATTCAGCGAGAGGTAACCACTTGACCCATTGTGTTTTTTTATTAGATACAAATCAACGAAGATATCCTTCCAAACATTTATTCACTATCTCATTTTGACCATCGGATTGAGGATGATAAGATGAGCTATGAACTAATTGAGTACCCAAACAAGAAAATAACTCCATCAAAAAATTTCCAGTAAAAATGGGATCTCTGTCGCTCACAATAATCTTTGGGTTTCCATGTAGATTTTGAATTATGTCCATAAATGTAGTAGCAACTGTAATTGCTTTAAATGGATGAGATAATGCACAAAAGTGTGCATACTTGGTAATTTTATGAACTACCACAATGATGACACTCTTTCCTTTGGACATAGGTAAACCTGTGATAAAATCTATTGAAATCTCCTCCCAACATTGAATTGGAATGGATAAAGTTTGTAGAAGACCTGGGTTATTAGTTGTCTCAACTTTATTTTGCTGGAAAACCAAACATTCTGCCACAAACTTTTGAATATTAGATTTAAGGCCATCCCAAAAAAATATTTCTTCACTTCCGAATGCATATGGTAGCTTGGTTTGATGGGACGTCGGTCCCCAGACACATCCCGAGGAGGCTTGCATGGGGTGGCCATATGGCCCCCTGCGGCTCCATTAACTTCACAATTAATCTGCCAGCTTGCTCTGCATTTACTCTCCCTCACCGGCATATTATTCTCCCCGTCCTGCTAGTTGGTTAACAATGGCTTTCATCTCGGGCAGTCTAGATTGTTCCTACTCCGCTTGTTGTTCTCTGCCTCCCCTGTGGAGTGCTTGCCCTGTTGCTTGTGCTGAGCCAAGCGCTCGCACACAGACGGGGTGACGCTGCTCTCTTTTGAGTTGTTTAGAAACTACACCAGGCCATCATTTCTCCCAGAGCGCCTTTTGCTGCTCCAATTCCTGTCTGCAATCTCAATTTGTCAATCACTGTGGGATCCCTTCGCCTTCTTCCTGTTTTATTTGTCTCAGACAGCTTTAAACGATTGCTTTCGCCATGCCAAGGCTTCGTCACCGAATGCGGTGTCACCGTGGTGTGAGTCGAGGCCAGTTTGCACGCTCTCGTCCCTCTACCACTTCGGATGCAGAGACTTCTTCTGAGGACGTTGCATGGGGGCGCTATCCTGACACTCGCAGCCACAGAGGTCGCGCTTGCCATCTTGGCAATGTCCACGCAGCTCAGCCCTCCCCGCCTCCTTCTGCTGATCTGCCTAGACCTATCTCCCCTGCCTCTCGTGCTTCTGACAGTCACGCTCTGCACCAAACCTCTTAGAGGGCGGAATTCCGCTTTGAATGCTCCTTCAATCAGCCCATTGTCATTGCCTTTATTACTGTCACCCTGAGAGAAGAAATGCCTAACTTGAATTTTCCTCCTATGCCCGGTCCAACTCCCCCTCCCCTTGGTCTTAATCCCGCCCTAGCTGCGAATTTTCCAGTGAGACCGGTCGCACCCCCAGGTCCATCACCTTTCGACCTGGGTAAGCAACCCATGCAGGTGGACGTGGGCATCACAAGCAAGGATGGAGAACAGAAAGAAGATGTCGAAGATCCAGAGGACGAGTACTAGTGTCACATAGTGGAGGAGCCGCCTTCTCCAGCTCACGAGCAGTAATTCCCGTTTGTCTTGGTTCAACATGGTACATTCGCTCTATTGTTTTGGGAGATTTACTGATTTTCTTTGGTTTTCTATAGCAGCAACAACTGCATGCTACTCTAGTCTTTTTTGTTTTTGTATGTTGTAAGAAATGAACAATGAGCCGTTTTCCCTCTCAAGGGCGGCGAAACTCTCCTTAAAAGAACTGGTTTCCCACTCAGGGCAGTTCGCTATTTTGTTAAAGCATGGACATCAAGCCTAGTCTTCAGGTTCCCATAGTTGGACTGAGGCAGTTTTGTAACAGTATGTTTTCATAAATAGAATTAGTATAATTTAGAAAAAAAAAAATTATTTCTTCACCCTGTGGTAAGTCTTTAAAAATGTTGAGTGTCATCGTACGGGAGAGGCGTGAAATTCCAAAAGAATATTTTGTTTTAGTTGGGAATTCTTACAAAGATATAAGCGATATTTGTACCGTAAGGAATCATTTTTCCAACTAAATGTATTAGATGTACTAGGATCTTGTTGCAACTTTGAATGAGTGTCCACAATTCTTCATCCTTCTTCCATTCATCCCTTGCTTCGGTTATCCAATTTGGTTCAATAATAGAAATGGCACAAATCAATGCTTCCACCTCTTTATTCTTTCTTAACAGTGCATCTGCAACAACATTTAGCTTCCCTTTTTTGTATATTATTTCAAAGTCATAACCCAACATCTTTGTGACACATTTTTGCTTCTCTTCTGAAGATAGTCTTTGTTCCAAAAAGTGTTTAAGACTATCATGATCAAAATTTACCTTGAAGTGTCTTCCCATTAGGTAAGTTCGCCATTTCTTTAGTGCATGTAGTATTTCTAACATTTCTTTCTCATAAATAGCTTTCAGTAAATAATTTCCTTTGATTGGACGATTTTCAAAAGAAATGGGTCTTCCTTCTTGCTTTAAAATAGCACCAATTCCATTTCGTGAGGCATCACATTCCATAATAAAGGTTTTTGTGAAGATTGGTGTAGCTAAGACCGGTGCTACGCACATTTACCCTTTAAGATGTTCAAAGGCCTTAGTTTCTTCACGAGTCCATGAAAATGCATCTTTCTTCAATAATGTTGTTAGTGGTGCTACTATTCTCCCATAATTCTTAACAAACTTGCGATAATACCTTGTTAACCTGAGAAATTCGCACAATTGCTTTATGGTTATGGGGACTTTCCATTCCTTAATGGCTTTAATTTTGTTAGGGTCTACCTTAACACCCTCGTGAGATACAATATGACCCAGATTTTCCACCTTTTGTACTCCAAAGAAACATTTGGATGTTTTTGCATATAATTGTTTCTCCTCCAATAGTTTGAGTACCCTGTCAACATGTTGAACATGATCCTTCCAAGACCTGCTATAGATTAGTATATCATCAAAAAATACTAGCACAATGCTAAGAAAGGGTTTGAAAATGGAATTCATCAACCCTTGAAATTTAGAAGGTGCATTGGTAAGGCCAAAAGGCATGACAAAAAATTCATAATGACCCTCATGAATTTGAAATGTTGTTTTTGGAATATCTTCAGTCTTCATTCAAATTTGATGATATCCTTAACAAAGATCTAACTTGGTAAAATAAATTGCTCCATGTAATTCATCCAATAATTCATCAATCACAGTAATGGAAAATTTATATTTAATGGTGAGCTTATTGAGCTCCCTATAATCTAGACACATGCACCATGATCCCTCCTTCTTGTGCACGAATACTACTAGAGCAGAGAAAGAACTTTGACTAGGTTGAATGATACCAGCCTCTAACATTTCTGCAATCATACATTTAATTTCTCTCTTTTGGACATAAGGATATTTATAAGGCTAAATGTTTGGAGGAACACTTCATGGAATCAAATGAATAGCATGATCATGATCATGAATACATGGGACTCCTTTGGGAGTTTCAAACACCTTGGAATGATTTTTCAAGATTTTTTGGAGATCTGTAGAAATAGATGATTTTGATGTTGGAACTTCTAGTGAGCATAATTGTGCAATTATGCCTCGTTGTTCTTTCTTTAGAAGCTTTTTCATGACATCAGAGCTTATTATCTTTCCCGGCTTCCCTGCAATACCCCGTAATTTGACTTCCTTTCCTTTTGAAAAAAATTTCAAGAAAATTTCTTGAAAATTAAAAGCTACCGTCCCTAAAGATTGTAACCATTGTACTCCCAGTACAACATTAGCACCTCCCATAGGAATGGAAAGCATTGGAATATTCAATACATATTCCCCCATGGTTAGCTTGATATTATGGCATTTTCCAAAGCAATTTATAGTTCCTCCATTTGCAATCATCACTTGACATTCTGGTGTTGGGTATAGGAAACAATTCAATTCCTTGGCTACCTTACAATGAATAAAATTATGGGTACTACCCGAATCAATCAACACTATTAACTTTTTATTCTTGATATTTCCTTCTATCTTGAGAGCTTGAGGAGTGTTAATTCCTACCAATGCATTACACGATATGGTCAAAATCATTTCTTCCTCTTCTAGGGTTGGTTCATGGTGTATATCTTCTTCTTTTGAAGATTCTTGTTCATTTTCTTCTTCCCCTTCACGATCTATGTAAAATAATTTCTTCTCAGCATACTTATGACCTTTAGTGTATTTTCTATCACAACTGTAGCAAATCCCTTTTTCTCTTTTTTCTTCTAATTGTTGTGGTGTCAACCTTGTAGGTTGTGGAAGTCTAGGAGTAGCAACACTTCCATATTTATATATGTGATTGGTAGGCTTCCTTGTCGCCATAATTTTACATTCAATTTTTCTTGCCTACCTAAATACCTTTTCCAATGTATTTGTTTCCCAAATGTGAACTTCATGTTGGATGTTATCCTTTAAATTCCTTATGAATACATCAATCATGTGTTCCTATGGAATATCAGTTACCCTTATATTCAATTTTTGAAAGTCCTCACTACGCTCCATGATGTAGGCAGGGCCTGCAAACCCCAGAATCTTTCTCCTCTGTAAATATCAGTGTGCATTTCATCGTTAACCACAATAGCTGGCAATTTCACACAATTTACCATTTGCATGCGGAAGCTTATTTTTCATGTGATTCAAAATCATTCACCATCGATTTCATACTTTCATTAAATAATCATCATATATGAAAATTAACTCCAATATCTACTTATCTTCAGGCAATTCATATCTTTGAAACCTTCTATCAAACCCAATGACCCAATCCTTCAAATTTTCATCAACCCAAATAACATCATTCATATGGACTTGCCCAAGACTTGTCTTCATTTTAATGTGCTCAAATTAACATTTGTTGATTGTGAAATCCCCAAATTTTATGCGCCCTAGTTTTTAGCATTTACCATAATACTATCCGCACTTCAATCTGTTGTTAATAAGCTTTTAAATTCACCATTCATTTTAACAAATATTCACACACCAACTCCCCACTAGAGCGACCATGAAAAAGCCAGAATTCAATTAAAATCAAATGCCCATATAAACTATGTCTTGAAAGTTTAACCCAACACTTTAACATCACTGCATATCGATGTTATGTCTTGCAATATCAATGAGATTTTTATAAAACTTCACGCAATCGCCACCATTTAACACGTTCAGGGATTCTTACCTTTCTCATTGATATTTAATCTCCTCGTCCACCCAAAGCTTTCACGTTTCTGCAGAGACAACGTCTGTTATTCTTTGTTGCCCAGCTTTTCCAATTCGTCTAAACTTCTGCAACGAGTTTCCAACTCAGCATTAATACTGTCAAAACATTTGTCTAATGGCGTTGCTTGTTAACATTTCCGCTCAATCCATTATCCCAGTAAATTTCTACACGCATCAAACTGCTCTCCTTCATCGACCCTTGATTCCCATATTAATTTCTGCGCAGATTTAAGACCGCCTTCGCCCCAACGTTAGCATGAATTCAGAACAGAACTTGATTTCCTTATGCAGAATTCCATTTAACTTTGTTCGATCCTTTGTTGCCAGGATCAATCGATTCCTTCAGCATTGTTCTCCAGATAACACAGTTGTCGATTCACATGATTGAATACTAATCAATCTTTATACCAATTCACCAATAAATAACAGTTTTCCAGAAGATTTAAACTTCTATACAGACTTATATCAACTGGTAACTCAATTACAATTTAAAACAACCTCCATTCATACAAAGTTTCAGTGTTCGATTCAATACCTTTGGTATTGTGGGTCTGACATTGATTTTCTTCGAATTGAACTTTCAGTCTTTTCCAGATTTCGATTTTCATATATATGTCCAGAGATAAAAAAAACATGAATTGCGCCTTTTCCACTTGTAATTACAACAGTGGGTTAAGATCGATCAAATTTATGACTGATTTACCCATCACAATTTAATCGATTAAAACTCCTGGATCGATTTTCATATACATTGTCAAGCCATTAAAATTAAATAAGAACAACATTCCTCATACCCTTCTTTATACGCTTTCACGGCCTCATCTATTCAATGTTGTAGATATTCATATATATATATATATATATATATAATCTGCCAATGTGCTATGAAAAACAGTGAAATCGACTTTTCCAAACTGGTATTAAAATCTCAAATTCCACCGAACTTGGTTTCATTCCAATCACTGAAAATAGACACAAATCCACCAATAAAGCTCTAAACACACTTATCATATAAAAAAATACTTACAATTCTTGTTTGGCCTGATATTCATAATCTGTGGCCCTTACAAACTGCCCGAAGGAATCCAAGCAGAAAACCTCTCACTCTCTACACACACACACTCACAATCTCAATCTGTTTTTCTCTCAAAACCCCCTTCTATTTATACAATTTTAAAAGTAATCTAATTTAATGCTTTATCCCTTCAATTCCTCAACAAACCCCTAAATCTCTCAACATCCCTAAGACTTAGAAACTAATTCCAACTTAGGCTCCATCATTAATTCTAAATAATCTAGAAACTAATTTCTCTCATGTCCTTTTATTAATAAAAGGATATTTACAAAATCCTCACCTTCTCCTATTTTATTCAAATTAATTAATAAAATATTAAAAATTAACACACCCCCTTTTCTAACATATTTACAAGAAAAAATACCCTTGATGCTCCTGCATCAGACTCCCCATGTAAGAAAATATATGACCACCTGGTCATAAGTCTGGATAATCATTTCCTCCTGGATCCCAAATTTTATATTGTAATCTTTCCTTGCTTGTCAATTGCTTTATTGCTGTTGTTATCTGCTGTTGTCCTCCAGGTTTCTAGATTTTGTGTTGTAGTGCTCCACTTGCTTTGCCTTCCAAGTCTGCTACAGTCTTTCTCTTGTTGTCTCTCATTTTCTTTCTTGCTGCTGTCTTTAATCCTCCTTCACTTTGGCTTTCTTCAAGATCAATGATCTTCAATGACTCAGTGTATCCTTTGAATTCAAAAATTATTTTTCCATCCTCCTTATTCTGCATATGACTATGAGTAGTCATTTCTTCAACAGTTTTCAATAACTATTTATCTTCCCTCAAGTCAATGTGACCTGCAAACACACAACAACCTTTAGTTTTCAAAATACAATACCTTCCATTTTCTTTTGATGCTTCAAGCATCAATCCTCCATCATAGTTCTTTTGGATTTCAGCGGATCCTTCTTGCGGTGACTTCAAATCAATATGAATTTGTTCAAATTTCCTGAACTCGTTCATCAGCTTGCCATTCAACCTATGTTGCAATAGCTTCCACTTGACCCTTTTCTTTAGTCTCCATCTGTATCTTCGGTCTTTACTTATCTTTCTTTGTACTGCCAGATCAATTTCTGGTTCTTCATTCTGCTGCCAGCTTCTATACTTCTGCAATTTGATGTCTTTCTCAAATTCACTCTCATGTAGCTGATCATTCCTTCCAAATCTCTGGTTACTTCCATATTCATCTTGCCGAGTCAATATTTCTGTCTCTTTTATGCCTCCGAGGACATAACTCCCTTGTTGCTCCTGATCTTTCATCTCACCTTCGAATAATCGCTGCTCAATTTCTCTGATTTCAGCATCATATTTATTAATGCTGTCTTCCGCACCTTTTCCTCCATCAGGTTCTGTAAGCTTTGTTTCTCCTTTGGGTTCCTCTAGTAATCTTTCCAAGAATTCTATCTCCTTGTGAAATCTCTCCAGCAGATCATCACAATTTTCCTTCTCAGCTTCATTCTTTTCTTGGCGATCCTCCTGAGTTGACCTGTTTTCCACATTATCATATTGCAAACATCTTTCATCAATTCCATTAAACAAATTCATTGGTTTACCTTTTTGTAGTCCCACTATGGAATTGTCTTTAGACTGCTGGTCTATATCAACCTCATCTGACTGTTTCACACCAACCAGTATTTCATCTATGAACTCCTTCTGTTGCAATAGGTCAACGCCTTCTTCCTCTAAAAGGGATTCTCCATCATACTTTACCTCAAGAGCTTCATTCCTGGTTGTAAAAATTTCATCAAGCTGTTCATCATCCTCTGCATATCCTGCAAACATAAACAAACTGTAAGAATCAAAATCACAAGGCTTCATTGCCTCATCTGCTTCCTTGGTTAACATATCTTCGAATTGTTCTGAACTCTGCCAATAATCCATGAGATCTTCAGCTGACCTCTCATTATCCTCTTCCCCCAACATTTCACCTTGTTCTGGTCTACAAATGGAAACTTCCAATTCTACCTCTGCTTCTCTGAGTTTCTCTGATTCCTCTTGAGCACTCAATATCTGCTCAATCTTTCTCAATTATTCTACTATCTCTGACTTCACTTGCTGATTTCTCCTTTCTCGTAGCCTTGGCCACTTTACTCTTTTCCTCATGGTCCATACACTTTTCTAAAGCATCTTCATCAATATTCTAATCTGGAAATCTATCTCAGCTTTCTCTCGGTCAAACTCTTCTTGACTCATCCTCATGCCATTTGCTTTGGCATCTTCCCTTCTGCTGTGGCTTCTTTGTGAACTTCTGCTATGACTATCTGTAGTCATTTTTTGCTCCTCTCTTTCCATGAGCTCCTCGTACCTCTGCAACAAGCCTCTGCAACAGTAAGTCCTCCTTACTACAATCTTACCTCACTAAGCTCTCCTCACTCAGTATTTTGGTAAGCACGATCCCCTATCTGGAATCTTCTCCTGAGCAACACCTTTGCTCCCTCTAGGCTTCTGCAATCTCTCACTCTCTCTTTCGAAGACACTTCAATTTTCCTCTCTGTCCAATCTCTTGTTGGATTCTACAGGGTCACTGCCACTCCTAAGGACTTTCCTTATTCTGCTTTTAAGAACGCATCTGGTTCTTCTCTCTCGGCTTCTCTTGATTTATATTGCTGCAGTCTTCACTCTTTCTGATGCTGTCACTTCTGATTTGAATGGATTTCCTCACAGCTGCAATCTGGTACTAAACTTCATTCAGAAAACAAACATATTCAATTTCAACAAAGCCAAGCTCTGATACCAAAATTGATGCAGGCGGGGCCTGCAAACCCCAGAATCTTTCTCCTCTGTAAATATCAGTGTGCATTTCAGTGTTAACCACAATAGCTGGCAATTTCACACAATTTACCATTTGCATGCGGAAGCTTATTTTTCATGTGATTCAAAATCATTCACCATCGATTTCATACTTTCATTAAATAATCATCATATATGAAAATTAACTCCAATATCTACTTATCTTCAGGCAATTCATATCTTTGAAACCTTCAATCAAACCCAATGACCCAATCCTTCAAATGTTCATCAACCCAAATAACATCATTCATATGGACTTGCCCATACTAAATGCGCCCTTATTAAAATCTCGAATTTTGGCAACACATATACATTTCAATGTTTCATAACCAAAGACTTGTCTTCATTTTAATGTGCTCAAATTAACATTTGTTGATTGTGAAATCCCCAAATTTTATGCGCCCTAGTTTTTAGCATTGACCATAATACTATTCGCACTTCAATCTGTTGTTAATAAGCTTTTAAATTCACCATTCATTTTAACAAATATTCACACACCAACTCCCCACTAGAGCGACCATGAAAAAGCCAGAATTCAATTAAAATCAAATGCCCATATAAACTATGTCTTGAAAGTTTAACCCAGCACTTTAACATCACTGCATATTGATGTTAGGTCTTGCAATATCAATGAGATTTTTATAAAAATTCACGCAATCGCCACCATTTAACACGTTCAGGGATTCTTACCTTTCTCATTGATATTTAATCTCCTCGTCCACCCAAAGCTTTCACGTTTCTGCAGAGACAACGTCTGTTATTCTTTGTTGCCCAGCTTTTCCAATTCATCTAAACTTCTGCAACGAGTTTCCAACTCAACATTAATACTGTCAAAACATATGTCTAATGTTGTTGCTTGTTAACATTTCCGCTCAATCCATTATCCCAGTAAAGTTCTACACGCATCGAACTGCTCTCCTTCATCGACCCTTGATTCCCATATTAATTTCTGTGCAGATTGAAGACCGCCTTTGCCCCAACGTTAGCATGAATTCAGAACAGAACTCGATTTCCTTATGCAGAATTCCATTTAACTTTGTTCGATCCTTTGTTGCCAGGATCAATCGATTCCTTCAGCATTGTTCTCCAGATAACACAGTTGTCGATTCACATGATTGAATACTAATCAATCTTTATACCAATTCACCAATAAATAACAGTTTTCCAGAAGATTTAAACTTCTATACAGACTTATATCAACCGGTAACTCAATTACAATTTAAAACAACCTCCATTCATACAAAGTTTCAGCGTTCGATTCAATACCTTTGGTATTGTGGGTCTGACATTGATTTTCTTCGAATTGAACTTTCAGTCTTTTCCAGATTTCGATTTTCATATATATTTCCAGAGATTAAAAAAACATGAATTGCGCCTTTTCCACTGGTAATTACAACAGTGGGTTAAGATCGATCAAATTTATGACTGATTTACCCATCACAATTTAATCGATTAAAACTCCTGGATCGATTTTCATATACATTGTCAAGCCATTAAAATTAAATAAGAACAGCATTCCTCATACCCTTCTTTATACGCTTTCACGGCCTCATCTGTTCAATGCTGCAGATATTCATATATATATATATATATATAATCTGCCAATGTGCTATGCAAAACAGTGAAATCGACTTTTCCAAACTAATATTAATATCTCAAATTCCACCGAACTTGGTTTCATTCCAATCACTGAAAATAGACACAAATCCACCAATAAAGCTCTAAACACACTTATCATATAAAAAAATACTTACAATTCTTGTTTGGCCTGATATTCATAATCTGTGGCCCTTACAAACTGCCCGAACGAATCCAAGCAGAAAACCTCTCACTCTCTACACACACACACTCACAATCTCAATCTGTTTTTCTCTCAAAACCCCCTTCTATTTATACAATTTTAAAAGTAATCTAATTTAATGCTTTATCCCTTCAATTCCTCAACAAACCCCTAAATCTCTCAACATCCCTAAGACTTAGAAACTAATTCCAACTTAGGCTCCATCATTAATTCTAAATAATCTAGAAACTAATTTCTCTCATATCCTTTTATTAATAAAAGGATATTTACAAAATCCTCACCTTCTCCTATTTTATTCAAATTAATTAATAAATATTAAAAATTAACACACCCCTTTTTCTCACATATTTACAAGAAAAAATACCCTTGATGCTCCTGCATCACTCCACCACTAAACCCTTTTGTTTGAGATTTATCAATTGGCTAAATAAGGTGTTGCTTTTTGTATCCTCATAATCTGCTATCATTTCCTTCGTAAAAATTGACCAAGTGACATTTTTTTACGGGAGCAAAGCCATCGATACCATACAAATGTATTTTTTTCTAAATGTAAAGTTGCAATGCGTACCTTTTCTGTGTTTTTCACATTATTGAGATCAAAATATTGCTCCATATGTAGTATCCATGTTACGAGATCCTTGCCATCAAACTTCCTCATATCCATCTTTGGAATATGGTGGTTCTTCCATCCAACATTAGAGTTTATGAAATCACGATTAACACTTATTTTGTTCTCATCATGAGTTTCCTCTACTATATTTTCGCCATTAGGAAACATTTCTTGTATCAACTTTGTCAAAATCTCCATGTCTACTTTTAGATCATTCTTCATGTTTTCCATATTGTCTTTCATTTTTTCTTCCATGTCATCCATCTTAGCTTCCATGCCAGCTTCCATACCATCCATCTTAGCTTCCATGCCATTAATCTTAGCTTCCATTCCTTTCTTCAAACCATCCATATTATTCTTCAAACCATCCATATTTTCTTCCATGCCTTTCTTCAAGACTTCTATTTCATTTTTTGTTGCTCTTTGCGCGAGCGAATTTTGGTGCACTTGCTCTTGTAATTTTGATAGATTATGTTGCAATTCTTCATCTTCATGAGTCATAGTAGAGTACTCTTAGGGCTTAATGGGTGTTAAATTATTTTTAGGAGGCAT
Organism: Pinus albicaulis; assembly: GCA_034641835.2. Classification (NCBI taxonomy): domain Eukaryota; kingdom Viridiplantae; phylum Streptophyta; class Pinopsida; order Pinales; family Pinaceae; genus Pinus; species Pinus albicaulis. The sequence goes on along the minus strand of CM076571.1, from coordinate 502,464,407 downwards.
TTTAGAACCAAATACTGATATATATGCTCAATAGGCCTTTGAAATCACTTAAAACTCATTTTTCAAACAAGACTTATGCAATTTGAAAACAAAAATAAACACCTTGTTTTTTTTTTGAGGAGCTCGATATTGAAACTGAATTATCTCTGTGATTTTGGACCTTCAATATCTGAAATTTGGGCTTGTAGCATCCCTCTAAAGCTTATTTCTAACGCCATAGGTCTGACCTGATTTGGATTCTTCAAGACAAAGTTATGTCCAATCTCCCACAATGACCTAATTATGGATTGGTTCAGTAGAGTGAACTTGTATGACTTGCCACGTGTCACTGTTTACTCCTTCAGCTTTGAATTTAATAGATAGGAAACTATAGTCCATGTACTTGTGGCCACTCTTTACAGAATTCCAATTCAATGCTTAGAGAGAGAGTTATGAATATTTTCCCATGATCACCGCTTTGAGATAAAATTGGGGAGCCCGAAAAAGCCCTAACTTCCATAGATCCTACCTCCAAAAATAATGCGAATCAATATCTAAAATTTCTCCATGACGTTCTTTGGAATTGTGGCTTTGATCTGTCCAAATTTCAGCTTCTAAACCCTTGTAGAAAAATAGTTATAGTGAAAATTCCCTGATGACCTGTTTAGGTTAAATTCAAGAGCCTATAAAAAGCCCTAAATTCCACAGATCATATCTCCGAAAATTGCGAACCAAGCTCTGAAAATTTGCGATGATGTTCCTCAAGCTTTCGGCTTCGCGCTCTAAAAATTTCAGTTTCTGAACCTTCGTAGAAAACAATTTATAGCGACACTGCCACGATGACTTGTTTGGAGTAGCGAAACCCTAGAATCCAAAGCTTTGATACCAAATGTTATGTAACCAGCTCCAAAAATAGAAGAGAAGAAAGATCAACGCATTATAAATCAACCACTTCGAGTGGGAAACCTCCAATACATTACATAAATGAACAATTCTTGGATGATATAAATGACCAAAACCTCCTTCTATATATAGGAGTCCATGGGGCCACAATATAATCCTATCCGACCTAAAAATAATAATGTAAGGGCACAATAATAACAATATTGGGGTTATAGGGGTACAAAAATAACAATAAGGGGGCTATACTAATAAAAATAAGGGACTAAAATAGTAATATACGGACCTAACAAACTTACAAGTTACGAGGAAATGCATACTTAAATTTTCAATTACAACAAACTTTCTTGATGAAGTTAAACTTGATGTAGTTCAACTTGATATTTCTGAAATTATTTTCAGAAGCCCATATTTATATGATAGAAAAGCTATTTTTAATCGCCATGAAAACAGGTAGCACTTGTTCAAATATGTCATAGAGTAAATTTTTAGAGCACATCGACAAAAAGTAAATATTTCACTTGCAAATGACAGACAAATGAAGAGACTCATTAACTCTAGCAAGAATTTTGTGCTTTTAATGGTCAAGAAAAAAAATGATGTTGAAAATGAAGCTTTTCAAGGTTTTGACTCAAGATTAAGATCTGATTTGGTTGGGGTCGTTAACCAATATGATGAGATGTTTTAGGATCCAAAAGGATTGCCTCCCAAGAGGAGAATCCAACATGAAATACAATTGCAACAATATTGTCCTCTTCCTAACATTATCATGTACATTATGTTAGTGATGGAAAGTTCAGAAATTAAAAATCAAATTCAAGAGCTGTTGGACAAAGGGATCATCAGACCAAGTACTTCACCATGCGGGTCACCTATTGTTTTGGTGCCAAAGAAGGATGGAACATGGTGCATTTGTGTGGATTTCCATGCATTGAAAAAAATTATAGTAAATAACTGTTACCCACTTCCTAGAATTGATGATTTACTTGATCAATTGAAAGATGCAAAGTATTTTAATAAGTTGGACTTAAGGAGTGGATATCATCAAATTAGAATTGCTGAAGGTGATATATGGAAGATGACAGTCAAAACAAAACAAGTTTTGTTTGAATGGATAGTTATGCCTTTTGGTGTTTACAATGCTTCAACTACCTTTATGTGTGTGATGAATGATGTATTGAGGCCATTTATAGATGAGTTTGTGACAATGTACTTATATGAAATTTGGATTTTTAGTAAATCTTGTGAATAACATGTCATGCATGTCAAAAACGTGCTTGATGTCTTGAAGAAATAACATTTGTTTTTAAATATGTCAAAGTGTGAGTTTGGAAAACCTTCTTTAGTGTATTGGGGTCATCTTGTTGGAGGAGGTGAATTGAAAATAGATCCCTCCAAGGTTGATGTAATTTTGAATTGGCCAAAGCCAAAATAGTTACAGAGGTAAGAAGCTTATTGGGAGTAGCCCAATATTGGAGGAAGTTTATTGCTAACTTCTCTTTTATTGCAGCTCCATTGCATGCATTGACAAGTGTGAAGTAGGTCTTCTAGTGGGGAGGTAAACAAAAAAAGGTATTTGATGCATTAAAATAAAAGATCAGTTCATCCCCAATACTTGCACTTCCAAAATTGAGACAGTTATTTGAGATTTAGATTGATGATAGTGACTATGCCATGGGTGCGGTCCTCATGCAACATGGTAAGCCCATCTGTCTTCATTCAGAAACTTTTAATGTTGAAATGATTATTTATCCTACATATGACAAGGAAATGTATGCATTGGTGAAAATTGTGAAAAATTGGAAACACTACTTGATGGGTAAGGAAACAATCATTCACACTGATCATCAACCATTGCAATACTTTCAATCACAAACAAAGTTGCACCAATCAAGGCACTTTCGATGGATGGGTTTTATTCAACAATTATACCTGGTGATAAGGTATAAGAAATATATCTACAATAAAGTTGTGGACATGCTTTCTAGTCCTATTGTTAGTGTTGCCACTATTCTTAAGCATAATTATGTTTTGCATGAGAGATATGTTGAAAAATATTCTTTAGGTAGCGATTTTCAAGATGTATATGCAACTTTAAGTCAACGGAACCAAGTAGAGGAATTGGATTATCACATGCATGATAACCTGTTGTACCATCTTGGTAAGGTTTTTATTCCACAGGGAGAAAGAGTAAACATTATAAGAGAGGCAAATAATTCTCTTATTGCTGGTAGTTTTAGTGTAACAAAGACGATGGCACATCTACAGAGGTATTGTTATTGGCCTCATATACTTGAAATTCTGCCACGTTTTATTAGAGGTTATTCATTATGTGCTGTTAGTAAGCCTAGCAATAGAAATTTAGGATTCTACACACCACTTCTAGTACCTTCTTGTCCATGGGAGAGTGTTTCTATTGACTTTGTTGGAGGTATTAGTATGTCAAAAATGAATAATGGTTATCTTTTGGTAGTTTTGGATAGATTCAACAAATTTTTTATTTGATACCATGTAAAAAGAAAATTACAGCTGAACAAACTGCTCTGTTATTCTTTCAGAATGTATGGGTGCATTTTGGATTGCCCACATCCATTGTTAGTGATTGAGATTCTCACTTTGTTGGGAATTTTTGGATAACCTTTTCGGGATTCATGGATACCAAATTGAAAAAGAGTACGTCATTTCATCCACAAATATATGGTCAAACAGAGGTGGTAAACAAGACTGTGATACATCTTCGTGGTTATTGCAACAAGTATCCTAAGTTGTGGGATGAAAAATTGCACTATATTCAACATGCTTACAACCGAGCCAAGCACTTTTCAACTCAAACATCTCAATTTGAGGCATGTTTGGGATACTTGCATAAATCCCCTTTAGATTTCATTTTAGGAAAGGATGTTGCTATTTATGGTCATAGTGACATAGACAAAACTAAAAGGTTCATTGAACAAATCCAATTGTTGCAGCAAGCAGTTCAAGTACAACTAGAAAAGAGCCAAGTTAAGTACAAAACAAGGCAAGATAAGGATCGTAGATCATAAATTCGAAGTCAGTGATGAAGTTTTGCTTCACATTAGAAAAGAAAGGGTTCAAGGATAAGGTAAAAAAATGAAACCAATTCGGTATGGTCCATTTAGAATTTTAGAAAATATTGGTGATAATGACATCATGTTGGATTTGCCTTCATATATGCAAATTTATGTTGTTGTTAATGTTGAGACCTTAACGTTGTATGAGCCACATTTTATTGAAGATCAAGGAGAAAATGTTCAGATTCCTTCCATTGAGGATTTTTCTCCAGAATAGCTTAATTAACTACAACAAGACATTATTCTTGACAAAAGAACATAGTCTTCAAAATGAGGGAATGTGGAGTACCTTCGTGTGGGGCCCAAAGGAAAAAATCCAAGCAAATCTAAATGGATAGAGATTATAAAGGTGAGGGAATTCTACCCTCATCTACTAAATAACTGAAAGTGATATTTTGGAGTCCAAAAGCTTCTAGTGGGGAGGAGTGATCAGGTGCTCAAAATTATGCTAAAAAATGAAAGTTTTCGGAAGGGTGTGGAACCTGAATGACCATGTAGATCGCATAATTATGAATCCGGGGCAACTCATTTCACAAAAAACTGACACTGTATGCTCCTAGAAACGCATTCTGTTCATTTTCCCAAACAAGTAATTTTTTTGCAAAAATGTACAGGTTATTGAGTCAGCAATCCGTACAGCTGGCTAGGTATGGTTGACTGGTCAAATGTTGATTGGGAAGGGTTGACCAATCAAGTTTCACCACTTTTTTGCAATTTATGGTTTCTTTTTGGTGTGTTTTCATTGGTTGGAATGATGGCCAACCACATGCTACCACGCGGCCTAACCAAAGCCCGCCACGTGGCAGCATGAGAGGCCACCAAAATTTGTGTAAGGGCCGAGCGGACCAGGCGGGGGTTGAACACCAAACATCCTTCCAAATAACAACACTGCATACCAATGGACCACCATTATTCCTTGTTAAAACATATGACACAAACCTTAATTAAATTGCATATGGCAGAGGTTTTGGGGTAGGGGCCAGGGCTTAGACCCGACCACCCCATATTACATTGCATATGACCGTTTCCTAAGACAAGGGGTGTGACGGATAAGCCACCCACCTAAAATCGTCACCATAATGATGCGACATGCTCCATTTAACTACCGACTGTTAACTTAACAAACTGATGTTTTTTATATTAAAAAAATATTTTTTGCACCAATACATTATGGTTTGAATTTCAAATTTTAGGCACTAGTGGAAAAATTAAGTGTACAACAATTTTTCCCAAATTGCGCAAATATGTTGCTCGGTTAGCCGAAATCAGGGCAAAATTATAGGGCTGGTCTGGATTTTGGGGAAATTGTGGTGAGGTTAGCAACAAAACTAGGGAGGCTCATAACTTCTTTAGTTTTTGACCAATTTCGGATCATAAAGAGGCTAGACATGCATATTTGGGTATTCTGAAGCTAATGGAATAGGTTTTGAAGCAATTTGAGCACTTTAAATGTATGTAATCATGATTTTGAACATAATGAAAGAGGGCCAAACCATTGGAAGCTGGAGCAAGGAGATGTAGCCCAAGAGGGGTGAACTCCTCCATCATTTGTTGTGTTGCGGTTATTTTTATTGTTTATTTTTTCTGTAGTTTCTACATATTTTAGAGTTTATTTTCATGTTTTATGTGCTCAAAAATTAATATAAAATCTCTCAAAAGGTCAATTTTAACACTTGAAATTTACAAACCCTCAAGCACATTTACATTAAGATCTCATATAGATCACTTAACGAGGCCAAAAACTGACTAAGACTTGGGGCACTGAATCTGACGAACAGATGGGCAAATTGTTGCATAATTTATTTCACCAATGACCCTTATTTTTTGGTCTGCAGTGATCTAGGTGGATATCGGTGGCCACCCACCTATTCCATTTGGATCGACACCATCAATTCTTGCATCTTTTCACATTCAGCACAACTTACTATTTTTAGCAGGTTTTCGTGTCTAGCACTCCCGGAGCCGTTTTGGGGCCTTAATGATCCAAGTGGATATTGGTGGCCACCCACCTTTTCCATTTGAACCCCCACCGTCAGTTTGTTCAGTTTTTAAGTTGCAGCACAACTTACTATTTTTAGTAGTTTTTCAGGTCCTGAACTTCGAGAGTTGTTTTGAGGCCCTAAACCACGTTTTTTGGGAACACCGGGAGCAACATGGGTCCATGGAATAATATTTATCACAAAATAAATTTTTTCTCCTCAGATAGATCTTTCTAACAAGCTATTGAGCGCGTCAAACGGAGATCGGATGCCAAAGTTACATCCCCAGGAAGTTGAAACACCAATTTACCCAAACGGGGCCCACAGTTTTGGCGCTTCATCTCCTAGGGTTAGGTTTTTGGATGTTTCATTTTTTCCATTTTTCAATAATAAATAGGCCCTCAAGCCTCATTATAACACAGTTCAAAGGTCAGTAGCTGCCACATCTCTTCTCAGAGATTCGCTACCAGCACCCTAGCTATTTTATTTCCATTATGTCTGTAAGCATATTTCTGTTAATTGGTATTAGTGAAATGAAGCATTCTTTCCGCTGCATCTCTATGTTTATGATTATTTTTGTATTTTGTTGTGTTCCTGCATAAATCTAGATCAGTGGTATCAGAGCGGTCTGCTCTTTCTTTGTTTTTCTTTGCATGTCCCCAACGCGGTCAGGGTATAAGGAGTTTGGGCTCGACCTGGTTGAACCCTTGCAAGATCATCCTCGCAAACCCTGACGACCTCCCATGGTGGAAGAAAAGAAAGATGAGGGAGCAGGATATCCTATCAAAATATTGCTTGAGGAGGCCCTAGAGAAACAAAGGAACACGATGATGGATAACTTTGCTCAGATCCTTCAACAACTGGCCACCTACAATGCATCTGCATCCAATAGCCACTTTGCAGGCCCCACTCCCTTCAAGGTACAGGTAAACTTCAACATTCCTGTATTTGAAGGCCAGATAGATGTAGAGGCTATAGATATATGGTTAAATTTGCTGGAAGGCTATTTCTTGGTCCATGATTTCTCCGACCAATAAAATATTATTTTTTCACTCCTCAAAGCCGCTCCCCATGTCAAAGACTGGTGGGAAACCTACTGTGAGCAAGAGAACAAAGGGGAACCCTCTCTATTCTTGGCCGCACCCACTTGGAATTCGTTCCAAGATGGCATCAAGGAACAATATTACCTTGTGGGGAGCTATGAGGAAAAATACATCCAATGGACCACACTGCGGTAGCAAAGGGATCAAGATGTGCACGAACTAACAAATTTGTTCCATAACCTACGCACAAAGTTGGGTATTAAAGATTCAGAGAGACGTTTGGTGCTCAAGTACCATGGATGTCTGCACAAACACATTCAAGAGTAAATGGAGTTCCTCGACATCGCATCGCTTAGCACGGCATATCACTATGCCGCCAAGATCGAGCAAAAATTTAAACAGAAGAAGCAAGACTTTGGATCTGCGAATCCAAAGCCAGGGAAAGGTGCCCCCGCACTGCAGAACATGGGGAAAGGCCAAAGAGGTGCGAGTCAGAACAAAAACAATAATCCAAAGAAGGACACAGTGAAGTGGTGTGGATTTCGTAACAGCCCCACTGACAGCACAAACGAGTGTCGAGCCAAACAGTCATTGGTAGCCCAACTAAAGGCTCCCAAATCAGATGCATTTTCTGATATTGAGTCAGAACCAGACAAAGGCAATGACAAAGGGAAGTAGATCATTTATGCAGATACCAGTGCCATTTTTTCCACCACCAAGATCTAGAGGGACGATCCAGAGGATCTAGAGGAAGGGGAGCGCCTCTTCCAGTCACAGATATGGGTGAAGAGTTATCCGCTGCAATTTCTTGTCGATAGAGAAAGCCAAAAGAACCTCATTTCAGTAGAGGTCATGAAGCATCTTGGCCTACCGACCATAGCACACCCGTAGCCATATACCATCGGGTGGCTCCACCCAGGGATAGATCTCCGCATCCGCTAGCATTGCCGCCTTTCGTACAATATCAAGCCATTCACGGATGAGGTATTGTGTTATGTTTCTCCTCTTGATGTAGCTGATGTATTATTGGGTCAACCATACTTGTGGAGGCGACATGCTGTGTATGAGTCTGGGCCTCGTGCTATTGTTATTACTTTGGGAAATAACTTGTACAAGATACTAGAGGTAGTACCGCCTCCTGTCATCTATTTGACTACTGCAAAACAACGCAGTAAGATTGTTTCCCAAACCAGGAAATTTATTTTCCTTACAACTTGCTCACAGGGAAAGAAGAATATTGTGTCCACAACCTCAAAACAAGGATCCCCTGCACGGTTGCAGCAGATGGAAAAATTCATGGATGAATACGAGGAAATTTTCTCCTCACTCAAAGAGGTTCCTCTACACTGTCAGGACAAGCACTCCATTGACCTGACCCCCGACGCACTGCTGCTTGATGTTGCCATACCTCATGTGAATACATAGACAGAATCCACACATGTAATTTCTGAGGCTGATTGCATCCAGCATGTCTGCCCGCAGGTCCATGACATCTTCGACAACAGCACGTGCCTCATCTCATGGAGGATCTCAACGTAATGGGGACCATTGCTTCTTAAGGAGGGAGGAATGATCTAGGTGGATATCGGTGGCCACCCACCTATTCCATTTGGACTGGCACCATCAATTCTTGCATCTTTTCACATTCAGCACAACTTACTATTTTTAGCAGGTTTTTGGGTCCTGCACTCCCGGAAGCGTTTTGGGGCCTTAATGATCCAGGTGGATATTTTTGGCCACCCACCTTTTCCATTTGAACCCCCACCATTAGTTCGTTCATTTTTTAAGTTGCAGCACAACTTACTATTTTTAGCAGTTTTTCGGGTCCTGAACTTCTGGAGTTGTTTTGAGGCCCTAAACGACATTTTTTGGGAAAACCGGGAGCAACATGGGTCCATGGACCGATGTTGCTCACACCAAAATTTCTTCTCCTTGGATAGATCTTTCTAACGAGCTATTGAGCACGTCAAACGAAGATCGGATGCCAAATTTACATCCCCGAGAAGTTGAAACACCAATTTACCCAAACGGAGCCCACAATTTTGGCGCTTCATCTCCTAGGGTTAGGTTTTTAGACGTTTCAGTTTTTCCATTTTTCAATAATAAATAGGCCCTCAAGCCTCACTGTAACATAGTTCAGAGGTCTGTAGCTGCCACATCTCTTCTCAGAGATTCGCTACCAGCACCCTAGCTATTTTATTTCCATTATGTCTGTAAGCATATTTCTGTTATTTGGTATTAATGAGATGAAGCGTTATTTCCGCTGCATCTCTATGTTTATGATTATTTCTATATTTTGTTGCGTTCCTGCATAAATCCGGATCATGCAGTTTTTTACCAGTTGAATCTAATATATATTAAAAATTAATATATATATATATATATATATATATATATATATATATATATATATATATATATATATATATATATATATATATATATATATATATAGGGGGTCAGCCACCACCCCCACCACCCATCCACATTATATATAACATATTATATTGGGGTGGTAGGCAGTCAAACCTTTCCAGTCTTGGATATCGTTTAAACCATAATGGGTGGGCCACCAAATCCAGACCCACTACCCTCCATATGCCACTTGTTACAACAAGAACGAAAGCGATGAGGCTTGAACCCACTCGGTCGACCCTACCCAAGCGCCTCTACATAAAAAATATGTTATTTAAATGCCAATGGTCACATAAGATACTTCCAGTTTCAACAAAATATTTCTAAGGTGGGGGTCAGTGGGTTGGAACCCCCTACCATCCGCTTCTATTCTGAGCTCTTCACTGTTGGGCCAAAGGTGACCATTATTAACTTCGCCACAAATTTTCTATATTATCCCTTCTCATACAGTCGGCTGAGGGATCAACAGATCTGAGAAGAACACTGAGTGATGGAACTATAACCAGGGAAGAAACCTTGCCCACAAGATGCAATGGAACCATGAACATGAATATTAACATCTCGAGAAATATTCCCTTTCAGGTGTAGAGATGTCGGTGTCAGATCTTGATAAGCTTATATTAAATTTTGCTCATTTTCTTACCAGGACTGCAACCGTGAAGTTATATTCACTATATGATAAAAAAAAATGTAGTTGTCAAGTAGAAAATAATCTTTGGAGAATCTTGAGGAATATTTAGATTCCCTTGAAGGCTAAATTTTTCCAGTGTCAGCGTAATGACATGATCATATTTTTTATCTAAGTAGTATATCATCAGTCAACTATTGGAGAGGAAACTTTTTGGAACCATGAGGAATCTAAAAGATTTCCAAGGGTCCATAATTTGACTGTGTCATAATTGGACAAGTTGATAGTCAATTTTACACCACTCATCACTAGGAATTTAATGGTGCAATCCACTTCAATAGCTGAGCTTTGCATTTTTTGGCCATCTTTAAAAGTGGAGGTATATGATGCAGTTATGTTATGATTTTCTTCTGATTTTCTAAGATAATGTTTTTTCTTGTTAATATTCCTGATTAAAATTATGTTGTGGGATAACTATCATCGCGTTATCGTGATAATTCATTAGCTTGTCATGCTAAAGGAAAACCCATTTTGAGTGAGAATTCCTATGGGGAGAACGTCTCTTGGAGAGAGACACCACTCTGGTTGAGGGTATTTTCCTTGTAATCATAAAGAACATGACATGTAAATCATCATCATTTACAACAATTAATCAAATGGCCTTCACTCTCTTGACACCAGGCCCATAGACATAACCCACACTTGGTGAAATCCATTATTAATGTGTTGCGTATTGATTTTTGGATTGTCATTATGTTTTCTCTTATTTAAGCATGAGCATGTGGCTATTTTATTCTCTTTTAAATGCAATTAATATCACATAAGTAAAAGGTCTTGGTTAATTATGGTAGTTGAAGAGATGTGAAATGATTAAAAACTAGGGTGGTGGGCCACCAACCCTGCCACCCTCCAACTATACAATACATATATGATTAGAAAAATACTGGTCCAGTTGTTGGTGACTCAGACCTTACAAACATGTGTTAACTATAATGAGAGGCTGATAGGGTTTGAACTCGCCTGACCCAGTGGGTCGACCCGCTAATCAGGTGACCCCATTACCAATGAACCAATCGTTGCCAAAAATGTAACACGGAGGATCCATAATGGGGGGTCCCATGGGTTGGACCTCGGGACACCCCCCCAACCGAATGCCTTAATACGACTCTTCAAACCAACGGGCCAACAACCCATCCTTTGTAAACTTTGTTGATGATGCTACATAATACGCTTCTCAAATGCACCAATTGGAGGATCGGGAGTGGAGTTCCAACCAAGGCGGAACCACGATTAGTGGAAACCTGACGCCAAGTTCTAGGAGTGTAACCTTTATGTAGGGGTATATTTTGATGCTGAGAAATATTCTTATGGGGTGCATAAGTGTCAGTGTCAAAATGTGGTCAAATTTATAGTCATTAAATTTCACAATGTTTTGCTAGGAATCCAACCTTGTAGCTCGTTTCTCCAACAGAAGCCTACATTTTCAAGCCATCCCTGTAGGTGGAGGTATAAGGTGTCATTTATAGTTGCTTGTAATTCATTTCTGTTGTCGTTTATTGAAAGTGGTCTCCCCACATTGAGCAGGCCCTAGAGACGTAGCCCACATTGGTTGAACTCCATGATCAAATTATTGTGTGCCTTTGATCTCATTTTAATTTATGTATCTTTCATGTGTAAATGTTGCTTGGTTACATTATATTTTAAGTGAAATTTTGTATGCATCCTTGAAGTAATATATTTGGATCAAGTATTGTAGCTGGAGTCAATTTGGTTGATGATTGTAAATAGGCGGGAGTGTCTAGAGAGATCATTTAAACGACAAGGCTGAATTTCGTCCTCATAGTCGGGACAGAATTCCAAATTTCTTTCAGTAGAGACCACAAAATAAATATGTGTGTATAGTTGGGCATGTTTATAAGGAGCTGACTTGGTTGTATAATGTCATAAAACCACTCAAAATATAATGCTAACCTTCGACCTCATAGCCAGGATGACCTACAACTTGCTTATAGCAGGGCCCACCAAAGAAAAATATATGTATAGTTGGCCTCTTTATATATATTTTTTGATATAACATATTATTTAATTAATTTAATTTAAGATATTTTATTTTTTTATCAATAAAAAAATAATTTGAATAAATTATTCTTATAAGATAAAAAATTTAAAAGATGTGAACCCGTTATCCCTTCTTTAAAGAAAAAAATAATGTGAATATGGTTATTTTTATTTTCATTTTCAAATACCAATGATACAAATTAATCAACATTACACAATATATATTATTAAAAAAATAATTTCCTTGGCTATTTATATTTATAGAAAACTTAAATTTACATTAACATTTTTTTCTTTGACAAATGTCACACACAGTAAATGTATAATAACAACTAATTTCATTATATATTTAAGATTTAATTTATAACATATCGAATTATGATAAACCTTATCATAGACCTCATTTAATTTGTTTATAACAAATGATAATAATAATAATAGCAGTGAAGTTGCATTCCAGGGAACAAAACAAAAAAATATATATGTTCAATTTATATTGAATAAAAAACCTAAATTACCAACAAAGTAATTTAATATCACCTAATATGAACATTAATGTATACTTCAATAATTTTGATTAAAATAATATTTAAATCAAACATATATCACAATCTTCATTGAAGTTTTTTGGCCTCGCACTAGCTCACATGAAGTATTGGAGCTAGAGCCAAATTGGTCAAGGAGTGTCAATAGTTAGGAGTGTCTAGGGAGACCATTCAAATGAATACCGACCTCTGACCTCATAGTGGGGGCTGACCTATGACTTTCTTTCAGTAGGCCCCATAAAATAAATATGTGTGTATAGTTATGTGTGTTTAAAATGACCACCTTTGACCTCATAGTTATGCCAAACTCTGACTTGCTTCTATGAACACCCACAAAAGAAACATATGTTTCTATAATTTATTATTTTTTTTCTTTCATATAACATATTATCTAATAAATGTAATTTAAAATACTTTATTTTTTTATCAATAAAAAATTAAATTCAACAATTTATTTTTATAAGACAAATTTATTTTTACAGAAAGATTATTATTCTTTCTATCTGAAAGCTTAAGATAACAAATAAAAAAACTATGTACAAATTAAAAAAAAAAATTAGTATTAAAATGTTTAAAGCATATGAATGTGTTATCCCTCATCTAAAGAAAAAAATAATATGAATATTGTTCATAAATTACAAAAGTCGAAAAGAGCTAAGCTAAACGACAGTTGTAACTTCAATATCACTCGAAGCTCAACCTTCTCCAATATGGTTCGGAGGTCATAATTTTCCTTATTTTTCTTCTTCACAGAAACGCCGACTGCCTAACCATGAAGTTGGGCCCGATCTCTACTATGTGTTTCCTCCAACTCCAAAGAAACCTAAAAAAATAAAATGGAGAGGGATGCTACTATTCTAAATTTCATTTTTTTAAACGTACTTTTACAACCATGGCTCAAGCACATTCATTTATGCATACGATTTAGGAATAACTTACATTATAAAATCACACCATTGGAAACTTAGAATATTGCTATCATTGGTCTCAAAATTTCTCCTATATCATCGAAATTTGAATTTTGACGTCAATTCTTTTATGTTTTTGTTTTTCTAGTTGGGAACTACCTAAGACTGTAATTTCCCATTAGTTAAACTATAAATTTTATTCCAATAAATTTATTGTTTTGAAAAACAAATTAATAGCAACAATGTGTCCTGTGACAATGGACTAAATGTAAAATACATGAGAAAAATCACATACGTAGGATGAAACTCTGAACTATAATTTTAATGATATAACATATCCTATTTATATATTTTTTCATATAATTATTTCTCAAGGGCCTTGTGGAAATGGAAGATCGTTCAGCTTCCGACATCACAAATTGTAGAAACTTAAAACATTGCGTTTATGTGTCGGGCCCGACTCAGGTCAACGTTATTTTCTTCGCCACCTAGATATTTATGCCAAAATAAATATAACTCCCCGACTATTTAAAATACCATGATATCGAGTTAGAATTGAGACCTTATTCACGAGTATGGTAAAACGAAAACATGTGTCAACTTCCAACATCAAAATTTTTAGAAACTTAATAATTAACACACCCTTGTGTCTATGCATCACACCTGATTCAACTTGGAGTTATTTTATTATAGAGCTAGATGTTTATTCTAATATAAATCCAACCCCCCGACAATCTAAAACAACATGATATGGAGTCATAGTCACCACCTTGTTGATGAGCCTTCTGAAAATGAAAATATCCCTATACTCCCGACTTCAAAACTTTCGGAGTAAATTCGAGGAAATATTCGTTATAACCACTACATAAAAGCATTGAATCGAGATCGGCATACAATTTAAAAGAATACCATATGGAATCGGGGTCGACACCTTGCTCATAGGACTTTTGCAAATGAAAATATGGGCCGATGTCCAACTTAGTTATGGCCAATCACTACTGGTTTATTCCTACAACGTTGCATCCAAACCATTGAAACTTGACCCCACAATGTATTTAACACTTCTTTTAAGAAATAAAATCACCCACTAAACTAGAGTTTTCTCGTAAAGAGAACTCCAAAAATCACCAGGTTTATGTCAGTACAATTTAGAAATCCATTTAACTGACCAATTTTTATGCTCTAAATTCTAAAGTCTAACCTATAAATTCCGCGAAACAATGAACCATTAGAACTCCAAATTATGCACCACGATGATTAAACCAAAAAATAATGTTCATACATTTACTAGTTACATAGCCATCGAGGAGGTTGGAAATCTTGCATCTTGCCACATAACCAAACACCTTCAGTGTTCCGTAAAAAAAATAAAAAATAAAAAATAAACTACTTGCTTTTGGTGAAGTAAAAAAAACTCATTTGGTAATAATGAAATCATGAGAACGAGGAGATATGCTACAAATAAAATGCAAACACATAAATAGGAAATCCAACCTCAATGAGTGCCACAATGCCAAGAAAAAAATAAAGTAGCCCCTTTAAACATCTAAAACAACTAAATCTAGTTATCAATAATCCATTAACCATAATAAATTCTCCACCAACACTTGAATTTTTTTTACACCACCAAAGCTCATAGCATCCCAAGTTGACTTCCATATATATGATTAATCACCCTTTCCAGTGCCTATAATGTATAATTAGATCAAGCTGGTTGACTGTGCATTGAAGGATGACGTCCACCCTCGAAATCTGGAGCCGCAGATGTGGTGACACGCTGACATCACCAAAATATTTCAACCAAAAGCCTAATGTTAACTATATAAAATTGAAAATTTTCACCAATACAGACAAACTAATAGCTTGGAACCAATCATAAATGTGACTGTGTAAGAAATAACGTAGTAATTATCTCATTTGACTATAAAACTTTATATTTTTAACTTGATGATAACTCATCTACAAACATGTACAATGTTTAATACTCTATTTATGTGGACTCTACTTAGTTTATTACATAATGGATGCTTTTGTTCGTTCATGCTGGCATTATCCTTTTATTAAACTAATAATAAATTTTTAATTAGATAAAAGGAATAATTATGTAACCTTGATATTATTTTCACATTGTTTATTATTTCGTTTGATTTTGGGCTATTATTTTATAATTATAATTCATATATCAATTAAAATATTGTCTATTCATTGTGATGGAAGGATATGTGACACTATTTATTAGTCCTTGCCTTCAGCAGGACTATAGCGATCGGTAGATCATTGACTCGCAATTAATTCATTTGTTGACCAAAATTTTTTGAGCTTTATAATATTTTAACTAAATTTTTATGGTCACAATTGTTATCCATCCAAATTTTAACAAAATTGTTTGTCTAGAAAAAATACGACCTCATATTGTAGGCCTTGCTTACACCAATGTCAAAATTTTTTGGCAAGTTATATTTATCCAAAGTGTAGGTTATTTCATATTGTGTCAGATGACTTTGCTATTTTATCCAAAGTTTTAATGCCCAATTGTTTTTTTCTTTGTTATTTTATTCAAAGTGGTGGTTATCCAATTTTTATTTTAGGTCTATGGGGGTTTTATCCAAAGTCTTTGTTTTAGGTCACTATGCGTTTAGTTAGTTGGAAGCCAAGGGCTTCGTGGAAAGTTGCATGAATAAATTGTGCATGCCTATTATATCTTGCATTTCGGGGGGATCTCTATGCATTTTAGATACCTCTCTCTATGAATGTTACAAAGCTCTCTTCTTCCTATGCTTTGGCTTCGCCATCTTAGTCATTTCCTCTCTAGCTATGGAGAAGGAGTTCTGGAACTTAGGAAGCATACTTTGAAGGAGTTTCTCAATATGTGTGATTTAATATTTGCTGATAGACCTCCATTAACCGCAACAAATTCCCACGTTTCACTTTATCCTATGGTTTTTACTAGAGAAAATGCAACAAGTGCATAAAATCTGGAGAAAATACATAAAATATAGGTTTCATAAAGTCGTAAGGCGCAGGCTAGTAAGCTATAATAACTTCCTATAATGCTAGTAACTATAAATTACTATATTTCACATTGTATATCAAGTATCTAATTTTGTATATATACTACTTCTAATATGATTTATGGCTCTGCAATTTTGCAGGAGAACCATCTGTAACTATAAATTATATTTTTTCACTTTTGGACTCAGAAGAAATGGAAAAAAAATTATGGTATCAAAATTAACATATGTTACTGCCTGCAAGATTATTGTTGAGGCATCTAGTAGATCTAGACAACTAGATAGCTGAACTAACAAGTACATAGTTCAATCAATCATTAAGTATAAATTCGAATGCAAGAAGCTCAACAATCATACATTTTAGGCATTCAAGCATAAGAATCAGATCTAGAAACAAAAAAGTAAAAGCAGAGGCTTAGGGAAAAAGAGGTCAAGGTTGGGACAAAAGAAAGGGTAGTAAGAGTAAAGGAAGTGCCAAGAAAGGCATGAGAGTAGGAGGAAAAACCTTACCATACAAGAAAAATAATAAAGTGAGGGCATGTCTCGTCTCAAATGTACCTTTACCTTTGAAAGATAGAGGTGGTGTACCATGGTAGCCACTTTTCCATGAATGAGGAAGTATCTGAGAAAGAAAAATGAGATTTCAAATCAGCAAAAAAAATTGAACATCGTCATCATTTTCCATGTTCAAGTACATGCGGTGTTAGATTTTTCGAGTTTTTGACTCAAATTCCTCAAACTAGTTTTTGGTTGAATCACAATTTTTTTAATATTTAAATTATGCTTTGAAGGTATAATTCAACACCTTGCAAATTTCAAACACTCACCAAAATTTATGGATTCAAAAAATTGTACAAATGAAACTGATAATTCCAACAAATTCACCAAATTCTTACACATTCAGTAGAATTTTCAAATGAAACTAGAAATTCCAACAAATTTGGTTTCACCAAATTGTTACAGGCATAATTATCAAATGAAATCGGCAATTCCAAAAAATTCCCCAAATTCTAGACAAATTTTACTTTTGTTCTATATTCAAGTATTAGTACCACCAACATCACTAATAGTAGGGTAGGAAAAATTTTAGGGGCTAATATTCATATGTGCGCTAATTTTCCATGCTTTTTCTATAAAAAAAGATTCGGAAATTTACATTTTTCTAAAACATATTCACCCAAATTTTATACTATAAAACTATTGTATCTTAAAAATCACCAAAAATTTGTAGGGGCCATATAAAATCAGAAGAAACTCATAATTTTGAAAAAATATTGCCAAAATTTTTATAGTTTGCATATTAATAATTAGTAAGATTCGCCAAGGTTTCTAAACTTTCAGATAAGTGTCCATCCTTAAATTTTTCCCTATAATAGAGAAAGTAATGGAATACCTTACAGATCAACAGCCATAGCCATAGCTACCAACATAGCCAATTCAGTGAGTGGTCAAACTAGTCCCAAATTTCCCTTATATGTATGTGGTTCCAATTCCATATCAATAATAACCACCAATTATAAATAAGAGCCCAATCAATACCTTCAAATAATCTCCAGGGTATATTAGCTCTGTATTGAATAAAAGCAAGAGCTAAGTTAGTGAAAATGATCCAAGACTACTAGTAGCTATTGCAAAGAAAGGTAATGGAAAATTCAAAATGTAATTCAACTCTAATTTCCCACCCAAACAAGAAATTCATATCTCATTGTTGGATACATGTTATATTCTTTCCACGATTGGGCGGACCCCATGGTTTTTTGCATGGGTTTGCACATGGTTTTGGTGTATGATGGTTTTAGGCCCCTGGTATTTTGTAGATCTGGTCAAGGGAACTATGGTTATATTCTAATCCAGGGTTAATGGATTGGGGTATATGAATGATTCGACATATATATATATATGTGTCTGTGTGTGTGTGTTGTAACACTAAAAGGAATATAATGAAAAATCAAGCTAGTTGTCCCGATTTGGGATCTAGGGGAAAATCTCTGTGTATATCTTTTTTATGTTTTATTCTCTCGCTATTGTTTATTTTCTATTTTTTAAGATTCGTTTGCAGATAATTTTTGTACAGGGTTAGAACCTACATTTGGAATCAAAGCTATTTCGGCTTCAAGGGGACGCCTTCGCTGCTAAGGGGTTTTTTGCTCGGGCCTATGGTAGACCATGTTCAGTGGGATATATGCGGGATCAATTCTTGCGGTGAAATAAGATGGCGAGCAGTGGAATGATAGAGATCGAGAAATTTAATGGTCAAATTTTTGAGTTGTTGAAGTTGAAGATGGAGGATCTGCTGGTGGATAAATATCAGTGGATCATGGTAGATCTGGGTACTAAACCGACGAAAATGTCAGGTGAAGACTGGAAGAAATTGGATCGGAAGGAAAAGAGCACAATATGGTTGTGTGTCTCAGATTCAGTATTGTTGAATGTATATGGGGAAGCTATGACGAAGACTTTGTGGGATAAGATAGGGAATTTTTACCAATCTAAATCTCTAGTGAATAAATTGTTCCTACGGAAAAATATGTATAACCTAAGGATGAAGGATGGAAACTCGGTGACAGAGCATCTGAATGCCTTAAATACTATGGCAATTCAATTGTTATGTGTTGATATTAAAATCTCATATGAAGATAAGTGCATCAGTTTGTTGTGTTCTCTACTAGATTCGTGGGACATTCTAGTTATCGCAATAGGTAGAAATACAACTACCTTGAATTTTGATGACATTGTCTCAGCCTTGCTGTCAGAGGAAATGAGACAGAGAAATATGGAGGGTCAGAATGTAGATGCCTTATCCGTACGAGGAAGGTCCCAGAACATAAACAAGAATAATTTTTTGAGTAGGAGATCTAGATCTAGAGGGAGATCTAAATCTCCAGGAAAGTTTTTAAAGGTGTGTTGGAAATGCGGAAAGGAAGGGCACTACAAAAAGGATTGCGGATTTAAAACTCCTGAGAAAGGAAAGGGTTCTGATGATGCTCCTTCTGCAAAGGCAAAAAACACCACAGATGAAGGTGGAGATGTGTATTTGGCTTCTTCTTCAAATACACATATAGATCATGAGGCATGGTTGATTAACTCATGTGAATCCTTTCACTTCACTCCCCATGGGGAGTGGTTCTACGAGTATGATAAGTATGATGGTGGTGATGTATTCTTAGGGGATGATAGGAAGGCTAAAATCGTCGGACGTGAAAACGTCAAGCTGAAGCTGCAAGGTGGAAGGATTAAAATACTTCCTCGTGTTCTGCATATTCCTTCATTGGACAAAAATCTGATTTATGTAAGCAAGATGGATGATGCAGGTGTAAAAACATTGTTTAAGAAATATACCTGCAAGATGGCTTGAGGAGCACTAGTATGTTGAGAATTTGAAAGGCTATAGGTTATTACAAATTATGTTCTTGATAATTACTTGTGAATATACTTATGTCTTCTCTTCTTTAGGGTAAGTTAATCTTTCATCAAGTCAATTATCAAAACACTAGACGCAAAGATTAGGCTCCTAGAGCTAGGGAAAAATCTCTCCCTCTTGGAGACGAAAACCCGTAAAGAATTGTTCTTATCAATCTTCTAATGACGAGTATCATGACCTAGACTTAGACCCTAGACCTAGATTTTCTTTCAGATCTTCGATATTCACATTGTGTATACTTATATTTGAATTTCTTGAACTTTGAGAAAGTAAATCAAGGATTTACCTTCTCCACTATTTCTCCCGCTTCTCCTTATGATCATTGTGTTTTAGTTTATTTGTATTGAAGTATTTCCTTTTATCCACAGTGTAACTTAGTATATGTTTGCACTGAAGTCTATTGTAGATTCTGCATTATTTCTGCTGTGGTATCCGCATGATCACTGTTGTGGTATCCACACTATCTTTGTATATATATTTGCTGTCTCTATTGTGGTGTCCGCAAATGATCACTGTTGTAGGTTTCGCAAATGATTCTTGTAATATATATCCAAAGACTCTTCCTGTCATTATAGTTAAGATTTATCCACAATTATCATAGTAATCTGCATTGAATTGATGTCTATTATCTGCATGCACATAGGAATATATATGTGATGACTCAGCATTTAGGCCGACCTATATGTAGTATTGTAGGCTGACTACAACATCTTCTTCTTCCATCATTTGAGAGAGGTCGGTTTGAGGAAATTTTCTTCCTTAAACTTGTTGGATGTAATATAAGGCTTTTACAAGATCTAGAGCATATACTAAAGACAGATTCCTTCATATATATACATGACACATAATTATATTCTATGCCTAAAAGACTTGACCCTAGTAGGCATCAAGAAGAAGTCTATTTATAACAATCTTGCTCATGAAACTCATGAAGCAAGTACACCAAATATATTTTATTATCTTTGACTTCTTCTTTACATATATAAATAATTACATAGTCAACATGAAGACTAACCTAGTTACACTTTTCAACACTCCCTCTTAACTAGGGAGGTATTCATACAGGTACATGGTTACTTTCAAACTGAAGAATCTCATAAGAAGAATCGGATTGGTAATCGCATCTGTATAGCATCATATCAACTAGCATTGTCCTAGTGCAAGGCCTTGACTAACAGCCCCATCTCTCAATGAGAAAATGGACTAGAATGTTGGTGAGACACATGACTTATAGACACCTTCATAATTATCTCTCCAAGGTACATACTTCACCTAGGTGTTCCCAAAGTATGACCTTCTTGGACTATTTTTCTCTTTGGTAGCTAGCCCTCAAAGAATATTGGTCCTCGACTTCTCTTATCTTGAATTCTCTAACGCATTCTCAAATAGTATCGAATTCCAGACGATTACACAATCCTCCATTCTGTCTTCCCAATACCAGAATGATGTGTCTATCTCTCCCTCTCAACTAGGGAGGACCTATTCCATAAGGGAATGTACTCATTCCTATACAAGGAATGTACCTGAGCTCATTCTTAGGAATTACCAAGTTTCTTCCAAGTGAGAAACTTATCATTAGACTTCCTCTTAACCAGGGACCTCCAGCAGAAATGGTGAGACACCCAGCTACTCATGAAGAATTCCTGTTCTCGATGTCATGGATTTAGATATTGAGGAATCTCCAACTTTTAGCTTCATAGGGCATAGATCATCCATCACCTTCATCCTAAGTCATGTCAACTATCAGAAAGTGATTCATCAGATTTCCTTATCCACCACTGTTATGCCATGTTTCTTTCCTTCAAATCATTTCCAAGGATCATACATCCTTTCTCATGATTAGTAGACATGCACAAATTCTTCCAGATAAACATATTCATATGAAATTTTAGAACAAAATTTACCTTAGTGATGATATTTCACCATGACATCTTCTTGTAGGCATCGACATCCTTCATATAGATTGAAACATCTCCTAATGATATGCTTTTTGCCAAAGGTCTTCTTCTTTACCAGACTTCCGTCAGAGTCTACATATCTTTCCAGGAGATCTCTTAGTCACATATTTTTGGCTTCCGGATGGTAACTATCTCTTGACATGGTTGCATTTCATGATCTCTTCCTCTCTACACATTCTTTATTCCCACGAACTTATAACCTTTCTATTTTCTTGTTCATATACAAACACCTCATATTCCATGAGGACATATTATGTTGATTTCATCTGTCTGTGCATTGAGAGACACTCCTCCATAGATCATACTTCTAAATACATAAGTTCATTACCCACAACCATATGACATGACCTCATAGCATCCAATGTTTAGCATATAAATATATACATACCTCATACCTTTTTTTTTCCCTGGAGTCATCTTGTAGAAATTTCTCAGGAATGAAGAGCTTCATTCTCTTGGTATGCTCCATCAATATCCCAAAAAATCTGTTTCCATGATGACCCTTGCTCTTGATGACTGCTTTCCATCAGTAATTTTATCAAAGAGGTTTTCCTGGAGCTGATTCACCAATATCTCCTTCCATGCTTTCATCAGGGTGCCACACTGCTTCCTATCATATAACCAACAAAAATCACTTAAAGAAGATGATCTCAATTGTAGTGTAGATCCACTGCTTCTTCTTTCTTTAGATTTTCTTTGAATCAAGTTCTTCCTTTTTCTTCAAATGATTGAGTTCTGCAAAATTATTGCCTTTAAATTATCTTCTTCCATAGAAACCCTATATTGATGAGTGAGGTAACTTACTTATCCCATGATTTTGTTACCCTCATGATCATATGAGTTATTGTTTCTTATACTTCCATGATGTCACTTTGCATCAAATCTTAAGTAGGATCTAGGAGCCATAAAGAGAATTATTATGAGGGAGACTAGTCTTAATGACCTCTTACTCCCTCTTTCCATCTACTCCTTCCATCCTTTCCGGTGACATGAACTTTGTTGTACTTTTCATAATTCTTCTTTCAGCTTCTTTTGTGTCTCCAATATTGTTCATGTGAGAGAACCTTAAGAGTTCCTTTCCATGAATTCAAAGGAGACCCTTATCTATGACTTCAGTTATCTATGTGGACCGCGACTATCCTCCTTTTTTTATGCAAGGTTCTTCGATGATAAAACCACCTCATATATCTCCTTGAAAATCGAAGTCATTTAACCAAAATTTAAATTAAAATGAAAGATACTTACTTGGAAAGTGAAGAGGATATCTACACCTTGTTCTTCTTTGAATGATCTTCTTCTTAGGTTGTTCCAGACTTGAGATCACATGTCATCCATTCGTGTAGCTGATATTTCAGACTTTATTCTTCCGAGGCGAATTATGATAGTTTCATAGCTCTATTACTATGGTAGCACTAATGACCGAAGTCTTTTATCCCTTCCCATAGATATTACGCACTGCGTAATTCACTCTATGTCATCCACAATATGAAACTTCAGATTTTTACGCATTCCATCAACTGATATGTCTATGTCCCTTCTATGCATCAATCATAGACTTGATCTCGATTTTATTGCAGGTGTTTATCATCGAGTTTATCTAAAAAATTTTCCTATTATCTTCTTAGTATATAACCCTATTCCTTGTTCTGCAATCCAATGTCTTTTATCACATAAACCTCATCGAAAAACTCAAAGAAGGTCGAGATCCTATCCACCTTTTTCTGCATAGTATATGGGGAATATATAGTTGACCCTGACTGCTATTTGTTGAGAATTTCACTTGTAATCACTTGTAATTACTTGTAATTTTCTCACTGATATCTTTATATACCTGACACTGTGCTAGGTCCTGAGTTCTGCTTCCTTTTTCAAACTTATATACCATCGAGAATCTCAGATTGAGTCTGAATTGTGGGGATGTATGTATGCCGACACTATGTTTAGGATGAATGTGTAATATTTGTGCTATAAGCATTTCAATGTAGCCAAACTGAGATTGTAACCTCCAAACTAAAGTGGATTTGTATCACTGATAGCCCTTTCTTGTAACCAAAAGCACTGATACCATGTTGAGAATTTGAATGGCTATAGGTTATTACAAATTCTCTTCTTGATAATTACTTGTGAATATACTTATGTCTTCTCTTCTTTAGGTTAAGTTAATATTTCATCAAGTCAATTATCAAAACATAATACACAAAGATTAGGCTCCTAGAGCCAAGGAAAAACCTCTCCCTCTTGGAGAGGACAACCCGCAAAGAATTATTCTTATCGATCTTCTAATGACAAGTATCATGACCCAGACTTAGACCCTAGACCTAGATTTTCTTTTCAGATCTTTGATCTTCACATTGTGTATACTTCTATTTGAATTGGTTGAACTCCGAGAAGGTAAATAACGGATTTACCTTCTCCACTATTGCTCCCACTTCTCCTTATGATAATTGTCTTTTCATTTATTCATATTGAAGTCCTTCCTTTTATCCACATTGTAACTTAATATATGTTCGCACTGAATTTTGTTGTAGATTCCACATTATTTCTGCTATGGTATTTGCATGATCATTGTTGTGGTATCGACACTATCTTAGTATATATACTCACTGTCTCTGTTGTGGTGTTCGCAAATGATCACTGCTATAGGTTCCGTAAATGCTTCTTGTAATATATATCTGTGGACTCTTCTTGTTATTTTGGTTCAGATTTATCCGCAATAATCAAAGTAATCCGCATTGAATTGATTTTTTTATCCGCATGCACATAGGAATATATATATATATATATGTGTGTGTGTGTGTGTGTGTGTGTGTGTGTGTGTGTGTGTGATGACTTAGCTTCTAGGCCGACCTATATGTAGTCTTGTAGGCCGACTACAACAACTTCTTCTTCCATCATTTGAGAGAGGTCGGTTTGAGGACATTTTATTCCATAAACTTCTTAGATGTAATACAAGGCTTTTACAAGATCTAGAGCATATACTAAAGAAAAATTCCTTCATATATATACATGACACATAATTATATTCTATGCCTAAAAGACCTGAACCTAGTAGACATCAAGAAGAATTCTATCTATAAAAATATTGCTCATGAAACTCATGAAGCAAGTACACCAAATATATTCTATTATCTTTGACTTATTCTTTACATATATACACAATTACATAGTCACACATGAAGACCGACCTAGTTAAAATTTTCAACATGGTATTAATGTGAGGAGTTCGGATTGGAACTTTGTACAAGCTTCAGGGTAGAACTGTTATTGATGGGTGCAACAGTGGTGGGGTTCCTGAAAGTGGAGCGGAAATCCTAGCGATCTCTGGAGAAAAGACCATGCTATGGCATCAAAGGCTTGGAAATATTGGAGAGAAGAGCCTTCAGATACTGCATGGAAATGATATGGTAGAAGGTATGTATAATTTCTCTCTGGATTTCAATTTCTGTGAACATTGTGTATATGGGAAGTAGAATTGGGTGAATTTTCCCTCTGGTGCTAAGAGGGCGAACAAGATATTAGAGCTTGTGCATAATGATGTGTTTGGACCTGTGTCGTTTCCATCACTGAGAAAATCTATGTAATATGTCTCATTCATAGATGAGTTCTCAAGGAATACATGGATATATTTCTTGAGGAAGAAATCTGAATTCTTTGACAGATTTAAAGAATTTAAGGCTCTGGTGGAAAAACAAATATAGAAGAAGATAAAGGTTCTGAGGAAAAATAATGGTGGAGAGTTTTGCAAGAAAGAATTTGAAGAATTTTGTAATAAGTGTGGTATAGCACAACAGAAGACTAATCCATACACACCTTAGAAAAACAGAGCTGCAGAAAGAATGAACATAACGCTGATGGAAAAGGCAAGAAGCATGCTTAGTGGTATTGAGTTATGACAATAATTCTGGGTAGAAGCAGTGGATACTGCATGTTACATGGTTAACAAATCACCTTCATCACCGTTGGAGGATAAGACTCCACATGAGGTATGGACTGGTAAGAAACCCTCTCTTTCACATCTGAGGGTATTTAGATGTGATGCATATGTACATGTTCCAAAGAAGAAAATGACCAAGTTGGATAATAAATCTGAAAGGTGAATCTTTATTGGGTATAAGGATGGTTTAAAAGGTTACAAGCTTTGGAACCCAGAAAAAAGGAAGGTTGTGTACAACCAAGATGTGGTGTTTAGAGAGGTGAAAGATGTTGTTAAACATGAATTCCTACCAAAGAAACCTGAGAAGATAGAGTTTGAGCTAAAGGAGGATGAATCTGACTCTACAACAGAAAAAAATTAAGAAGAGGAAGAGCCATAAAATCCAGCTATGAGAATATCATCTTGGGAAAGAAGGCAACCAGAAAGGTATAGTCCATCTACTTTCTGTTCAAATTTTGCTTTAACTATAACTGATGATGATCCAAAAACTGTCAAGGAGGTAGTATATTCAAAGGATGGAAAACTCTAGAAGACGGCCATGGTTGATGAAATGGCATCCTTGCACAAAAATGAGGCATGTGATGTGGTGGAGTTTTTGGTTGGAAGGAAGCCCATTGGGAGAAAATGGGTGTTTAAGAAGAAGATGGATCTAGAAGGCAAGGTGGAGAAATACAAAGCTCGATTGGTAGCAACAGGTTATTCCCAAGTCCCAGGAATTGATTTTGGTAATATTTTTTCTCCTCTTGCCAAGGTTATTTTTATTACATTACTTTTATCTGTTGATGTTGCCTTTTATTTTGAGGTAGAACAAATGGATGTGAAGACATCATTTCTTCACGGGGATTTGGAAGAGGAGATCTACATGAAGCAACTTGAAGGCTTTATGGTGAAGGTTAAGAAATAACTTGTATGCATGTTTAAGAAGTCTCTGTATGGGTTAAAACAATCACCAAGGATGTGGTATCAGAAATTTGATACTTATACAGGGACTTGGCTTCACGAGAAGCAAAGAGGATCATTGTGTATATTTGAAATTAATTGGTGACTGTGTTATTTATTTGGTCTTATATGTGGATGATATGTTGTTGATTGGAAATGACAAAGAAATTATCTAGGATTTGAACACCCAATTGTTCTCCAAATTTGACATGAAGGATCTTGGTGCTACAAACTATATTTTGGGCATATAAATTAAGAGAGATCCTGCAAAGACGAAGCTCTGGTTCAACCAGAGAAAGTATGTCAAGACAATATTGTAGAGGTTCAATATGAAGGATAATAAACCGATGAATGTTTCTATTCCTGTAGGTGTAAAGCTATCTGTTGAGAAGTGTCACAAGACACAAGAAGAAGACGATGATATGTCTCATGTTCCATATGCAAGTGCAGTGGGTTGCATGATGTATGTAATGGTATCTACTGGACCATACATTGCACATGCAGTGGGAGTATTGAGCAGGTTTATGTCAAAACCAAGGAAGGAGAATTGGACAATAGTGAAGCGGGTTTTTAGATATTTGTGTGGAACTAGTGATTATGGTTTGCGCTACTAGGGAAAACCAAGATTGGATAGAGTTTTTGACATTCGTGGTTTTGTTGATGCAGACTGGGATGGAGATCTAGACCAAAAAAGATATACAAGCAGGTATGTGTTTAGCCTATTTGAAGGTGCAGTCAATTGGATGAGTAAAAAATAGTCTGTAGTGGCTCTTTCAAATACAGAGGGATAATACATGGCAGTCATTGATGTAAGAAAGGAAGCAGTTTGGTTGCAGAGATTGTGTTCAAGTATGGGGTTGGTGTAGTGAGCTATAAGGATAGACTGTGATAGCCAAAGTGCAATTTTCTTGGCTAATAACCCTGCTTATCATTCAAATACAAAGCTCATTGATGTTCAATATCACTTTGTGAGAGATATGGTTGAAGATAAAATGGTGTTGCTGGGAAAGGTGGGCACTTTGAAGAATATTGCAGATGCATTGATGAAGTCTGTGAACACTTAGAAGTTCTCTTAGTGAAGAGAAACAATGGGTGTTGCAGAGCTGGACTAATGACTAAACTGTCATGTGGCCCCTTGCGGAAAGAAAACAAAAAGTGGGAGAATGTTGGGTATGTTGTATATTCTTTCCACGATTATTCGCACACACGGAGGGTCACAGGGGGGGGGGGCGGAGGGCGGGGGGCGATAGTCCCCCATGTATGTTGTGCCGGGCGCAGTAGGGGGGATGACAGCCCCCCCCTAATCAAGGTCTGGGGCAATACCCTTGGAAAAACAAATTGGACCATATTTTTCAGTGGGCATACCCGCACGTGGTTTTTTGCATGGGTTTGCACATGGTTTTGGGGCATGATGGTTTTCGGCCGCTGGTATTTTGTAGATCCAGTCAAGAGAACTACGATTATGTTCTAATCCAGGGTTAATGGATTGGGGTTTATGAGTGCTTCGACATGTATATATATATGTGTTGCAAAACTAAAAGAAATATAATGAAAAATCAAGCTGGTAGTTCTGATTTGGGATCTAGGGGAAAATCTCTGTGTATATTTGTTTATATTTTATTCTCTCGCTATTATTTATTTTCTGTTTTTCAAATTTTGTTTGTAGATAATTTCTGTACAGGGTTAAAACCTACACTCATAGCCCCACATAGCCCCTTACTTGAATAAACAAAGATTAAAAACATGTATATTAATCCTCTATTACATGCATGTCATCCTTATCACATTATGGACAAGCGGCACATTATCGACAAATGGTCAAGATAATAATTATAGACACTTATGTAAAATGAAATTCCTATTTAATTAAATTAAATAATATATCATACTTTGTTAATTAATTTATAGTTACGCATTTCTGAAAGGATTTCATAGTGGCTAAATGTATCATTATCTTGTAGGTTTATAGGTTTAGTCCTCGATTTCTGGAAAAGAAAATAAGACTGGGGAAAAAGTGGTTTTACCATGCAGTGTAACATTTTCGTCATGAATGTGAAATTATTTTGGAGCTATTTTGTTTGAGCTGCTAGCAAAAGCTGGCATGTCCTGTCCAATTGTGAAAGGTATGGTAGAAGGTCTCTACTCAGAGTATGCGGGAGCCAACAAATCGAACCAACTGGCCGTGGTTTTAAAAATGTCCACGTACTTTCATTAACTATTAGTAAAACAACCAATTTGTTGTCTCCTAAAAATGCATGGCAAAAGTTTTCATGATGTACACAAAGATTTACATATTGATTTCTTTTAAATAATTAGATATGGAGCCATTTTACTGTACAAAAATTTTCAATATTGAAAAAAAAATAGAATAAGTTTCCATATTTTGTTTTTAAATTCTAGTTCTTTGAGTAGAGCAAGAGTTAGTGGAACTAACCTTCCTTGCTAATATTCAAGTAAAATTTGCAGTGGGGTATAAGAATGTGAGAATAAAGATCAAATATAAAAGGCGTTGTAGGGTTTAAGTTGAAGTAAGTTACTTATCAAGAAGTAGCATAAGTCAACGTGGCAGGAGAAAGACCATATTATGATGTTCCAAATCGATAGTATCCCATCAGTAGCAGTTATTGACGGAGTGGATGATCTAGTCAACCCGAAAATGAAGTAATAATTAACAATACACTAAAAACTCAATAATATTTCATACAATGAGACACACATTCAAAACAACTTGTAGGTACATAATCCAGAGCTTCCATATCCAATTTATCAAGATCAATATTCTGGTTTTTAAGAGTAATAATGTCCTTGTCTTGCAACAACCATGGAATTTTCACGCTAATAAACTGGTTATTTTCACACAAGTAACATGGTTCTTCTTCGTTAATAAATTTTCATGAGAATTAATATAATTCTCGTGGCTGCACTTGACTTGTTGCGTTTCATTAAGGGCGCTAGTTCAAAGAAACAACATTACTGACACAACACGGACTACTGACTGCATGCAACACTTGTTTTAGATTGTGCTTCATGTATGAATAATTACTACAATGGTATAAGTTGTGGCATTAACCAATTTTGTAAAGAATGATGATATACATATATATGAACTTGTGATCCATAATGACCAAAGTTGCAAATGCTACAAGTGGACCACTAATAAAATTTTGGTAATCAAATAAGCTTGAAAAAAATTCTATTGAATTAGGTTTAAAACTTTATGAATTTGCATTAGGGGCATCACATGATTTTAGGTGTTATACTAGTTGGTTAGGGGCATCACATGATTTTAGGTGTTATACTAGTTGGTTAGGGGCATCACATGATTTTAGGTGTTATACTAGTTGGTTGAAAAAACAAATGTGATCTCCCAACATTTATGGTTGTACATCAAAACACTCAAGTGCTAGCCAAATCGAGTATATAACGATTTGCTGCAAAATATATTATAAATTAATATTTAAGTAATATTGAAAGGAATTGGGAAAATAAAAAGTTCAAGTGACATTTGTTTTTGGAAATATTCATGTTTTGTTGTATTATTATTTATGTTGTACATTAAAACACTCAAGTGCTAGCCAAATCAAGTATATAACGATTTGTTGCAAAATGTATTATAAATTAATATTTAAGTAATATTGAAAGGAATTGGGAAAATAAAAAGTACAAGGGACATTTGTTTTTGGAAATATTTATGTTTCGTTGTATTACTATAGATATATATATTTTTTTTTAATGACTTAATCATCATAATTACAATTATAGGGGGCTATATATTGGAATTGGATGATATTTTTGAGATTGCATAGATCGAAAGTGGGCATACATTTATTATTCCTAATTCTTTTAATTTTTATTGTCCACTACTAAACTCACGTAGAGATTAACAATGTTAGTCGAAATGTGAAGCCACCACTTTGCTAAATAAGGGCCAAATAGAATCCACTACGAATGGATCACCATGGAGGTCTTCTAACTGCACCATAAATTTTTGACACATTTTTTCTATCTTGGCCATATATTCATGCCACTCTATCCAAATTCTCTATTTGAAGGAAACTTATAATTCTTTCTCCATAACTAAGTTCATTTATTCCTATAATACTGTAATAATTTTTGTTTATATATAGTTAAATTTATTTATTTATTTTTATAATAACAAGGTCAATAATAATAATATAATTTTAATATAATTTTAAGGTCATCATAATATTAGATTGATGTATAATACTATTTTATTTGTAAAAGAAGGCACAAATTCCTTTTTAAATTTTAAATCTAATACCTCTTACAAAGAACATCAAAGATGTTCTTGATGATTAAAGCCATAAAAAATGTTTCGCTATTAAAAACTACACTTTATATTTTACATAACTATTACAATTTAAATTTAATCCTAGTATAATGATAATCATGTTTAACATCCATGTTTTAGAAGATCAAGTAAATTTATTAATAAAAGACTTGCATTATTTTCCAAAACCTTATTTTTGGATGAGTTAAAATATAAAGATACAGGACTAGATATATAGTTTAATGTGTTATGTGAATGTCATTTTTGTGTAATTTAAAATATAAAGATACATGAGGAGATATATAGTTTAATGTGTTATGTGAGAGTCATTTTTGTGTAATTAAGTTGTTTTGGAAATTAATTATTTAGAGATTTTAATATTGGGTACATTGATATTTATGAATTAAATAATTTATATCTATCTCAATAAGTAGTATATATTGAAATTGGATAGAATATTTTAATTTCAATAATTTATATTATGGGATTTATTGCATAAAGTGAATGTCTTGATGTTATGGTCAAAGGATGTGAATTATGCCTATATTAAGGAGAAAAATACAATTTTAACTTTGAAGGAAAGCAGTCAAATCGAACTTGGTTGAAAACCTTTTTGAAAACTAAATTAAATTATGTTAAGTCGGCCATGAAAAATTGGTAATGGCTTGGTGG
Source organism: Pinus albicaulis (assembly GCA_034641835.2). Classification (NCBI taxonomy): domain Eukaryota; kingdom Viridiplantae; phylum Streptophyta; class Pinopsida; order Pinales; family Pinaceae; genus Pinus; species Pinus albicaulis. The sequence goes on along the minus strand of CM076571.1, from coordinate 502,432,634 downwards.
CCTCCATGTATGACCCTCTTTTATCATCATTAGGAATTGGCTTCATGCTCTCCAAAATTTGAAAATATAAATTTATTTATGTAAGGTTAACCTCCAAGAAATAAGGCCAAGTCACATCTCTCTAGAATCCCTCTTCATCTTTATAAAAGGGAGCTTGGATATCTTAAGAAGGACATCAAATAGTTTAAGAAAACATCTATATCTATGAAATCATGTGGCTAAGGTATAACAAATCATATTCAATGTCAACCCTGAGGTTTTGTTGGGCTTATTTCTTGGATGGTTATTCGTGACCAAATCTGAGGTATGTGTTTAAGCTTATACAACACTTGTGGAAGGGCATGACTAGGATAAATTATTACATTTTTTTTATTGTGTGTTTGGCTTTCACTGAGGTAGATCCAAGATATTTTATGTCGTATATTACAAAATAATTTAAGGTGTAATTATGTGAAAATCCAAAATCATTCCTGAGGCTTTGACATAGATTTGTTACAACATCAAAGGTAGATTAATTTGGTAGAGTTATTTTTATTGCATTTTATTCTTTCATTTATTCTAGCATAGGTATCAAGATATGTGATTCGACTGATGATCAAAAGTGATTGGGTGCAACTTAAGTTCCTATGGCCATTGACCTTTGAAGAAATAAGGACTGTACATAGTGTGTATGGTTAGTAATCAAGGTTTCGATTTGTTGCCATTGTATAATGAATGGTGGGTGCTAGAAGAGAATGATATGTTCATTACTATCATTTTTATCATTTGTCTTCAAAATTTAATGCTCCTTTGAATCAATTCATAACTGAAAGACATCAAATATCATAATAGACATGATTCTTATGAGTATGGTCATGGCTATAAAGACATACATGAACTATAACAAAAATCTTAGATTGTCCATCGACTTACATTGAACGAGTTAATGTGAAATGGTCTTTATGCCATGTGAGTGGAGAGACCCATTATTGACTAACACTATAATCTGTTATGATAATGTGGATGCGCTATAAACTGAGTTATAAGGTTGAAAACTAGAGAGTTTTGTAATTATTATGTTTGCTAGTATGAGAAAATGTAATTAAAGTCAAATATGATTTTGAAAATCTTGTGTTGCATCAAAGTGCTACATACTCTTGTGTGTATAGATAAATGAAAAATGTTAAGTGATAAGGTGTGCTAAGATACCATAGTGCATTAGAAGGCGCGACAATGCACATTATGTCAATTTAATATAGATGCGAAATATGTAATTGCAAAGGTCAAAAGTAGCCACAAGTATCTCTCTATGATGTTGCGTGTGTTTTGTATACACTTGTAGCATAGTGTAGTAATAGTCGAGTAGTGTGGTTTAGTGTTAGAAGAATTTTTCATTACCAATGAGCCTAATGCATTGTGGCGACCTATATGTAGTGCAAATTGTTGTATGCTTGATAGTGCGTTTTGAGTATTGAGCATTGGTGATATGTCGAGACATTGATGATGGCTTGAGTGTATGTGATTCAACTATATTAATAGAGCCCTATGTTGAATCGAATAAAGAATGCAATGAAATTTTGCAATGACAAAGGGTAGTAGATATGATAATGCGTTGATTGAGCCCAAACCTATTCCATTAGAAGATATGTTATCTATTGAAGCATTGAATACATATTTAGATTAGAAAAAATCATTATTTTAATATTATTATTATAATAATACGAGTATACTAATATCATGTATTATAGATGCTTTTCCATGAGCCTTGCATTGTTGTGTCATTTTTGTAGTGAATGTGTTTGTATACATGAGGGAGGTTTCCCATCTAATCATGTATGAGTGAAATTGATAAAGTGAGAAGAAAAAGTATATGTAGCTAAAACTAGGGTTTCTATATTGCAGGAAGCCTTCATTTTGATGCTAGATGTATATTTCTACTTGTGATGACACTGGGATTGTTGTTGATGTGTGCATGTCAAGATATATTTGAGTCATAGATGGTTGATTGATGAGCAGAGTTTTTTTGGTTGCTGCTAGGGTTTTGCAGTAGGTGTTATGGGAAAAGAAGTTATGTGTACTCAATTGTATTCTATAAAGTATCAGCATTGGTATAGAGGATATAGAGATATGTATTAATGAGATAGAGTGGGTTGATGGTCAAATTAAAATGGTGACATGTTGTTGATGCTAGGGTTTTTCATCGATAAGAGACAAATAATGGTTGACCAATGTTATGTTGCTTCAAGTATGCATTGTTCATGGATACATTGTTGTTTGTAGTGTTTCTGAGGTTTATGATGTTTGCTAGTGAGAATATGATGAAGTTGATGAGCTAGGGTTTTCATATTGATGATAGGGAAGAAAGGTTCGATCAGTAGGTTATTTTTTCAATGAGTTTGATTTTAAACAAATAGGAATGGATCCAATTGTTGAATCTAGGGTTTAATATTTTAAGAAAAGGAAGTTGTTGTTATTCTTATCAACATCAAACTAGTATTGCAGATAGAAAAAACAATAGATTTTTTTGATATTACTTACTCTAATTTTGAGCACACTTGGATCCAATATTAAAATATTTGAAATGTAGTATGCTTACTAAGAAAGGTGGAAGGGTGGTGTAAGGTGGAGATTAGCGTCTCCTTTAGGTTTGATCTTGAGAACACTTCATGGGCGCAAGGTGGTGCTAAAGTAGGTTGGAGCTTGTGAACGATGTTGGACTATCCTTTTAGTTAGAGCTAATAAAACTAGGGCACTGGAACACCCTTCTAGTTGGAGTTTGTAAACAAGGGTGTTGGAGCATCCTTTTAGTTGAAGATAATAAATCAGAGGGTTGGAGCATCCTTTCAGTTGAAGATAATAAATCGGGGGGTTGGAGCATCCTTTCAGTTGAATATAATAAATCAGGGGGTTGGAACCTCCTATGAATTGTCATTGGAGAATCTTGGAAGTTGGAGCTTCCTATTGATGTAATATTTGAATACCTATATTAAAAATGTTCGATGGTTTTTCTCCTAAAATGGTTTCCACCTAAAAATATCTTGTGTACTATCTTTGATATTATGCATTATTGAATGTTATTGTTATGATGTGATTTTTTGATTTGATGCTAATGTTAATTAATGATATGAGATTAAAACTAACTAACTGAAATTAAATATTGATTCACCTCTCTCTCAATGTTTCCAACAATTAATATAAGGAGAAATTCATTAATATGTTTCTAAACATATTTTTTATCTAATAAGTTGGATTCAATTACCATTTCATTGTTGAAATGGTTATCATAAGATTTAATGGGTTTTATTATTATTCCTACCGAAAGGCAATGTATAATGCATTGGTTTTATGCATTTACCCTCTAGTATTTGAAATTTGACCAAAAAATAGAAAGAAAAATTTGTAAAATTAACTTTGCAAATGAAATTATTATTATTTTTTTTAACATTTTATTTTGATTTTGATTGATTCACGGGACTTTACTCTTACTCTTATTCAGTTAATTGGTTTATTGAGTTTCATCATGGGGATTGTGGGGATTGTATAGAAACTAACGGAACAAAGGACAAGTCATGATGGCGATGCACTTTAGAAGAGATAGGAGGAAAAGGAGTTGTTGCACCTAGAGTCCCATGGTATTATATTGTTTAATTATGAGTAGATAATACGATTCAATGTCACATATAATATTTAATTTTGAGACTTCAATCTGATGTTCACGACAATTGTATTATATGTGAAGATGCCATGTCTGTATATATGGCCCAGAGCAAGTTTAAATATGCCGCAGGTGTTCAAACTACGGCCGAGTGAGTTCCAATATGTTGAGTATATATATAGACCATAGAGCAATTTTAGATATGACACATAGAGAGTATGTGACTTTACGTAAGCCACAAAGTTTATATATATATATATATATATATATATATATATATTATGAGTAGTTTTGTTGTCATTGAAATCAATTCATTTTATTTTGTAATCAATTAAAAAAAAATTCCTTTAATTAAAAATATCAAATATAAACAAAACACCCCTTGTCGGAAAAAAATCCATTGCATAATTAAATACTGAATGTTCGTGTAATTAGTGAACATTTATGAGCATTGATGCAATTTTTTTTTGTTGCATGTCACGGGATATGGATTTTTTTCAAACAATTTTTGTTTCAAAATAATTTAAGGAAATACTTGAAAGTTGTTGATCTTTTTAAATTTTCAAAAGGAGAAACGAGGATTTTAACTAAATATGATTTTAACTAGAAGTATCGTAGACATGGAATGAAGACGACAATGACTAGTAAGTACTTGAAAATAATAGAATTATACTGAATGTTGGTGTAATTACTGAACATTAATGAACATTGATACAGTTTGCTGTGAGATTGGATATGACTTTTATCGAACATTTGTTTTTCAATTTTTTTAAAGAAAAATACTTGAAAATTGTTTCAATTTTTTCAAAATTTCAAAAAGAGAAAAGAATATTTCTGAATATAATCTTAACTAAAATATTGTAGATAGAAACTAAATATGACAATGATGGGAATTCATTAAAATATAAAAATGTAAATCACAAATATGTTTAAGAAATACCAATATAAATTATTATTAGCACAATTACATTTATCAATGTGGTTGGTATATGTAGATAGACGTATTTACAACCACATTAACCAATGTAGTTGATATCCACCAACCACCCCATGTATTTTACCAAAAAAATCATTATATATTTATGATTATATTTACCAATATATTTTATATATCTACTTACAATATATTAATAATATTAACTATATGCACACTATATATTAAACTAATATATATATATATATATATATATATATATATATATATATATAATTTTTTGATTATAAAATATATAATAATAATAATTTATTACTATTTATAATAAGTATATATCTTTGCAGGGATTATTAATATTATAAGCTAAAAGAACTAATAAAACTAGGGAATTGGTGAACCCAACCGAAAAATATTAAAAACCTAAGAGATCAAGAAGCCAAGAGATCCGTATTAAAAAGAGAAGAGATTAATAAAGCCTAGGAATTAATATTTGAAATATAAATGAATGATAAACTCACATCAATATTAATATTATAAACAGAAGAGAACAATCAATTTTAGGGATTGTTAATATTATAAACTCAACGAATTAATATACTCATGAATAAACACAATGAATTGATATTAAAAACCCAAGGAATTAAAAATAGAAGAGATTAATAAAGCCTAGGAATTATTATTTTAAATACAAATGAATGATAAACTCACATGATAACTAATATTATAAACCAAATATAACAATAAACTTTAGGAATTGTTAATATTATAACCCAAATAAATTAATAAACTCATCAATAAACACAATGGATTGATATTAAAAACTCAAGGCAATAATAAACCCAAGGGATTAATACGAAAAAACCAAAATTTATAAACCTAAGAGAACAATATTAAACCTAATAGATTAATATGATAATCCCTTAAGTATAAAGCCCTTAGATAAATACTATAAACGATTAAACAAACATTAATATTTTAAACCCAAGTGATTAAAAAGCAGAAGGAATTAAGCAATAAACCAAAAGAATTTTTAATATTAGAAAGTTAAGGAACAAATAAACCCAAGCCTTTAATATTATAAACTCAAGAAATTAGCAAAGCTAAGGGAAAATGATTATAAATCCAAGAGATAGATATTAATATTATAAAATAAGAAATTAATAAATCGTAAGAATTAATATTTTAAAGTGAAGAGATTAATAAACCTTAATATTTAATATTTTAAACTCAAAATCTTAAGAAATTAATAAACCATGAGAATTAATATTTTAAACTCAAAATCTTAAGAAATTAATAAACCATGAGAATTAATATTTTAAACTCAAGAGATTTAAAAACCCAAAAAATTATTAATATTATAAACTAAAACAACTAATAAACAAGTTTTAATATTATAAACCCAAAAAATTGATAAACCTTAATAATTTTAAATAAAATATTTATAAACAAAGAATAATAAAAATTTTGTAAACAAAGACTAAATACGACAATGATGGGAATCCACTAAAATATAAAAATAAAATGCGCGCTTCTGGCAAAAATCACAAATACGGTTAAAAAATACCAACACAAATTATGATTAAGAAATCTAACATCTTTAAAAAGTACATATGTGAAAATGGTGAAATATTAAATAAGTTAGCACGATAATCTGATTATAAACTTATATTGAATGTTGTTATACTTATTTAAGTTTAGTAATTTCTGACTGCTTGTAAATGAATTATTTAAGCAAATGCATGAAAATTGTTCCAATCTATTCAAATTTTTAAGAATTTGTTATCTCGGCTGCTGCCACGTATAAGGCATTCCATATTGGGTTGACCATCCATTAACTTGTCGTTCGAGTAAAAATTGAATCTCAATATCTAAGGTTTACATTGACAAAAAATTGAATCTTAATATATAAGGTTTATTTTATGAAATTGAATTTTTTTTTTTTTTTTTTAATATTTGATTTGATTTATTTAAATTTTAATTGGTCTACTCTTATTGTGTGATTGTGGTGATGTACAATCTATGACAAGACAAAGAACAAAAGCGATGAGTGCTTTGGATCCATTTTCGGGGAGTGACAATTCTCATTAACCATCTGTTGTACAATAAACCGAATCTTTTATCACCTCGGGCCATCCTACCGACATTATAATTGAGTTACACTTGAACTATCTGCCATACATATGTTTGCGTGATGATGTTAGTATCCTATATGGCGTATTAACCTCTCAACAAATGCGTGAGATGATTTCCACATTTGATCAAACCAGGAATTGATATTTATCAGCCAATATTGCATTATTTATCTCACGTTAGGACCATTTAATTTAAACGTTTACACCAGGGTCAATGAAAAAATATGCAATATATTTCAAATATGTTCAGTGACACATCATACTAACGCACACTAAAAACCTTTTCCATCGATTTTAATGCACAGTAAAATCCTCTCTCTTCCATCGATCACATGCGGACTCAAGCCAGTATGGATCACCCATACGTTCATTAAACCACATGTCAGGTAATTTAGACTTGCGTGTTCTCATTTATTTATTGTGCTTTTGAAACTTAGCACCAAACTAATGCTAGAACTCTGGCACTGTATGTTTAGCTTAATTCATTATATAATGCTTTGATTAATTAAACAATGTCGTTATTATTATTTTAAATAATGAAAATAGCATTTTCTTTTGCCAAAAATATTCAACTTAACACAGTTACTAAGTTATATATACAATCAAATACCAACTTAACACAGTTACTAAGTTATATATACAATTAAATAATGTTTCAAACTACTTTCCTCAAAGAGAATTGAAAAAATGTTCCTAGAGACGTGCCTTTTGGTAAAATATTGTATTAATATTTGAAATATACTAATACATATATTATTATATATATCCGATAAATTTGATTATTTTATAAAGTTTAGTCTTTTTATATTGTAAAAGTTTATATATATTGAAATGAAATGAAATGAAATGATAAGATAATATAATTTAATGCTTATTAATAAATTTTATGAAAATTTTTATTTACTTTGAAAAATGTATATGGTAATAAATTTGATGATATATTATAACGACAAATGTTTTTATAAATTATATATTATTTTTAATATAATTATTAAAAATGAAAAACAATTTAAATTTAATAACTTTTCCAATATTATTAATATTTTTTTTAAATAATTTAATAGTTAACTTTTACACAAATCATGGAATTGTTATTATGGAAGGTGAAAAATAAAATAATTTCAATAGCTATTACTAAATCTCATGATTATATGAAAAAAAAAATTATACAAAAATCATTATATATATATATTAAAAAAATGATATTTTATGATAAATAGATGACAATGCTCTTCAATTCTTAGCTACAATAATTTAGTAAAAAAATTTCATCCCAAAACAAAATAAACACATATGATATTAAAGTTTATTAAAAAACCATCCATAAATAGAATTCTTATTATCTCAATCATAAATTATTTTACTATTTTAATTGTATTTTTATTAATAAAAAGTTTTATGTTTTTATTGTTTTTTACTTTAATTCAATTATATTTAATCTGAGCATGTAACCCTTTTCAAATGTGTGAGTTGATTCATAACATTCTAAATTCACCTCAATTCAATAATTAAACAAAATGACAAGGAATACACAAGGCCTTGTTTAAAAAAATAGATATTAAAGTATTAATATTTAATATTTAATATTTACGAACTAATTCAATTCATTAAACTTCAAAGTGATATAACTTTAATACATAAAAAGATGGTTATCAAATGTTAATCCATAAAAAGAATTGTTATAAATTGTAATTTAATTATAAATTAGGAGAAATTTAATGTGTGTTGTGTGTTTTTTCGAGATGTTGTCACCTGAGGTTCATTTTGTGTCGGGAATGATTTTCGTTGTACTCCCATCTTAAAGAAAGAATGAACAAACGTATACCAAATTCTCTACCTCAACTTTGGGAGGAGGTTAAGAGAACTTTGTTGACGGTAATAAGATAAATATCTTTGTAATTTTAAATAGCTGAAGATTTTTTATCTTCAACGAGCATGTCCATTTTCTTAGAGATTTGAGCTGAAGTCTAAATGGATGTTGTTTGTACTTCTCGTGAATGCAGCCGAAACAAAATTTGAGATGTGAATACCATCAAGATTTAAGAGAAGTACTTCGTGGAAAACATTGACCACTAGGCATGCTATTTTGTAGATGGGGAATGAATTAAATGGTCCTCGAGTTGTATGGTTCCAAGAATACTGGGGATTCTAGCTCTTTCTCTACATTAGAAATATCATGAATTACAGTCGATTGATGAATCTTAAAAGCGATTATGTGAGGATGTATGTGAGAATGGATAGCAGGCCTGGTTTTTTTTTTTTTTTTTGTTGAATATTGAGACCTTATTTTATTATAAGGTCATTATTTGTTACACATTCCAAACTTTTAAATGTGCAAACCTATGTTGGAATTTTTTTTTATGCACAACCACCCATATTTTATATTTTAGTTAAAGTTTGTTGGGTTGTGATTTTCCTTCCTTATGCGCTTTCATAAGAATGCTATTTATCATATCCATGGTTTTGGGAGTGTATATCTCTTGTCCTAGTATTTTCTTGGGCATTAAATGTCCTCAAGTTGTTTAAGTATCTTTTAGAGAGACAAAATCACTTTATTATATCATTATATTTGTTTAACATAGTTTTTGTAGACATGTCCATGAATAAAATCCACAATCGAAAACTAATTGCATTCATGATGATAACTTTATTTATACAACTATAAGGTAGGTTCGAGATAAAATTGTCTCGATAACTTAGATACGAAAAGTAAAAAATAACAACTAATTACTAGTTTACAAACATAATCCTAAATCATTAGTTAACATTCCCCCCTTAAATCAAAGGGACATATCACATGCAAAGTAAAATTCTAAACTTTTAAAAATTTTCACGTCCAAGTGCTTTGGTAAAGATATTTGTGATCTGCTCTAAAGTACGACAATGTGTTATATGAATAAATTTGGCCTCTGCATAATGTCCAATCAAGTGATATTTGGTGTTAATATGCTTTCTTCGATCATGAAACTTGGGATTCTTGGCCAACTGAATTGCAAAAGAATTTTCAACAAATAATGGAGTTGAAGCTTTTGTTTCTCCTACAAGTATTGAAGTATTTTGTGAAGCCAAATGATTTATTTTGTAGTTTGAGTTGTTGCAACATATTCGGCTTCAGTGGTAGAATCAGTAGGAAAAAAATTCTTGTGTTATCTCTGACTAATGACTATTGATCCAAGATTCATCAAATAACTAGAAGTAGAGACCTCATTTTCCTTATCTCCATCAAAATCAGAATCTGAATAGTCAATGAAATGGAAATCTGCAAATTTGGAAGATTTGATGCCATATGTTCTAGTGCCTTTCAAATACTTGAGCACTCGTGTCGCTGCACTCTAATGGCCTTCACATGGCTCATGCATGAATATGTAAAATATCCCAATAGAAAAATCTATGTCTCGTCGAATAGTAATAATAAAATCCAAACTTCTAACAAGTTTTTTGTACTTTGTTGGATCCTCAAATGTACTTCCTTCAGTGGAAGTAAACTTCGAAATTTTCTCCATTAGATTAGCAACAGGGTTACAATATTGCATCCCAAATGTGTCCAATAGGTGTCCAATATAATTCTTCTGAGAAATAAAAATATGTTTGGGTTTCTAATCAACTTCAATCCCTAAATAATAATGCAATAAACCCAAATCTTTTATGTCAAAAATTTTCACTAACTCTCTTTTAACGAATGCTATATAGTCATCATTATTTCTTGTAATCGTAAAATCATCTACATAGACAACCAAATTTCCAACTTTATTAACAAAAAGAGTTGTATCATCCAGATCAAACAACTTATATTTCAACTTGAGAAGGTGTTCAGTTAGCTTTTCATAGCATGCATGGGATGTTTGTTTCAGTCCATACAACGACTTTACAAACTTACATACTCTTTGCTCTTTACCTTTAATAAAAAAATTTTAGGCTGAAACATATAAATATTCTCCTTCAAATAGTCATTTAAAAAGTTCTTTTAACATCCATATGGCTTATCTTCAATATATTCTGAGTTGCAAGAGAAAAAAAAGTTCTAATTGTGCCCCAATTGTTGTAGGAGAAAATGTCTCTGTGTAGTCAACACCTTCCTTATGAATGTAGCCTTTTGCTACAAGCCTTTCCTTGCACATATCAAGTGAGAAATCTTCCTTGTACTTGACCTTGTACACCAATTTAAAATCAATAGGTTTGAAAAAAATAGGAGGATCCACTAACCTTGAAGTTCCATTCTTAATAAGTGCATCATATTCTGTTTTCATTCTATGCTTCCATTGATCACAATTAGTAGCTTCTTCAAAATAACTGGGTTCACTGCTTGTAGAATGATTGAATCCACAGTCATGAGAAATGTTACCTAAACTCGAAGTAACATCACCTTTAGAAGAACTTTTTGTTTCAAAATAATCATACTTTCTTGGAAATCTCTGAACGTGTGTGGATCTTCGTAAATTTTGTTGAAGTGGTTGTGATGGTTTCTAATATTGAAAAATGGGCTCAAGAATAGGCTCACCAAGAGAAATTTCTCGTCCTGCAGAAACATAACTATCATCCAAATTTTCTTCAGCAATAACATTCTCATGAGTTAAAGATGGAATAACCACAAACTGATATAGAATGGGAACCCCTCCTTCTGTATGTGGAACATCATTATCAAATTCAAAATAGAACTTTTTGGATGCAAATTTCTCCAAATGAGTCAATTGTCTATCAATGGTGGAATTATCTTTTTCACATTCAAGAAAAATAACATCTCCAGAAAGAATAATTTTTTTTTTCTCCTCATCATACAATCTGTAATCTTTGGAAGTAGCCAAAATCCCAAGAAAATATACTTACAACTCATGGCACCCAACTTGTTGCGCAGATGCTTAGGAATCAATGCATAGCATAGGGAATCAAAGACTCTAAAATGTTGAACAACATGAAGAAAATTATGCCATATTTCATAAGGATGTTTTTTATTGATGACAGAAGAAGGAAAATGATTGCGAACATAAGTTTCAAAAAACATTTCTTCTCCCCAAAACATCAACTTAACATTCTTAAAAAACATCATGAATCTAACCATATTATGCAAGGTTCTATTCATACATTCTACATTTCCATTATGTTAAGGATTATAAGGTATGGTAGTATAATTTTTTATTCCATTGTCCTTAAAATACTATTCAAAAGAATTTGAAGTATATTCACAACTATTATCAGTTTCGAGAATGCCAATATTTAGTTGAGTTTAATTTCTAATCATCGAAGTAAATTTTTAAAATATTTCGAATACTTGTGACTTATCCTTCAACAGATAGACCTAACACATTCTCCAAAAATCATCAATAGATGCCATCATATATTTATTACCATTGGCAGTTGCAAGAGACACATGACCACATAAATATAAATGTATGAGATGCAATTTTACTGAAGCTATAGAAGAATAACTATGAAAAGGCTCCTTAGAATGTTTCCCCACAATACAAGCATAACGTGGTGTAAGATTTCTTGGAATTCTAGACAATCTTTTTATATCTTGTTGTCTCATAATTTTGATACTATCATAGTTAATGTGACCAAAATGAGCATGTCATAATAAACTAAAAGATAGAGTATCAATTCGTTGTGATAAAAGATAAAAACTATCATGAAAATTCATTATAGTAGATGATGTACCATTGAATTTTAAAAGAGTACATTTTTCAACATCGGTCATAATGACTGCATGATCAGATGCTCTACGTATCTCAATGATGACATCGAAGATAAGTATGGAATGAACTTGTTGTCGAATATGTATAAGAGACATTAGATTTATTTGAAATTTTAGAATGTAAAGGATAACATTTAGAACATAATATGCAACCATTGGAATCTTGAAATAGATGGATATAATTACTTAAGGCTTAATTTCAAATTTGTTAGAAAATATATTACTCCCTCAACTTGGTCACTAAAAGTTTCAAAAAAATATCTCCTAAAAGTCATATGACATGTGCCTCCTAAATGAAAAATTCAATTGTCTTTTCATGAATAAAATGTAGTGAGAAACATCATTAATATTAAAATTTCAATGAGCAACAATAAAATGTGCATAATATTATGATTTTCCCTTATTTTGTGGTGGTTGACATTTCTTTTCATTCAAATTTTCTCTTATTTCATTGAATCTCTCCCAAGGAATTATACAATTAATAGAAGTATGACCTACTCTTCTACATCTATAACATTTATGTTTTTTTTTTCTCCTTGATTCTTATCACCTTGATTATTATGGTCCCTCCCGACTCTAAAATTTCTTCTTCCAAATATTGAAATCAATGAATTCATGATTACTTGCACCCAAAAAAATCCTTTTGTAAATATGAATTATGTGCAATACTCTTTAAAAAATAAAAACATAAATATCTTTCTCCTTTTAATTTAAACAAAAATTTAGCTCAATGGTTTGTTAGTCAGCTCCAAAAATAACCTAGTAGAGAGTTAGGTTCAAGATTCATTGTTTCCCTTTTTCTTTTTGTCTTCAACTTTTAAAGCTTATTTCAACTCAAAGTAAAAACAAACTTGTGTTAGAATATTTCCACCACTTTTAACTCTAAGTTAATTAATTTCAGACTTAGCCACTTTTACTTTTACTTTCTCATTTCAATTTTCTTTAACCATTTTATTTTTCTTAAATATAATTGATAAAAGAAATGAGAAATATTTTCTTTAATCACAATTTGATATGATTTCCATTCACTTCATACTCACCAACCTTTTCTCCTATTACCTTTTATGTTTTTCTATTTCTTTCTCTATTCACGTTCACCTTTTTTCCTCTGCTTATTTCTCTATCCACTTTCACCTTTCTGGCTCTATCACTTTCTTTGTTAACTTTTACGTTTCTGGTTCTACCTAATTTCACACAATGATGTTGTTTCTGGAAGTAATATAAAATATATAGAAAATGTATTCACCTTACTTGTGGTCTCAATATTCTGGAAAATGTCTCCATATTCTTTTAATTTTTACAAATCCTTGTAAAAATAAAATTGTAAATTTTTTTTTATCTTTACTTTCACTTTCATGAACGTTGAAGCATTCTCTACTTGCCAATAATATGTGGATTAAATTAAAACACCAAATATGAAAAAAAAAATCCACTAAGAATAACTAGTAATTAACTTCCAAAAAATGATTCAAAGCTTTAATAATATTTAATATTATTTATTTATTGTCGTTTGTGCCAAAAATAAGAGTTACTAGTGGGTAATCACTTTTACCTTGGTTTCTTTCAACTTGGTTCCCAACACTCCCACAATATTTATCTAATGAATTTGCAAGAAATGCAATCCTCCAAATGAATTTTATGAAACTCGTGCATTCTTCCCTCCATAAACTTCAAACAATGATTCCTTAAAAACAAACTTTGTAGGCATAGAGTTTATAAACAACTTAACCAAGGCTCTAATACCACTGTAGAGAGGACTTTGAATAAACTCCACAATGGAAAACTAATTGCATCGTTGGTGAGAACTTAATTTATACAAATGTAAGATTGTTTCAAGACAAAATTGTCTCAATAACTTATTAATGGAAAGTAAAAACTAACAACTAATTAATATTTTACAAACATAATCACGAAGGATTAGTTAATATTTTTGCATAGTGTTATAACTTAACAATTTTCATTATAAAAATGTTGGTTGATTTTTTACTTTTATTTTTTAATCTATCTTAATGGGGTTCAATATTGGTAGTTTCTATTATCAAAGTCAAGTTTTTTTTTTCTTATATCTCTTAATGTTGCAGGAAATAAATATTTTCCCACTAGTGAGTGGCTATCACTACAATTGTGTAAAGCTTGTTTAAGCTTGGACACCACTTGGGATAGATTGATTTCCCCAAGGTGACTCCCATTCTCAACCCCTTCCTATGAGATTGAACATGAGACTTAGTAAAAACCAAATCCTACACAAACCACCTAATCTACATCTCATGGATTGTTTTTAAAAGAAATAACTTAGACACCCTCATGAAGTTAAAGTGAATGAGAAGTGAAGTGTGTGTTAGAAACCTATAAATATAGGGTTCATAATTTTGACTTAACTGATGATAGTCTTGTAAATATGTACATACTTTTCTTTTTGCAAGTTGTATTCCCCTATTTGGTAAAAAATAAAAAATAAAAAAACAAATAAAAAATGAGGGTAAAAAGTCCTAAAATAAAGATCAAAGGACTTAGAAAAAATAATATACCCCAAAAGAAAAAGATGAATAAAACATGAAAGTGTGCAAGTCTAAATGCCACTAATTTTACTTCTTGCAGTTGATTATGTCTGAGTGTTAGTAAATGCCATAATTCATGATGATTTGAAAATTTTAATCTTAACTTATCATGTTTCAATTTACTTGTTTTAGATAGAGAATAAAGAATTGACATACAGTTTAATCATGAAAATTCAGTAGTTAGGTAGAGAATAAAAGAATCCAATAGTTTAATCTAGATTCTTGGTTGAAATAAGTGTAGAATTATATAGTTTACTGCTTTCCAAAAAGAATAAAATGTTGTAAGGTTGCTAGCTCAAATGCACCGGATCAAAATAGAAGAAAAAATGTTAGAAGATATGACTGGGTAAGTAGAAGAAGGTGGAAAACATCATTGTAAATATCTTTCACCAGACTATAAATAACTAATTTCCCCTCCACATAGCAATTTGATATTCTAAACTATCATTCAAAGAGGCTCAAGGCATTTCCTTGACTTCTGTTGGGACCAGACCCAAGGCTCAATGACTGATTAGTTGAAAATGTTAATTTTCTATATTAATCCCAGAAATTTTCATCATTTACCCCTCCATGCACTCATCACCATTTTAATTCATAAGTAAGAACTCTTTTCTTACTTAAATGTTACATAAAGGCCCATTTAATTAACTTCCCCCATTTTACAAAGCATAAAACCCTCAAAAAACATGATATACTAAGTGAAATTGAATGAGTTATGAAAACGAAACTTTATTCTAATTTTCACTTTCCTTAGTTTTATTTATGAATTTTTGAGTATTCATTGTCCCTTTTCATATTAACATTTAACTTATTTTATTAACTCTCAATAAAATATCCTAGTCCTATTAATATAACTCCTTTTAATTTAATATCCCCAAGAAACCCATTATTATATGCTTTTATGTCAAATATATTAATCACATGTTGAAGTAACATCCTGAAGTTACCCCTTTGACATAAAACTATGCATAAAAATATACCCCTTTCCCCTATGGTTATTAGACCCCTCCACTTTCTAAAACTATATAATAAAGTTAAAATAAAACAAAAGGCACATCTTATTTACATTATGTGTATTTAAAAACAACGCACAAAAAATACTTACACCATTACTCCCGTTCCCGCATTACCTTTACCCAAGGTTACAGTTCTAACCTTACCCCTCTTTGCCCGCTATATACCCATATACCAAAGTTTAAGCCTTGGTTAAACCCTTTATTAACAGGCCCCATTCACTTTATTTTATGTATAAAATCCTTTTATACATAAGCTTCATCAAATAACCTAGCGCCCTCGCGCTCATCCTCAACCCTTCGATCATTTTTATAATCCTAATCCAACGATCTGCATTGAGTGCAATCAACCGGCCTCCAGCCTCACCATTTCTCATCGCATTGACTTTAAACCGTTGATCACACTTACAAAATCAATGACGCATATCAAAAAACTTGGTCCCAGCTTGTTTCCCCGTAGCTTCCCGATGCATCTCACCCGTTCACATCACAGAGTCAGATCCGATGGTGTGGATCTCATATCGCACAACAAAAGTGATCGAGCAAAGTTTGTAAAAAATTTTGCGATAAAAGTTGTTTCACGAAACCACCATATGCTCCCTATCACAATTCTACTGGATCGCATTTCAAAAGGGAAAAACTACTTACCGCTCAAGAGCAATGTGATAACCACAAATGGTTTTGCCTTTAATACAAAATCCACCTCCCGCCTTTAATAAACTTGTAATTAATGTCGAATATGATGATTTTTTAAGGTTAAACTTTAAGATATCATTATTATATCAGTCTGTTGCATTCCCTACTGATTTAACTCCCGCCCCGACTGTTTAAAAGAATTTCGAGCCTATGTTGACCAATGTATAAGCCCCGAAGCTGAAATTTACCACTGTCAAAGATCTAGTTTAAATTGAAGATACCCTGTCGACATAACGAAGCACACTGTTTCGGCTGCAACGAATCAATAGAAGTCCAAAATTTGACCAGAGAAGCTTTAGAAACCCTGTCAAGGCATCAAAATACCTAAGAATTAAGGAAGCTTGAATTCATCTGTAAACCCATTTAAAGCCAAAATCCTCATTTTGCAGTCTCTTTTTGAAAACAAATTCCGAACACAGATTGATTAAAAGACTTCTTTTCCACATTTGTACCATTCAGGAAACCCTGTTTCCCGTCTTAGCCCAGTTTTCATCTCTCAGAAGCATAATTTGAGCAAAGAAAACTCAAAAGAGATTATCCTTAGCCATATTTGCACAATTATCCCTCTGTTAAAGTAAATTACTCCTACAAAAAATATAATCTTGCAGAAGTAAGCCTAATAATGCCTAAAAAATATAGCTAAAACCTCCACAAACAGATCTCATTCCACAAGTCTTTCAAAAATCCTTCAATCACCTAATTGCAGACCTGGATTTCATTAAAAAATTGTTTGATTTTTGCAGGTTATTATCAAAATATGGATTTGGGCCAACAATTTCAATACTAGTTGACAAAATTGTTTGCTCCAAATTCTCAAATCTTAAATCAAAATCTTCATTCAACAAACAATTTCTATACAAAGAAAAAATAAAATCAAGTCAGAGAGAGATCAGAATGATGCAATTTTCATAGTGAATGGTAAAATTGAAATCAGAATTCACAATGACAATAAAAACATAAAATTCAAAGAGTATCAGTGGTTAAAGTGTATCAGGTAAAAGTCAAAGTGAAAGTTAAAACAAAGTTACAATAGCAGTCAAAGATAAACAGTAACAGTAAATACAGAGGCAGTAAAATGGGGAAAAGAGATGAAAATAATTTCACCAACAATTAAGTTTATCTAAAGTGAAAGTAAAACAGTTAAAAGAACAAAAAGGTGAAAAGATGAAAAAGAGAGCAAGACGGGACATTTTTTGCACAAATTTCCTGTTTAAGTCATTGTTGTGCAGAACATATTGTGACCAATCCAAGATGAATTTCGCAAAACGGAAGGAGGTTTATGTTCTTAAGAGGTCCATCTACAAAATCCTCTCTCACTTTTCTAATATCCACTATGGATTTGGAAATATTAAACAATATTAGAAAACATTTTTTGTAGAACATTCCTGTAAGTCATCATTTTGTAGAGAATATTGTGGCCAATCAGAAATACATCTTAAAAAACTGGAGGATTTTTTTGTTCCTAAGAGACCCATCTACAAAAACCTATCTCATTTTTTTCACAGTAATTTAAGAATGAGATATACATGCACATCTTTACAGCCTAGTTTTCAAACTCTGTAAAACTCTATTTTACACATATTTTTGCAGAGCCTATTATGGACAGTTGGAGCATAATTTTAGGAAACTGAAAGAGGCTTATCTCACCCACATATTTATATACAATAACCTCTTTCACTTTTTACATATATATTACGTATTGAGAAATTCAAAGATGTGATTGGACCCCAAGTTTGCAGAATGCACAAAGAAAGGAAATAGTTAGTGACTTGGATGTCTCATCATCAACTAAGAGTTGGATCAAATTCGAATTCTCCTTTTAGTTATCACCTATACATAAAAAATAGTGCCAAATAGATGCATTAGTCTTGATTTTCCTTTACTTTATTTCTATTTATGTAAAACAGTTGGAGATATTTGTAAAACAATCTTGATATTTTTTCAAGATATTCTAGTTTAGAATTTGTATAAATACTTCACTCTTTGAAGTATTTTGTGTGGAGTAAAATTTTTCAAGACTAGTATCGACATTTTTTTGGATATATTGAAGTTTGTGTGAGTCGATCTGTAAAGCAGCAGACTGGAACTAAGAATAAGACATCATAACTCGGGATTCTTGTGCTGATCAGATAAGTCAAGTATTTTCCTGTTTTCATTTTTTATCTTTCAAAGTTCCATATATACATTTAAATGTTTTCTATATTTAATGAATGACTAGGAAAGCTTAAACAGGATTAGTGTTAAAAACTCCCTATTTTTTACTAGTAATTCATTGTTATGTTTTCTGCTGATAACCAGACTTAAGAATTCTTAAATGCTCTTAGTCCCTATTTGACCCCTTCCTTTCATCTTCATTTCTGTAACTTAAGGATTATTAATTTCCCTTTTGTTCAGATTTCACCCATTCCATCAAAAATCCTATTTCAAAACCCTTTTAATGTCATCTACCCTGCCCTTAGTACAGTTTCTCTTTTGACCTTATTTCCTAGCTCTGCTTGCCAAGAATTTGAATCCATAGCCCAATGGTCTAGTAGATCCCTTTATGGTTTACCTTGAAGTACATTTTATTCCCACCAAACTTTCAAAACAAACCAATTGTCCAATCATATCTAGCCTAAAATCTTATAACAAAATCAAGCTAAATCTTGAGGAGAGATCCCTCTCAGGAATTTAGGAAGGCTAGATCCTAGATTTTGAAAGAGGTTCTTGGTTACCCCTGGTTTTCTTTAACTATAAACCAAAATCCCACGACCTAAGAATTAATAGGATGATAACATACTGGCAACTCCGCTGGAGAACTAACCACTTTCCAGTTTTAAGTTTAATCTTAGAGGAAGATTTTTAAAACATATATTTTCCACTTTAAGATTAAGTTTAAAGGCTGTGGGTAATATAATGACAACTGTACTGGGGAAAATAACCTTTTCTTCAGAAATATTTTACAGGTTCAGATCTGATCTATGATGGTGGACAATGATCAAACACACAAAGGTTAAAATCATCCACCAACAACTCCACACCAATTTCACAATCAAGACTCCACTGGAGGAATGAACTTGGAAGAACAATATGAAAAGATCAGGCTTTCAACTTGGATCTTAATCCAAGACATTATGTTCTTTCTCATTAAGAAAGTTTTTCAATATGTATTGTATTTTATATAAGGATCTAACTTGGTTGTACAGATATAGTGGCCTTTCATTATGGCTAATTTCCAAGATGACCCAAGAATAAAACGAAGATATGCTCCCATGAGCAGAGATCACATACCTGGATTTCCACACAAACTACCAAAGGTAAATTGGGGTACAAATCTGCCCATATTTCAATATGAGAATATTGATGATCCTTTGTTACATCTCATTAAATTTCATATACACTCATCAAGATTGAAGGGTGATTGGCATGAGGATTTCCTCATGAAAATATTCATGGCAACCTTAGAAGGAAAAGCAAGGGAATGGTATGAAGCTCTCAAACCTGCTAGTTTATTTTCTTTAAAGGATTTTCACAAGGTATTTTATGAGAATTATAAAGAAAATTTTCGATCTTTATCATTAGCTAGAAATTATTGTGATCAACCTGAAGATCTCATACATTACCTTAAAAATATTGATGAAGATTTTGAAAATTGGCATCCTGAAGATTTATTAGAAGAAGTCCAGAACTTTCATTCTCAAATTAAATTTCATAATAATCAGGAGGAGTTAAACAAAGATTAAGTAGATCATGAGATGAATCAAGATCCACAAAGCCCCTATGTATTAAAAAATGATGTTTCATTTAATGTTTTGAATGGAGTTAAAGAAAATATTCAACCTCATGATCAATTTTTAGATAAGAGAAAAAAAAAATTTCATTTCAATCTAAGAATTCAGAGATTTCCACCCCCCCCTCACCGAAGAAGAAATCAATTTTCTTCTAAACATGCAACCATCCTCAAAATATTTACATAATGAAGAAATTGTTTCTACTTCTTCTAATGTTGATGAATGTACTAAAGTTTTTATCTATGAAGAGACAAAATAACAAGTTGATGCTCATGTTATTATACCTTCCCAAAAAGGCCCATTGCTTGATAGCACTCCTATTGAGCAAAATAATCACTTTCAAATGGAATGCCACCAATCTAATGAAGATATATTAGGATTGTTGGAAGAGAAATCTGTTGATCCAATGTTTATAATTGATGAAATTCCGTCTTCTGAAGATTTTCCTAAGTATGATTAGTATGATGACAATTATGTTCTCCCAATTCAAGATAATTTCACAGAACAATCACTAGCTGTTTTGAGGGATGAGATATTAGAATTTCAGCTTGATGAGGATTTTCTAAGAGATATCTTTCTTATTTTGAAATTAATAAAGTATTCTCCTCAACTTAAAAAATGTGTTCTTGAGATAATTTATGAAAATTATGAAAATGAAATTAAACTTTTGCATTCTCAAATTCAGTCATATAATTTTCGAGATCCTAAAGAATTCTTGGAAAATCTTCCTTCTCCTAAGCAAGAGGAAATTGTACTATCTTTTGACTTGCATATTGAGGATGATTATTCTTTCAAACACAAGACTGAAGAAATATTTTTAGGGATTAATATTCAAAATACAACTGAGCAATTAGTCATTGAAGGCCTAGAAGTAAATAACATACATCATGCTTTTATTGATCCTATATCAGATTATATGGAGAATCATTTTGGCCCAAATCTGCAAACATGTTTTCTGTATAAGGATCAAATACATCAAAAGTGGCCTTTACACATCATATCATTTATTATAAAGGCACATGATCATAATATACTTCCAATTTTGATCACAAGAAATCAAGTTATCCATTTATTTTTACAGCTACTTGATTGGCTTCATTGGCATTTTTGTATTACCTGATTCAATGATATTTTTAGTAGATTAGAGTAGGTAGATGAGTTCCAATAAGCTCAAAATTTTGAGCATTTTTTTTAGTTTTTAATTTTCAGCTAGTTTTTCATTAAGATTTAAAGCCAAGGATGAGGTCCTAAAGATGTTTAATATCTATAAGTTGGTTTGAAAATTGTTGTTTGTTGTTTTCGTTTCAGATCATATTTCAGTTTGCAGAAGACAAAAGACACTTACTAAGATCATCAAAGGTCAAAGATGAAGGCTACTGATCTCAGAGTTCTTGACATTTCACCAGGAAACTCCATCCCCAAGTGAAGCCGATGTTAGCAACCTATAAATATAGGATTCATAATTTTGACTTAACTGATGATAGTCTTGTAAATATGTACATACTTTGCTTTCTGCAAGTTATATTCCCCTATTTTGTAAAAAAAAAAAAAAAAAAAAAAAAAAGAGGTTAAAAAGTCCTAAAAGAAAGATCAAAGGACTTAGAAAAAATAATATACCCCAAAAGAAAAAGATGAATAAAACATGAAAGTGTGCAATTCTAAATGCCACTACTTTTACTTCTTGCAGTTGATTATGGCAGAGTGTCAGTAAATTCCATAATTCATGATGAGTTGAACAATTTAATCTTGACTTATCATGTTTCAATTTAATTGTTTTAGATAGAGAATAAAGAATTGTCATACAGTTTAATCATGACAATTCACTAGTTAGGTAGAGAATAAAATAATCCAACAGTTTAATCTGGATTCTAGGTTGAAATAAGTGTAGAATTAGATAGTTTACTGCTTTCAAAAAAGAATAAAATGTTTTAATTTTGCTTGCTCAAATGCACCTGATCAAAATAGAAGAAAAAATGTTAGAAGATATGACTGGGTAGGTAGAAGAAGGTGGAAAACATCATTGTAAATATCTTTCACTAGGCTATAAATAAGTAATTTCCCCTCCCCATAGCAATTTGATATTCTAGACTATCAGTCAAAGAGGCTCAAGGCATTTCCTGACTTCTGTTGGGACCGGACCCAAGGCTCAATGATTGAGTAGTTGAAAATGTTAAGTTTCTATATTAATCCCATAAATTTTCATCATTTACCCCTCCATGCACTCATCACCATTTTACTTCATAAGTAAGAACTCTTTTCTTACTTAAATGTTACATAAAGGCCCATTTAATTAACTTCCCCCATTTTACAAAGCATAAAACCCTCAAAAAACATGATATACTAAGTAAAAGTGAATGAGTTATGAAAACGAAACTTTATTCCAATTTTCACTTTCCTTAGTTTTATTTATGAATTTTTGAGTATTCATTGTCCCTTTTCATATTAACATTTAACTTATTTTATTAACTCCCTATAAAATATCCTAGTCCTATTAATATATCTCCTTTTAATTTAATATCCCCAAAAAAACCCCTTATTATATGCTTTTATGTCAAAGATATTATTCACATGTTGAAGTAACATCCCAAAGTTACCCCTTTGACATAAAACTATACATAAAAATATACCCCTTTCCCCTATGGTTATTAGACCCCTCCGCTGTCTAAAACTATATAATAAAGTTAAAATAAAACAAAAGGCACATTTTATTTACATTATGTGTATTTAAAAACATCGCACAAAAAAAATGACTACACCATTACTCCCGTTCCCGCATTACCTTTACCCAAGGTTACAGTTCTAACCTTACCCCTCTTTTCCCGCTATATACTCCTATACCAAAGTTTAAGCCTTGGTTAAACCCTTTATTAACCCGCCCCATTCACTTTATTTTATGTATAAACTCCTTTTATACATAAGCTTCATCAAATAACCCAGTGCCCTCGCGCTCATCCTCAACCCTTCGATCATTTTTATAATTCTAATCCAATGATCTGCATTGAGCACAATCAACCAACCTCCAACCTCACCATTTCTCATCGCATTGATTTTAAACTGTTGATCATCACTTACTAAATCAATAGCGCATATCAAAAAACCTGATACCACCTTGTTTCCTTGCAGCTTCCCGATGCATCTCAGTCATTCGCATCACAAAGTCAGATCTGACAACACGGATCTGATATCGCACAACAAAAGTGATCGAGCAAAGTTTGTAAAAAATTTTACGATAAAAGTTGTTTCACGAAACCACCATACGCTACGTGTCGCAATTCTACTGGATCGAATTCCAAAAGGGAAAAACTAGTTACTGATCAGGAGCAATGTAATAACCACAAATGGTTTCGCCTTCAATGCAAAATCTGCCTCCCGCCTTTAATAAACTTGTAATTAATGCCGAATATGATGATTTTTTAAGGTTAAACTTTAAGATATCATTATTATGTCAGTTTGTTGCATTCCCTACTGATTTAACTCCCACCCTGACTATTTTAAAATAATTTCAAGCTTATGTTGACCAATGTATAAGCCTCGAAGCTGAAATTTATGGCTGTCAAAGATCTAGTTTAAATTGAAGATACCCTGTCGACATAACGAAGCACACCATTTCGGCTCCAACCAATCAACAGAAGTCCAAATTTGACCACAGAAGCTTTAGAAACCCTGTCAAAGCATCAAAATACATGCGAATTAAGGAAGCTTGAATTCATCTATAAACCCCTTTAAAGCCAAAATCCTCATTTTTCAGTCTCTTTTTGAAAAAAAATTTTGAACACGGATTGATTAAAAGACTTATTTTCCACATTTTTACCATTCAAGAAACCCAGTTTCCTGTCTTAGCTCATTTTTCATCTCTCAGAAGCCTAATTTGAGCAAAGAAAACTCAAAAGAGATTATCCTTAGCCATATTTTCTCAATTATCCCTCTATTAAAGTAAATTACTCCTGCAAAAAAATCTAATCTTGCAGAACTAAGCCTAATAATGCCTAAAAAATAGAGTTAAAACCTCCACAGACAGATCTCATTCCACAAGTCTTTCAAAAAGCCTTCAATCACCTCCCTGCAGGCTTGGATTTCATTAACAAATTGTTTATTTTTGCAGGTTATTATCAAATTATGGATTTGTGCCAACAGTTTCAATACTAGTTGACAAAATTGTTTGCTCCAAATTCTCAAATCTTAAATCAAAAGCTTCATTCAACAAACAATTTGTATACAAAGAAAAAATAAAATCAAGTCAGAGAGAGATCAAAATGATGGAATTTGCACAATGAATGGTAAAATTGAAATCATAATTCACAATGACAATAAAAACATAAAATTCAAAGAGTATTAGTGATTAAAGTGTATTAGGTAAAAGTCAGTGTGAAAGTTAAAACAAAGTTACAAGAGCAGTCAAAGGTAAACAGTAAAAGTAAATACAGAGGCAGTGAAATGGTGAAAATAGATGAAAATACTTTCACCAACAATGAATTTTATCTAAAGTGAAATTAAAATAGTTAAAATAACAAAAAGGTGAAAAGATGAAAAAGAGAGCAAGAAGGGACATTTTTTGCACAAATTTCCTGTTTAAGTCATTGTTTTACAGAACATATTGTGACCAATCCAAGATGAATTTTTCAAAACCGAAGGAGGTTTATGTTACTAAGAGGTCCATCTACAAAAACCTCTCTCACGTTTCTAAAATCCATTATGGATTGGGAAATATTAAACAATATTGGAAAACATTTTTTTCAAAACATTCCTGTTAAGTCATCATTTTGCAGAGAATATTCTGGCCAATCGGAAATACATCTTACAAAACTGAAGGACTTTTTTTTTCCTAAGAGACCCATCTAAAAAAACCTATCTCAGATTTTTCACAGTCATTTCAAAATGAGAGATACATGCACATCCTTACAGCCTAGTTTTCAGACTCTGTAAAACTCTGTTTTACACATATGTTTACAGAGCCTATTATGGACAGCTGGAGCATAATTTTAGGAAACTGAAAGAGGTTTATCTCACCACCATATTTATATACAATAACCTGTTTCAATTTTTACATATCTATTACGGATTGAGAAATAAAAAGATATCATTGGACCCAAAGTTTGCAGAATTGCTGGAGTAGAATGCACAAAGAAAGGAAATAGTTAGTGACTTGGATGACTTATCATCAACTAAGAGGTGGATCAAATTCGAATTATCCTCTTAGTTATCACCTATACATAAAACATAGTGCCAAATAGATGCATTATTCTTGAGTTTCATTTACTTAAGTTCTATTTATGTAAAAGAGTTGGAGATATTTGTAAAACAATCTTGATACTTTTTCAAGACATTATAGTTTAGAATTTGTATAAATACTTCACTCTTTGAATTATTTTGTGTGGAATAAAATTTTTCAAGACTACTATAGACATTTTGCTGGATATATTGAAGTTTGTGTGAGTTGATTTGTAAAGCAGCGGACTGTAACTAAGACTAAAGACATCATAACTCTGGATTCTTGTGCTGATCAGATAAGTCAAGTATTTTCCAGTTTTCATTGTTTATCTTTCAAAGTTCCATATATACATTTAATTTTTTTCTCTCTTTAATGAATGACTAGGAAAGCTTAAACAGGATTAGTGTTAAAAGCTCCCTGTTTTTTACTAGTAATTCATTGTTATGTTTTCTGCTGATAACCAGACTTGAGAATTCTTAAATGCTCTTAGTCCCTGTTTGATCCCTTCCTTTTATCTTCATTTCTGTAACTTAGGGACTCTTAATTTCCATTTTCTTCAGATTTAACCCATTCCATCAAAAATCCTATTTCAAAACCCTTTGAAGGTCATCTACCTTGCCCTTAGTACATTTTCTCTTTTGACTTTATTTCCTAGCTCTGCTTGCCAAGAAGTTGACTCCATAGCCCAATGGTCTGGTAGATCCCTTTGTGGTTTACCTTGAAGCATATTCTATTCCCACCAAACTTTTAAAACAAACCAATTGTCCAATCATACCTAGCCTAAAATCTTATAACAAAATCAAGCTAAATCTTGAGGAGAGATCCCTCTCCGGAATTTAGGAAGGCTAGATCCTAGATTTTGAAAGAGGTTCTTGGTTACCCTTAGTTTTCTTTAACTATAAACCAAAATCCCACGACCTAAGAATTACTAGGGTGATAACACTGTGCATTCCACCTCGGCAGTAAAATAAGTTAAGGGTGATTTCACGAGAACATGGAGGTGATTTTGAGGCAAAGACAATGATTAAGTGGAGTGGGACCAACGGTCCAAAAGAGGAAAATTTGTGCCAAATTCCAAGTCATCACTCTGCACCAAATTCGTTCAAGTTGCCGTAAAGGGAAGTTTTGGCTTATTCTCCTTGTTCCATTAAGAATTTCAAGAGAAGTTAGAGGAAAAAGAGTAATAGGATCTCTGCACCAAGGTCGAGTCTGCATGCAAACCCCGTGCTACATGAAGTTATTGATGCTACAGGAAAGTTTACAGAAGGTTGAGGAGTGATAAAAAGTGAAAATAAGAGCCACTAACAGGTGGTATTAACTCCTAAGACAATCATATCCCATGGAAGAAACACCAGAAGTCATAGGTAAGTGGATGTCACCTTACCAAAGTTGTGAATTTTCCATGAATTTTATACATAATCACAACAGAAATTCAGAATTTAAGAGGTTGACTAATGAAATAGAATCATGGTAGTCTGATTTTATGTAAAATTGTAATATTTAAGGCCATACGTCAGCAATATTCTCAGACAAAACAATTCATCCACCTTCTTAACAAAACCATCAATTGTGGGGGGGGGGGGGGGGGGGGGGGCGAGGATTTAATAGAAGGGAGCCCACAGATATCAAGAGGATTAGATTACACCGTTAGGTGGTTGAGATTTTTAGGAATCATCATTGAATAAGATACTTCAAGCTCCTCAAGGGTTTTGATGAGGAGGTGGCTTGAGAATTTGGAGTGGCCTTACATTCACAAGCATATGATAAGGACACCATTATGGTAAGTGTCCTAGCCAACACCATTACACCTGAATTGATTAGCAGAGTGACAAATTTTCCCATAGGAGTCAATTGGAATAGAGAATATAGGGTGTCTAGCACTACAACTAAAAATAAATTATTTTTTCCAAATGAAGAATTCATTGAGGAAAAAAATGGAGTAAGAAGAGAAAGCCTTCCATACCCTTGGGATGAAGTAGAATTTGACATAATGAAATACATTTCCAGTGGGGAAAGACTTAGGTGTTTTATGGATACCACTTCAAACTATTAAATGAGCTTAGGTTCCAAGAAGACCTCCCTCTAGAAAAAAGGTAGAACATTCCCTACTTCCTCCTACATTCAATTAGGGATGTGAGACAAAAAGTGAGGGAGAGGAAGTACCAGAACTTAGCTCACCATGGCCTCATCAATATTATAGTGAGTGATGCTCTAAACATATTGAACCTCCCTATGCCCTGGTCCAAATTCATAGATATGGATAGGGAAGCATTCATAGCCACCCAAATTGGACAACCTCATGCCTCTAGGCTTGGAGAGAGGGGAATGGAAGAAGAAAAATGTGAGGCTGAAGAGACAAAAGGAGAAGATGAGGAAGAAGAAGAGATGGAGACTGAAGCAGAAAATGCAAAGGCCCTAGAAATAGAGGAAGGGAAAGAAGAAGAAAAATAGGAATATGACACAAACGAGGGAGACAAAAAAGAGGATGAAGAAACAAAAGAGAAGAAGGAAGAGAAGATAGGGGAGGAGGAGACATTAGACCCTATGCTAGGCATTCATACATCTCCTCATCAAACCAACATATCACCTGAGATATCAAAGAAGGAAGTGGTTGATACCTTAGCCACTTTAAGCACACTATTTAAGGCCAAGAGAAAAAGCTAAACCCCCATGTACTTCAGCTCTAGAAAGAGTGTCAGGGTAAAGCAAGGGAAGCCACAGACTCCAACCAAAAGCCCTATAAAAATTTAGGAGCCACCCAAAAAGGAATATGAGATAAGATTAGAAGAAGGGAAAGTTCAAGAGGTCACCTCATGTGAGAGGACACTTGTGAACTCTAGGATAATAAATTATCCAAGGTTGGCATCCCATAAACATGTGCCAACACCCACTGACCCTTAAAAGGAAGAAAAGGAGGAGAAGTAAGAAAAGAAGGGTTTTGTATAGAAAAAAACATAGTTTGTTATAGGAAACTCCAACAGTACCACAAACAGAGTAGAAAGCCTTGCCGAAGGGATATATGGCACACTTGGATGGGAAAGAGGCACAAGAAGGTGAAAAATAAGCACAAATTAAAGTTCAGGATGCCAAATGGGAGGAAGAGAAGGGGAAAAAGGAGGAGACTAGCTCCCAAAAATCTCTCCCTAAAGACATATCAATAATTTCACACCCTATCCCTCAGCCAAATATGAGTTACTACAAGATACATTTATTGAAGGAGGAAGAATGATTCCTAAAAATATCTTAGTCCCCTTATTTTGTTAGCTAGAACAAGAGAGAGCACACACTCATTACTGGATGAAAATTTCCACAATAAAGGGTGTGCAAGATATAGGAACTATGGAAGAGAAGGTCATTGAATTGAGGGGGATTTTTATGATGTTAGACTCATAGGAATCATGTTGAAGGAGAATATTTAGGAAATATAGGTAGAGAATGCAAGGTTACAAAGCCATCTCTAGCAAAATGACAAACAAATTACCACCATGGCAGATTTGTGCATCGAGACCATCCAACACAAATATCCTTCAAAATCCTATGCCATCTATTTGCTAGAACAGTGGATGAAATTGCATATTAAGACACTAGCTTCTCATGGGTCCTTACCTTTTCAAAACGACAGGAAATTTATTGACATTTGAAATCAATCCAGTATAGGAGAAAGGGCCAAGTTGGTAGAATTTTACATGCACAAAATTGTTTTGACAGATTTGAACATTTGGGACCCGAACCCTAGGTTAGGGGATATGCAATTTCTCGCCTTAGCCCCTTGGATGGTCAATGAGGAGGTAAGGGCAGAGGAAGTAAAAAGGTGATGAGGAGATAAAACAGATAGCCTCTACACATAAGGGAAAAACTATTCAACCCTATGGGATTCATCAAGTTACAATCACCTCATGATATAAAATGATGATAACCTTGCATACAGGTACCTCAGCACACAAGCACAAGACATTGCACATTTTGATGAAATTTATAGATTGTTGGGGGATGAATGTGTAATGGAAAGTCAAAGAAGATGGCATTTCCTCCCTCTTAGTCTCAGGAACATGGAATATCATACGTTAGAGAGTTTGAGAAATGTCGTAGAGAGGGAACCATTTTACAAGAGGACTATCTAGACAAGGAAGATCCAATGGCTTGGCTTGAAACTCAGTCCACCTTTGTTGCTAGGACTGGGTGAAGGGAAATGCCAAGATGAGGAAAACAGAGAATGGGAGGAGGGAGAAAAGAATTTTGGATTCTACTCTCCTGAAAGAACTCATTCACTTCTTCCTTCGGATGTCAGAAGGGCCACTAAAGCACTGAAAGAGATGAAGGAGGACTAAGTTTCTCAAAGGATGAGCGACAATTTGGTAGGGGGGTGATGATGAGCACCATAATTAGGTATATTTGGAGGGGTTTATTATCACCATTTTAGCCTTAGCAGTCTCTCTTTATGACGTTTAATTACATTATGGTCATATGTTGCTTAGTGTAGATGGTGATTAAGGCTTGTCATACATTGAATGCCTAATATGGTTTAAATGCTAGATAATCCCGAAGATACTCCATTTTCGTTGAATATTGTGCAATAAAATCTCAAAGGAGACAACAAGGAGAGATTGTAGGGGGGTTGACCTCCTTAAATCCTAAAGGCAGCCAATAGATCCTCGAGATTCCCTCCAACAACTCGAAATCAAAGGCAGCCAAGCAAGTGGAAGACCAAGTGAACCAAAGCTCCACTTCTCTTGCAATACAAGGGGAAAAGTCACCTACTTTCTAGGGAGCTATTGGTAGCTACCATTTAGGTTAAATAGGGCAGAGAAAGAGCTCATTAGGATTCTAAATTTGGAGAAAGCTAGGAGACTCTTAGCTCTTGTAATAGACTTTTATGACTTTCATGGCTATGTAATGAAATTTTTTGGGCAATAAAATGAGTATTTAGTTTATCCTTCACTGACCGAGTTTCAGAGAGCTCAGATTGTAAGTTAGGGCCCAATCCATTGGCGTCAGTCTCTCTTTTGTGTATTTATGTTTATTTTCCATGTCATTGTAGCTAGTTTACTTCATGAGTTTTATCTAGTATGCTTACATTTAATTTTGTTGTGTTTAGTTTGCTTCTATTTCATGTTGATGTAGCTAGGCTCTCATGGATCATGGTACAATAGCATATAAAACTCATTTAATTTTGTTGTGTTTATTTTTCTTCTATTTCATGTTGATGTAGTTAGGCTCTCGTGGATCATGGTACAATAACATATAAAACTCCAAAAGTTGTGTGTCAAATCCTCCCTCTCTCACCTCTTTCATTTGGAGCTTGAGGAGGGTAGATATTCACCATAAGCCCAAAATTTCCTTCAGTTTATGATTTCTTGGAAAGAATAGATAGGTTGATGTATTTATCATGAACATGTTGTGAATGTTGAGTTAGGTTTTTGTTTAAATGCATAGGTAGGAAAGGTTATCAAATTAAACTCATCTTTTCCATCCTTTTCATCATAGATTCTCCAATGTTAATTACATGAATAGGTAGTTTTCTTGCAAGTTTGAGTAGAGCAGCAAAGGAGGACTCCACCAACCTCCCTAGCTCTAGTTTTTACCCTTCACCAACCTACTTTCAACATAATCACCTTCAACCTTGTTTTTTAGATCTTCACCACCACACCGAGAGCTACCCTAAAGGTACAAGACGGGCTTTGAAAGAAGTTCTGATCTTGGCCAAGGGGTTGGCCACCTTCCATCCACCTAGTTCCACCTTCATTCCACCTTTCCTCCCCCTTTCCTCATCATTTCTAGCATGAAACTACCCTCGGCATGTTTCCTGTAGCATTTCAGGACATCGTGTACCACAATAGGAAAATTGTAGCAATGCCAGTGAGCCACTTCTTCTGCCCATAAACCATATTTCACCTCATCTAGACCTCAAAAAACCTCCAAGACACCTTCAACACTGAATCCATGAGCCCGAGACCTTCTTAAGCCACCTCAGCATCTCCTTGGTATTTACAAGCACAATAAGCTCATGACTAGATGCATTGTTAAAGCATAATAGTTAAGCATGAAGTAGTTAAAGTTTACTCAGCCATTTGGCCCAACAATGTGTGATTAGATTATTCTTCCTTTCTGTAAGTTCAATTCAACAATTTTCTTTATGAATGTCACTTAGTTTACTTCTATTTCTTCCATTAGCCTAAATTGTTGATTTCCTTTCTTGGAAATAGCTAGATGTGTCTTTTTTCTTTAGAATGGTTCCTTTCTTGCTGATAGAGTAATTGTATCGAGTCATTTATAGTTCTAGGTTTCATTTTGAAATCTGACAAACTTCATTCCCTAGAAGAAACCCTAGGAGTAACACCCTTTTGTAGGACTAAGAAGAAGATGGCATGAGTAGAACTCATCTCACGTGTATATAGCACTCTCACCTCCAAGTTTGGATGAACCCCAGGTTGATAAAGTAAAGTAGAGTAACCTCTAGAAGTTGCAACATTCTTAGTGCAATACCATGGCTCACCAATAATTATTTAATATTATTTAATACTATATATTTAATTTCAATTGTTTTATTCTTATTTAATTATTTAATAGAAATATTATTTGATAATAGTAGAATATTTAATTAATAATAATAATAATGGTTGAAACTTTTGGGTATGAATTATGTAGAAGCTTTTTTATTGGACATTTTGAATGGACACTCCAGCTATATTCAAGAACTAGAAAAAGATAGATATTAAACATGAGAGTTTATCAAATTTTGAAATAATGAAAAACTCACATAATGGTAAATGAAGCCAAAATATTAAAAATTATTTAAAAAATTAAAATTTAAAATTGTGAATAGTCAAGGGATGAAGCGTTAATAAATCTTAAAGGTAATGAAAAAGATTAATGCTCAACGAAATGCATACCAGAATAAACAAATAAATAAATGAGAAAATTGAAAAAAATAAATAAATAAATAAATAAATTAGAATGTATATTGCATTGATAATTATTATTTAACGCTAAACACTTTTTAAACATGGTAATGACTGTTAAGGGGGTAAACACTTTTTAAACATGGTAACTACTATTAAGGGGGAAATGGTATAGAAATAAAAATTTAAATTTAATTCTTCATAAATTAAGTCAAATTTTGAATATATATATATATATATATATATATATATATATATATATATATATATATATATATTAATTTCATTTTTATTAAATACGAGAATTTTCAAATATTAAACATTTTTAAATGGTTAGTTTAGATAAATTATAATAAATAGACGAATTGGTAGGGACAAAATAGAAAATTTATTTATAATAACTTTATATATATATATATATATATATAGCTTAATTCTGGATCTATCAAGTGTTGAGAGGGATCAAATCTCTCGAAGTGCAAATCTCTACTCAATTTTTGCACTCAAAAAACAGGTTTGCAGCTCGAGAGATTTGATCCCTCTTGATGCTTGATAGATCTAGAGTTAAGATTGATCTATGATGGTTTGAGTCATGTGAAACCAAGGAAAATCTATCGAACATATGATTACTGTTATCAATAATAAATCTAATATTAATATAATCATTTTCAATATGCTAAATATGTCTGAGATTAATATGGTCATTTTATTTTAAATTTTCTTAGTTAATTCAGTTTGTTGAGTTAATGAGGAAAAGTGATGAAATACATATTTTTAATGCAAAGTGACAATGTAATAGTGTTGAATAATAGAAAATGTGAATAATAAGAGTATAGTCAATTACAAATTATATTCATCGTGATCAATCTCAAACTATTTTCTTCTACTATTCTTATTGTCACCCTGGTTAGTTTTGCCATCTTCTCATATAGATTATATGAAAATGACAATTGAAATGGTAAACCATTTAAATCTTTATCTCGAGCTATTGTAGTAAATATCATACCTTGTCTCTCTTTCACTCCAATATCAATAGGTTGAATTACTCTATCACAAAAATCAATGTACATTGTCAATAATGTTTTGTGCTTACACTGAAATCAATGCGAATTGTTAATCTAATCACTTTAAAATTAATGTACCATCACACATCCTATTACATCAAATTAGAAATAAACATCTACACTGAAATCAATACATCTAATGCAAGAAATTAAATAAGATTAGAAAAAAACTTCTACACTGAAATCAATGCATCTAATGCAACCAATCAATAGGATTAGAAATCAACATCTACACTAAAATTAATGCATCTAGTGCAAGTAATAAAATAGGATTAGAAGCCAAAATCTACACTGAAATCAATGCATTTAGTGCAAACAATCAAATAGGATTAGACTTCACCATCTACACTAAAATAAATGTATTTAGTGAAACTAATCAAATAGGATTAGAAATCATCTACATTGAAATCAATGCATCTAGTACAAGCAATCAAATATAATTATAAATCAACATCTACATTGAAATCAATGCACCTAGTGGAAGAAATCAAATAGGATTATAAATCACCATCTACAGTGAAATCACTGCATTTAGTGCAAGAAATCGAATAGGATTAGAAACCAACATCTACACTGAAATCAATGAATTTAGTGCAAGCAATAAAATAGGATTAGAAATCATCATCTACACTAAAATCAATGCATTTAGTGCAAGCAATGAGATAGGATTATAAATAATCTACACTAAAATAAATGAATTTAGAGCAAGAAATAAAATAGGATTAGAAACCAACAACTACACTGAAATCAATGCATCTAATGCAAGCAATAAAATAGGGTTATAAATCACCATCTACAATTAAATTAATAGATTTAGTGCAAAAAAACAAATATGATTAGAAATCAACATCTACACTAAAATCAATGCATCTAGTGCAAGCAATCAAATAGGAATAAAAAACGTCATCTACACTAAAATCGATGCATCTAGTGCAAGAAATACTCTTCCTTATCTCTTCCCTATATATATATATATATATATATATATATATATATATATATATATATATATATATATATATATATATCCCTTTATCCATCCTTATTTATATCTCTATCCTACCCCCACAAATGCACACGCTTTCTCACTCCATATCGATCAATATCTATGTCCCACCCTCCCTCTCTCCATCTCTCTCTTCTTCCCTCTATTCACCTTCCATCAATATCTATATTTCCCTCTTTCTCTCTATATCAACCACAAAGCATAAACTATCTTTCTCCTATCTATCTATCTATCCCTCCCTCCTCCTCTCTCTCTCTCTCTCTATCTTCTCCTTATCTTCCTCTCCCCCGCCTCTCTCTCTTTTCTCATGTTTTCCTCTCTCCCTATCTCTCCATATTCCTTATCACTCCCTCTCTCTCTCCACCTTTCTCTCTCTATCTTTCTTCTTACCTCCATCTCCCCCCCCACTCCTCTAGCTTCATATCTCTTTCCCTCCCTCTCTCCAATCTCTTACATCCTCTTTCTTCCTTCCTCTCTCTCCCTTTCTCTCCCACCTTTCTCTTTCTCTCTTTTCACCCTCCAACTCTGTTAATATATCTCTCCCTCTCTCCTTGTCTCTTCTTCTCTCCCCTATTATCTCCATTTCTCCTTCTTTGTCTCTTTGTCTCACTCCCAAACATACACGGTCTCTCTCCATATCTCCCTTGTCACTCCCTCTCTCTCTCCACTTCTTGCACTATGTATTTATTATTCCCTCTCTCTCTTCCCCTCCAACTCCATCTCTCTATATCTCACTCTCTCCTCCTTTCTCCCTCCCTCTCTCCTCCTCTCCCTCCCTTTCTCTCCTACCTCCATATCTCTTCCCCCATCGCTCTCTCTCCCCCTCTGACTATGTTACTATTTACCTCCTCTCTCATTCTCTCTCCCCTTCTCTCCATATATCCTTCTTTGTCTCTTTATATCACCCCTAAAAATACATACACTCTCTACATATGTCCCTTGTAACTCCCTCTCTCTATCTCTGCACTTCGCACAATATATTCTTTCTACTTCGCTCCCTCTTTCCCCCTCCTACTCCATCTCTCTATCCCTCCCTCTCTCCTCCTCTCTCTCTCTTCCTCTCTCTTGTCCTTCCTACCTCTCCCTTTACCTCCTACCTCCCTCTCTCTTCCCAAATCTCTCTCTCTCTACCCTCCAATTGTCTCGCTATCTCACTCCCTCTCTTCTTCTCTCTCCCCCCCTTCCATAGTTTTTTCTCTCTCTCCCTTTCTTACCCTTCTCTACCACTTTGACTCCTCTCCCCCTCCCTCTATACCTCTCTCTCCATCTCTCTTTTAATTTCTTCTCTCCCCTCTCCTTCAGTTTATCTCCATCTCTCCCTTATGACTCCCCCTATGTCTGCACCTATATCACTCTATATCTTTATTCTTCCTTTCCATATATATCTAGAGTTAATATATATCATGACATATTGATATATATTATAATATAACAAATTTAATATTGTATTAATCGAAATTTATTAAATTTAATAATATTAATATTATAATATATTAATATGAATATTAGAATTAATATTAATATTTTAATATTAATATTAGAATGTTGTTTTTTCATGGTATTAATAATAATTTGGCCTTCCTAAATCCGAGTGAAACTATGAGTGAGCCCTCCAGCGCTCATGCCACATGCGTGGCTCAGCCTCCCACAGATGCACATGGTGTACCATAGCTTGAACTAGCGGCACCATGCCCAACTTCTAGCTCCTCATCACACCAAGAAAAAATTTAATGCCACCTCTAATAATATCTATGTCTGTCCTATAACTATATTTAATCCTCCGCGCTGTCACCTGAGGTAGTTAATGTCATCAATTTCCATAACTCAGGCTCTCTACTTGATTCTTAGGATTTTAAGCTCTCCACCGACCTCTCCTTTAAACCTAATCTTCTCGCATTGTGCCTACACTTCGTATTTTCTCCTCGCCATCTCGGCTCTCCCTCCGAGGACTGCCCACCCTCTGTGTCTCCGTCCTCACCTCGCTACCTAGCTCAACTACAACGCCATGGCTTCTTGCCAGCGCCAGAAGCCACGTCGTGGAAATGTTAGAGGAGGACTCCCTGCTCGCCTGCATTGTGACAATGCGCACATGCATTTCGATTGTATTCTTAATCTCTCTCCCACCTCCATTGCCCAGCCAAAATCCTCTCCCTCTGGCTCTCCAGACGTGGAGGCCTCCCTCATCACCAACACTGACCCCTCCTTGCCTAGTCCGCCCAAATCTAAGTGCAAATACCACAAATTGACCATGCCTCGCTCTATGTCGCCTCCACCACGGAAAATCACGTGCTTACTTATAAAAAACCCTTCAATGCACATAGAAAACCTCTAGAACTTGTCAGCTGATGGAATATAGAGCAGGGCCAATGATGAGAAGGTTCCGCACAGGGTTCTTCACATCTTCATAGCAGAAGAGGAAGAAATAGCACACATCTATGGATGGCCAGTGAAAGAAGAATACCTAGTAGAACCTAAAGCTGTCTAGAATGAAGATGCCAACAAGAATTGACAATTATGCCTCATTCTCTATAGTTCTCTTT
Organism: Pinus albicaulis; assembly: GCA_034641835.2. NCBI lineage: Eukaryota > Viridiplantae > Streptophyta > Pinopsida > Pinales > Pinaceae > Pinus > Pinus albicaulis. Next base: position 502,395,490 of record CM076571.1, on the reverse strand, counting down.
TGGACTCATGCGATAAATTTGGTTTTTCTAGTTTTCAATAGTACTTTAGAAATGCTAGCTATCTCGGATTGTTAATGGGTTGGTTTCCATGTCAAGGGCAACCCCTTTTCTTGATATTTTGGAGAAAAATTCGAGCAATACTATATTTTTCTTAATTAATAGATTTAGTCTACCTTACAAAATGAAAAAATGAAAAAATGGCCCATGTTATTTGGCTCATAAGCTTCATGTAAATAAAGCCTCTTTTTTGAGTATTGGTAGATATAAAGAGGATTATGGATACACTTTTATTTACCATGGTATTTTTGGCATAGGATTGGTATATAATTAGATTTTGATTTCTAATCATATTTGATATATTTTTATTTATTTACAATACTTCTTTATACCTCTTTTATATTTATTTATTTATCATACCTCTTTTATAAATATGGTATTTGACCCATGGTATTTAGCCCATGGTATCAAATGGTATTTTTCTCATAGGCTTCACCTAAATAAAACCTCTTTTTTTAGTTTTCTTAAATATAAAGAGGTTTATGGGGTACATATAAAAAGAGGTTTTATTTATTTAGCATAACTTTAATTTATTAGGCACCAAAAAAGAGGGATTTGATGAGGGTTTGGCCCAAAAAAAAAGAAAAGAAAGAGAAAATATTGAGTCAAACCTCAAAATGATTTTAATATAAGAAGAAATTTAATTTATATTAATATAAGAGGAATTTTAATTTAGCTAATATTATTTTTGGAGTTCTACTATAGGCATATATGAATAATTTTTTTTTTTAAATTTTTAATTCTATTTTTTTAATTATTTAAAAAAAAAGGAATTATGTTTTTTTATAGGATTAATAGCATCAATTATATAGGAATAGAAATTGGAGATGGAAAAAAGGTAAAATTTTCTTCTTAAAAAAAAAAATAATGGGTTTAAAGAAAGAGGGGGAAGGAAGCTTAGACAAAGAAAAGAAAGAGAGAGGGAGGGAGAGAGGGACGGGTCGAGGATTTCCAAGAGTGGCTAAGCTTATAACCATCTTCCTTATTGAAATGATTGGTATGCTTCTCATTTTTTAAAGCTTCCCTAACGATCCTAATAATAATAATAATAATAATAATAATAATAATAATAATAATAATTTTGTTGTATTATTTTTTAAATATTATTTTGTTATTATATATTTATATTATTAATTAATTAATTAATATTATTATTAAATAATTAAATTTTATTAAATTATTTAAATTAAATAATAATAAATAATATTTAATATTAAATAATAATTTTTATTTATTTATAATAATTATTGTTGCCACAGTTGTTTTTTATAATATTATTTATAAAAATTATTATTGCAATAATCATTATTATAATGATAATATAATATTTTTATTGCAATTATTTCTTGAGTATTATTGTTTCTATTGTTATATATTTATCTTGCTTTCTTGTGAAATAATAATAATAATTCTCCTCATGATAATATTTATATATAGTAGATACAAATGAAAGTTTTGAATATAATGTAATTATGCTCATTATAATTTACTCTTTCAGTATTTGAATAGACAATCTTTATATAGATATAGAGCTTGAGTGGGCCTAACTCCTAAGAGCATGTGTTTCCTCCTAAAAAGTCACAGGTTCAAAACTAGAAAAAGTTAGAATATGTATAACTTAGTAAACTTTGCCATCAAATAACTGTATTAAATTCTATTACAATTATTTTAATTTTATTTGTATAATATTTTTGTTTTTTTGAGTTTACTCTTTCTATATCTGTATGGCCTACTATTAAAAAAAATACACATATTTATAATCACTAAAACAATTATATTAAAATCTAATACAACAAAACTCATTCTACTGAATTTTTAATATATATATATATATATATATATATATATATATATATATATATAACCTTTCTGTATCTGAATAGGTAACCTTTAAAATACACCTATTTTTAAGGGCTACGACAATCATATTAAAATTCTAATACAATAATTTATTTAAATATAACAGACAAAGCATGAAGATCAAACCATGAACACGAAACCTAAAATATTATCACAGAGCAGAAAATTTGTGTGTATCATAGTGACGGAAGACCACTTGAATGTGCTATCTTAAATCCATTGTTTATATCCTCTTTATCTCAATCATACGCCACCCGTGATGCCATGGCTTAAATAACATTATCTTGAAGGATTAAGCAGTTTCTTTCTATAAAACCTTCACTATTCTACAACGATGTTGACCTCTAATATTGGCAAATTCTCAAGATGCACAATGGCTTGATGCGTTCAATATTATGATAAAAAAGTCCGGTAATTCCGGGTCGTGGGAATTTAATAATGAAAGAGTAGAGCTTAGCTGCATACACACAGATCTCATCTCTTCATTATATAAACCATCCCTTTACCTTCAAAGAAAAACATGTCTGCATCCATTTGAATTGAATTGAGTTTATAGCGCTGCAAACGTATTCCATCCATCCATCATGTCTTGCTGTGGGGGAAAGTGCAGTTGTGGATCAAACTGTGGATGCGGAAGTGGATGCAAAGGGTAAGTTAATAAATTACTTTGTATCATTTCATGTGATCCATCAAATATTTGATTTGATTAATTTGTTCAGAGGGGTCTATTGTTTGATCTCTGGATTGATCGAAATATTGAAGAAATTAGTTTGTAATACTTTGTATAGTTCGCCATATCAATTAACATGAGTTATACTATCTGGTAACTGTTGGATGCACCAAACGAAGCCAATTTTTAACAGTCCACATGACTAGATCTATTTGACATGAAATTAAGAGTAGTTTAAATTATTAGATTTACGAGATATCTACTAAATATTACATTTACAAGATATCTACTATTAGATAATACAGTAACTATGTAATAAGCTAATTGTTGATTTATTGGCTTTTGGCTGTATTCTAGATAAAAATAAAGTGATTTAATTAATAAAATGAAAAGATTGTAATGGAATGATTAATTTATTGTATAATAGGGATTATTTTTTGAAATTTAATTGGGTTAATTAAGTCATTTATCTGTGACTATTTCTATAAATTTATATAGATTATTCATTCCCTAATATTCCACAAACCAAAAAAAATACATATATATTTAATTGCTAAATATTTAAAAAAATCAGCAATCAATATCAATATAAGGATGTCCCACTATTTTTGCTATCACTCTGAGTGTTTTTTTTTTTTTTTTCAAAAGAAAAAACGCTGTTTATATTATATATAAGCAGTACATGGACTAATAATTCTCAAGCTGTCACTCTGAGTTACCTATTTATATTGCTATTACTCTGAGTTACCTATTTTTATTGTTTTGTGTAAAGTTGCAACAAGGACCCTGATGTCCAGTTTGGAGAGAAATCAGTTGGTTCGCCCATTCTGCACTTAACAAATAGTGGAATCTCTGACATGAGGTAAGTCTATGCATCGATTACATCACCATACCTTAATCTCTCTAGCAAGCTGTGTCGTTTGTTAATTAGCTTTGATGTGTGTATTGTTAACCAATTACGGTCCTGGCTTGCAAATTAATGTCGTGGCTCGGTATGGTGCAGCTTTATTGACGGGATTACAGTTACTGGGGAGAACGGAGGGTGCAAGTGTGGATCAAACTGCACCTGCAATCCATGCAATTGAAAATGAATATATTAGTATTTTTAACAACATATTTAAAACATAATTAGCATCGGATTCTACTTATACGAGTGTGGGTGTGATAATGTAAACAATAGAGTAAAGTCGAATTGTAAGTCGTGTGGACACATGGATGAACCATGGCCCTTGAGTTCCAGCTTGGGTGCATTTCCTAGTTTCAGTATGTTATGTTTGTTATAACTTATGCTTTAAATAATGGGAGTTATAGGTCATGTCAGCACATGTCTGCATCATGGCCATAAATTCCAGCATGAATGAATTTTGTAGTTTCCGTATGTTATGTTTGTTATATATTTCTACTTTAAAATAAATTGGAATTCGTCATCTTATCGAGAATGAATGAATTTCTACATTACATTTGTTTTTGAAATCATTGGTATTCTCCACTTTATAAATTTCACTTTCAAATAAATTGGAATTGGACTTAGTCAATGCATCGACCGGGATGAATGAATTTCTGCATTTGATTTGTTATTTAAATGAATGTATATTTGCCACTTTATGATTCCAGCGGAGGCTGCCCTAGAGCAGGCTCTCTTCTTCGTTTTTAATGATATAATGATAGTTAAATTGACGAGGAGCTATAGCTTTCCGATTATTTTTCACTTTGCATGTCCTCAGTCAAATTATATGCTATGATTTACATCTTTCAGAAGAAGAAAGCAACACTAGCATGTACAGGCTATCGTGACAGCTTAGTACAAAGATTCTCCAATCTATTTGAGTTATGATGTATTTGGTAGTGGCTACCGATTCTTATTCTTATTTTTCACGGTGGACACAAACAATGGGGTATCAGTCTTTCTTGCTGCATAAAGACCTACACTTCGACCATTCTTCATTAGAGTGTCAATCAAGCATACTTCAGTTAGATTGGAATTTTTAACCTTGGAAATTGTTCGTATGACAACTCATGGCCATTGTTTCAGCCTAATCATGTCGGGATTTGTTGAATTACACTCCTACATATCAGTGGATTTCCTTAGGCTTCTATTAGTATTATGAGAATTAGCCTCATAGGTCAAGCTCGGCTTTTTGCATGTCTCCTTTAGCTCCAAAATGTTGAATTATGGTTTAATTGGAGTTTAGGTTCACATTTCCTTCCTATGTTTTTGTGGTGAAGTTTGTGGTTCAACTTCACCTCTGGTAGCATGTTCTACTCACTTGAATTCTTTTCATCATTAGCTTTCACCTTTCTCATCACTTTCCCCTGCTCACGTACCTCATTCTCCTTTCTCTTTAGCTCACTTACTCTGGCTCACCCTATTGCACCATTATACTCTGATTCTTCTTAAGCTCCTTTATATCTCTTCCTTCCCCTATTCTCTCTCCCTTTGCCATTTGTTCTTCATCCCTGCTCTTTGTGTTGCCATACCACAAGGAAAGTCCATTCTCTTTGTGTTTCCATACCACAAGGAAAGTCCATTTCTCGAAGAGAGGGAAGGTAGACGTGGGTGTTCCTGTGCATCTCGGCAAAGGAATATCCATGTTGCTTCAAACTATAAACTTCATGCTCAGGCTCAAGCTCAAAACTTCATGGCTCATTACCAAAAAAACTCGTCCCTGAATTAGTTCAAGAAGAGATTGAATATATTGAGGAAGAGGTGTGCTAGGAAAGGTGTTTCCCACTTAATTAAATTATCATGTTGATGAAATCACTCAAGATTGGAAACCTAGCATTGGAATCTCAACTATATCACATTTTGTGGGGTACATGAACAATCTAATTTGTTTATTGGTTTACAAACAAAAAATTCCTTTGAGTTAATTTGTCGTGGATAGTGTCGATAATCAATAGGATAACTCCAATAAGCTAGTAGAGATAGAGGAGAAAATTGATGGTATAGAACCTAAGTTCATACTTTCATCGAGAATTCAGATAACCACTCTTCCCTAGATGACAAGGGTGTATAGTCGACACAACTTCCCAAAGATTTAGTCTAATAACTGCTATGAGTTATCAATATGAGTTATCCATATTCTGATTGTAGTTTCGTTTAATTTTACCAAAATATGGTATGGCTTCCATTATTTAGCCTATTTACATGTATTTCTACTTATCTAATGCTTTAGTTATAGAAGGTCTCAACATCTCCAAAATTTTGAACTATGTTTCTTATTTAGTTTTCTTTGGGAAAACCATGAGAAATTATTTTTTTTTTACTATGTTTGATGTAATACAATGTGCATAACTTCACACAAAAGAAATAATTTCCATTTTATGTGAATTCTAAAAAATTTTGAGTATGTTTTAGTACATTTCACTTTATATATCAAGGTGTGAAATTTTATAGGTAGAATAGTTTTCAATGTTTTTTACAAAAATAATTATTTTCTACTTTCCATTTTTTCAAAAAAATATTTGGCCAAATTTTATATTATAATATAAAATTATTAAAGATTTAAATAATTTTAAGAAAATATCATGAAATGTTTTAGAAATTGCATATTATCCACTAGTGAGAATTGCTAAGATTTATAAATTTTAAGATAAATTTTCATGCTTTAAGTTTTCCTTGATACCATGCCAAATGATTATATTAAAAAAAATAGTATTGCCTCTTGAATATGGTTTGCAATTTGAAAAATATCAATATTACATGATAATAAAGTAAAATAGTTCAATGAATTTTTTGTTATTTTGTAATTTATTTTAATTTGTGAGTGGTTTTTTGTTTTAAAATTCATGATCAAGTGGCATCTAACCTGCCAAAATCACTAAGAAAAGCTAAACATTAAATTCTATAAATATGAAGTAATACAATATACACAAATTAAATTAAAACAAAACCAATGGTTTGGATCTCTTTCAACTAGTAGGTGGTAGCAAGTGTTAGAGAAAAGATGAAATACTATGGGGTGATGAAAAAAACAGATTGCAATTGAATTGAGATTAGAAACTAAGCTCATCTATTATAGGGAATCGATTCACCAACAATCAAAGTAAATTTATAGGATGTTAATAGCTTTACTATGGAAATAAAAGATATATACTATATGTCTTACAAATAGTTTGTTAGATTCTTTGGGTTAATCAAAGCTAGGTTTTATACTTTATAATATTTATATAAATATAAACTTCACTTTCTCTTTTTCTTACAATCAATTAAATGTTCATAAAATTAATCAAGGCTTTATATCTTATAATATTTATGTGAAAAAATTATTTCACATCTTCCAATATCAAATAAATATATATGTTCATTGCAGGTTAATTAAAACAACCATAAAAAAATGTAATGAATACACAATCACTTTAGAAAAGGATATTAAAGATATTGATTTTTATTTAATTAATTTATATTTTAATAAGAAAATTTAATAAAGAATTTGTTTAATTTAATTATCAAATTTAATAGATTTTGATTTTGATTTTATTTTTATGTTTCTCAAAATTTTTATTATATATATATATGAAAAGCAAAATCAAATAAAAAAATTTTTGTGTATGAATAATTTTTAAATACTAATTATTTAAAACCTTATTATAAAATTACATAATTAAATGTGTAAATAGTGAAAATAGTTTAGACGAAGATGTTTAAATATTCGAATGGGAGTTATAAATATTACAATGAGAGTTATTGCGAAGTCCAATGATGGGTTGGATAATGTGACTCTTATCACGAAATTAGTAATAGGATTTTAAGAAATTTGAGTATTTTAAAGGAATATTTAACAGATAAATATTATTTGTGATCGTATATACATATAAATTAAGATATTAACAACATGCATGCATTCTTAATAATTATTGGTTTCAACTGAAATAATGTATTTGATATAGTTATGTTTTAATTTTCAATAAAATAGAGATATATAGATAACAAACATTTTAAGCACCTAGTATAGGATATGGGGAAATATGAAGCAAATAAAGCCTTAGGACCTAATGAAAGCTTCCAATAATTCATCTGATGTCTTGAGAGTATCATATCCTTCTTCGATGTGATATGGACATCACTTGAAGTTTTCAAATCTAGATATGACCCTCATTCCCTTAACCTCCATTGGGATTGGAAACTCAAGCCTCAATCCATTAAGGTATATTATTAGGTTAAAGGGACATGAATGAGGATTTGAAACACAAGGTAGGACCTTTGTATGCCTTGAACTATCACACATGCCATATTGAGTGTATTATTGGCCTATGATTGGGAATGTCAGTACCAGTAGGTGGTTTTCAGTAGTAAGTATGTGCCTCGGGATCATGAAAATTATTTAGGGAAGAAGGTCGTGCATTTAGTCCTAAAGAAATATTTGAGGCATTTAGAGCATGGCCATTTTTATATTCATAAAATATTTCTTAAAGTTCTAAATGCCTCAGAGATTTCTTTAGCGCCTAATACATGGACTTCTTTCTTAGAATCATTTCTAATGTTTTGGTAAATATAACTATTACTAAAAAACACCTATTTGCATCAACATCCTTAATTATATGCCAATGATTTCCTTAGGATTCCATGTACAATTTTTTTAGGGTTTCTTCTTGGCCCAAAATGGATAGAGACTTTTATTAAACCCTAAGTTTAATTTATCCCATGATCATGTCTAGGGCCATGTTGAGGGCCTCAAGACCCATGTTCAAAGTGATATTATTGTCCCAAGATGAATAGAAAATTTCCTTAGAGCATAAGGCTAAGGTTTTCTCCCTAACAATGTTCAAGGAATCGTGACTCAAATCCTCAATAAAACTCATCACCACATGTTAATTAATCAAAGTGTAATTTGATCCACTATATATAACATTAGAGCAATCCAATCTTGATCATACAATGAAAAAAAATTCTCTATTTTAACTTTATCCATCAATAAGTTATGTTATATTATGGTAAATATTTACAACATTTTCATTGCACGTGTAATGGACATGACTAACTCCACATTGCCTCCAACAAATTTACATATTGTAGTGCACAACATTAATGTGAAATTTATATGTGTTTTTTACTATGGACGCTTAAGGTTGTTTTGCTTGATACCATGAAACATGGGGACATAAAGGTATCCCTTACCTCAAAAAAAATAATAAAACATATTATTTAATCAAAATACAATATAATATACATTAGATATTACAATTAAGCAACCCAATATTCTTCATAAAACAAAACAAAGTTTTCTTTGTGTGAACTATAACATATAGGTTAATGTATATATAATATTTTGAAGAGGAGAATTGGATTTTAAGTAGAGGCTGAGACCCTTAGTGTGATTCAACATTCCAACATACTAAATCTAATGTTTTGCATCTTAAGTGCAGAATCAAATTTCAAGTTATTGGCATTTGAGTACATGAAAAATGGTAGCATGTTTGAGTTCCTTAATGGGGGATCAAAATCAATGAAGGAACTACGGTAGCATGTCTATAATTTATAATACATGCTATGGATATCACATGAATATGGTCCTACAGTAAATCAATGATTGGATTAGTGCATGGCCATTAATGTTGACCCTCAATCTACAATCCAAACTCAAGTTACAAATATTTATTTACTCTTTGAAAAAAATTGCAAAAAATAAGTTAGGGACCGAGGTCGATGTTCACATTGTTAATAGGAAAATTTAAATGGTGATAAATCTTTGACATTAGAGAAGTTGAGTTGGCCCACTTCGAAGCTAAGCCTGAAATAAATAAATAAATATTATTAAAAAATTAAAAATAAATAAATAAATAAAAATAGTACCAATGAAAGAGGGAAACATTTTAAAACAAGATATGGGTTGGTTTATGGAGATATTGAAACAAAAATTCTCATCCCTATTAATGAATCATATGACAATATAATCCTTCAAATCTATGCAAATAACAATTGGATGAAGATGTTCAAAATAAGAAATCTCTTTGCAGAGTTGAATGTTATGGTAATTGCGAATATCTTCCGAGTGATATTCATTGGCATATAAGTAAAAAAGAGATGTGATATCCTTCCTATGGTAATTCTCAAGTAGGGTCACATTTTCAACAAATTGGTCAAAGGGAGATGAGTTTATAATGGTAGAATTTGATATTTTTTTCCCTAATTTCTAGAAACCATATTCAAGTTCAAGTAAAATTCTCTGTTTCACCTACTTTTAGGTTTCAAAGAAACACACATGCATTAGATCCAAGTGTTGGTTAGTTTGGAAGTGGATGTCGTAATGGCTTTCAATTGGAACCATGCAAGCCCATTTGATTTTCATTTTAAAACACATAATATGGTTTTGTAAATCAACCTTTCAATTGGAATTGTGCAATCATTTTCTTTCCATTTTAAAACATATAATATGCTTTTGTAAATCAACCCAAAACTTCCTTTCCTACATTTGACAAGGATTATGTTCGTTTAAACAATTTTACTACCCAAAAAAATCTCATATTTTCTATAAGTAGTTTTGATGCTACCATTTTACCATTTTAAGTATAGAGACCTTTTGAACCTTGATTTTCTAGTGAGAAGTCTATTTGGAAAATTAAAGAGCATGGGAGGTTAAAATTCCCAAAGTAGTGACATTCCTTTATGCGGCAACCCTTTTCCTTTGGTGTAATAAATTCAATGTCCATCTATATTTTTGGGAATATTTATACAAGTGAAGACTTCAACAATATACATTTGATGGAATTTTAAATAGAAAAAATATATGGGGAGTTAGAATTTATTTTGTCGAGCAATTATTCTGGAAAGAATGTATAGTGGGAGATATACTACTTCATACAACAAATTTTAACAAAAATTCATAACTCATTATCAAACCTGAGGCTTTTATTATCTAGTGTTCACTGTTTCTAGAGATAATTTTGATTTTGTTTTTGGGTTAGTTGATGAACTCTGTGACTTGTTGGCAAAGCTTAAGCTCTCTATTTTTCAACAACTTATGAGTGTGCAGAAGGCCATTGGTATGGATCCGAATGCAAATGTTCCAACATAGAGAAATTAATGGCAGTGATAGTACCAAATTCTCTTAAACGATTAAGATTGGCTCACTTAGTGATTAAAGGTATTGAACTACTTCAAAACACTTCATCTTCCATTTTATTATTGGAAAGAAGTTATATTAAAGGGGATTGGAAATTAGTATTCAAGACAAGATATAGGGAAACATTGAGGACAGGGAGAAGAGGGGGAATATTTAAGGCCTACATGTTAAGCTTTACCAAATCCAATGGCCCATTTTATATTCTAGCATATACCAAAGGAATCATCGTGGTTATTGTATAACTTTATTTTTCTTTTTCTTTTTTGTATATTTTTCTATTTTACACATCAACCTTCTTCTCCTATTTCATTTTATTAGTTTGTTAGTTAGGCTTGTATTCAAAACCATTAAGAATAAATTTATGTTAGAAATTCCTTATTATGGCTGTAAACATTTATGAATATCTTGAACAAGTAAATGCACTTCTAGGTATTTATTATTCCTATGTACTTTGCAATGATGCTTATATATATTTTTAAGCCTATATCAAAAGAGTTATAATCATGAATATATAGCTTTTGATATCTATTGTCGATATTTATTATGAGATGGAATTTATTTTGACATATATTGTTAATATGTATTATAAAATGAAATCTTTTACATCTCTTGAATGAGGTTAGCCTATAATCCTTATGACCTAAGTTGAATTACTGGAATCAATTCCTAATACCCACTATGTTTGATGTAATACCAATAAATGTTAAATATTGTCACTCTCATTAACATTTATGATATTTGTGGCACTTGGTGAATATGTTATCTTTAAACTTTTCATGTATCTCATACTCAATCAACTTTATGTTTCTGCAACATGGGATAATGACTCCTAATTGCAAACCTTTTACATTTTTCTTAATCTAAATAGATGTTTTTTATTACCCCACATGCCTATTACAACAGAGAATTTATGGGTTCATTCCCCCTTGCACTAAACCATTGAATACAATTTAATATTGGCTGCCTAATCAAACTTTGACCCACCATTCAATACACCTCACTATCTCCCAACCTCCATGGGTCTTTACTCAAAATAAATTGTCTTTCTTGCAAACTATTTCTTGTTATAATGGAATTTACGTTCCTCAAATAGGCATTTCAAACCTTCTCCTATTCTTTTTTCCAATATTACTATACATCACATGGCTCTCTACTCCTACAATCTATTTTAGGAAACACACACACATGAAAATCCATTCGTACTATTGAGTCAAGTAATTTCTCTTAGAAGCATGGATATTCATGGAAGAAAATAAACACACCTTTCAATAATCCAAACTTTATACATAGGCTAACGACCTAATTATACAACATTGGAATATTATGCCCCTGTTTCGACCTATGTTTGACTTGCAGACTCACAAATCCCCTGTCTTCTGTCTTCCTACCCCCTATAGACTTATCTGCCAATGTGCTCCTATTCTTGCCTTACCCACCTCTACATCTTAAAAAATATATAATTACAAGTGGGAGTTATTAACTAATAGCTACATCAATCAAGTTACAATTGTCCCTTTCTCTATAGGCTTCATGAAACTTGTACCTTTTACAATATGCCACATGGATAAGTGCTAGCTTTCCAAAATCCTTAACAATCTAAATTCCTTCTAGAGTCAAGACACATGTATTTACATAAAAAATATATTATTCCTAATTTTATACCAATTATATCTAATGGAATCCATTCCCCTTTGGAAAATTTCATGACCTCCTTGGGTCTAGGTAAAATGATAACAAAGGGGGTTTATGCTCTTTCATCACGAGCACAATGATGAATTTTCTTTCCTGATGTTGAATATAAGACAAAGTGCTTGCCTCTTTGTGCCAATTAAATGCAAATTTAGTGAGGGCACAACTTTTGAGGCTTTCTTCGTAGTTTGGTACCACCTTCATTTAAAATTGCATATTTTCCCATACCTTATACCATCCTCCTTACCATATAGACCCTTTGGAAATTAACTAAAAAGATATTTGGGTGGCGGAACATGGCATTGGCATGTGCACTTTGCAAGACAAGCAATGAGATTTTAAGGGGTTTTGTTGTTACTTCCCAATGGAATGTGGGCTACTGGAATGACAACAAGCCTCCCTCCTCCTCAATTCTCTTCTTCTCTAAGGTTTTTGATTTAGATGTTATTATTAAAGGAACTTGGATATTTATAGTAATTTTTGAAAAGTATTAATAAAATAAAATTAATTAATTATATATATATATATATATATATATATATATATATATATATATATATATATAATTAATTTAAAGCAGACCCCACACTGGAGAAAATATTTTTTTAGTAAATTTTCAATTTATCTTCATATTGATTTACTTAAAAATAAAAATGGTGTGTATTTGTTTTACATAAAAATAAATACATTTAAATAAATTATTATAAAAATAAAAATTACTATAAAAGAATAATTTTATTTTTCCCAAAAGCTACCACTAAAAATTACTTTCAAACTCTTCTGGTTATCACTAATATTTTATTTAATATTAAAAAAAATAAACTACTCAATATAACGAAATATAATTTATTATATAAATGTAAAACTATCTTAAATTTAAAAATAATAAAAGATACAATATTTAAAAAACAATACTGATATAACTTTATTTTTTTAATTAAAAATTATTATATAAAAAATTAAGTATAAGATTAATTTTTAAACTATCATTAAAAAAATGTAAAATTAAAAAAAAAAATACTTATTTTTAAATTTAAAAAAAAAAATCAGAGCAAATATTAAATATAAAATTAATTTTCAAATATTATAAAATTTAAAAAAATAAGATAATTTTAATTGCAATATATTTTTAAAAATTACTCCAACTAAAAATTATAAATAACTTGATTAATTTATAATATAGATACTCATTATTAATCATTAATAAATATTTACAAGCATATTAACTTGTCATTATTATAATAATAATACAATGTGTAATTGTGTAATGTTAAGATATGTTCAGTAAAGTAGTAAGCTTTTGATGTTCAGTGAAGGAGTAAGCTATATTTTAACGTTTAACGAAAGAATTTGCATAAAGAAAGATCTAAACTAAGAATGCCATGTTGAATGATTTTTCTTTATTAGAAATTAGAATTTATATGAATTTAAGGTTTGAATTTTTTTAAAATTTGGTGAGAAAAACATCAATTTTTTTTAAAAAACTGATGCAGGCTCACCCTGCAAAACCTAGAATCTTTCTATTTCTCACGCATATAAAAATGCATCTCAACTCATTGCCCATTCCCAATCATACAACTTCAATGTCTGGCAAATTCGACAACTTTAATTTGTGGAAGCTTCTCAAACATCTGTTCACAAATTTTATGGTTCATGAAAAATATACTCCCAACAATCACTTCTTCGTGTGATTAAACCCAACTCACAAATTTCTACTTATAATGCATTTTAAATTGCATGTCAATCACCCAACAATCAAGCATGGCTTTTAATATTGGGATCACATTCAATAAAAGAATGCGCCTATGCTTCTCTAAACAAGCTGGACATGGGTTAATCAACCCAACCCATATGGAATTATACGTTCCATTATCAAACAATTTTATAAACCCAACTGCCAAGAATTTAAGGAAACAAACCTTGATTCCGTTATACATGTGCCTTACTTACTCTATGATTATAGATCTGGCAATCATCTTCCATTGCTGCAACATCTTTCAACTCGAATTTCCACTGGTTCTCTGCGCTACCATTGGTTTCTATATGTGCCAATACATCTCAGCGCCACCCATGAGCCACTGCTCCAGTGTAATTCGGGTTTTGATATTAGCAACTATGAGCATTTAGGCCACTCCTCAAAGGTTCGACCAACACCAGTTCTAAGCAGTGTGATGCCACTGTTCAACGCACCACAATAAAACACAATTTTTGTAATGCAGTTCATCATAAATAGACGTATGAACCCATATGTCGAATTTTGTTCTTGCATGTCCTCCTACTGTTTGATTTTACCCATTCAACCAATTTCTGCAATTAATGAATCCAACAATTATACTGACAATTACTTGAACATGGAATAAACTATTTCAAATCAACTAACCACAACATTCATATACAATACTCTATTCAAATTAAACAGAGGACATTCCATTAGTTCATAACAGAATTTTATAATCGAGATTATATAATTGCCAACTCGGTATTTTAATTCTTCATTAAAAATCCAAATGGGTTAAAAACTTCTGTCTTTGCATTTCGACTTCACCTAATGCCGATTTCACTTTTTAAACACTGTTCTAATTGATAACACCCAACCTCCTTTGATCGATCTCAATCTGTATTCTTTTGAAGGATTCACGGCATTAAATTATCGACCAATGCTACAGATCGATTTCAAGATGCTCCATAATCATCACTTTGCCATCGCTTCTCTTAGCACCCTCTCTCTCTGCACTAAGGATGGAAATCGACTTCATTTTGTATTAGAATCAAAATCATTTCACCGCCTCCATAAAACTCTGTGAATTTTTGCACGGTTTCATTAAATTAAATAACACAGGGTATGTGAATTCAAAAACCAGATTTCATCAATGTTATCGCTGCAAACATTGCCACCGATTCCACTTATAGCAAACCACAAGATTTCAGCATTGGTAGATCTCTACCTCTATTCAGGCTTTCCAACGCTAAGCCATCGAATTTGCATTCGATTTGTTTATAAGTATACTTCATCGTTCAACTTCGGAACCTGCAATTCGACCACAACTAATGCTTGCGGCGTCTATACAACAGTTCATACCCTATTCAAATGTTTTCTATATTCCATAAGGTTGCATTATGATATCAACATAGATTATTTAGATCGATTCCCCAATATCTTACAAAATTCCACTCATTTAATTCCATTCAACTCATAAACACAATCTTCTAACCATACAATGGAAATTAACTCAAAAATCAAATTCTTCATTAATTAAGCAAACCTTACATGGAAGTCCTGCTTCTTGGCATGATTTCCAAATTATTGGCCCTTTACAAAAGCTCGGCGGCTTCCAAGCTTGACTGCCCAAACCTCAGCCTTCAATCACTCTATTCTTCCTAACTCATTTGGCCTTTGAGGCTCACTAATTTATACAAATTTAATTGAACCAATTTTGGTTCTCATCCCTTTAATCACTCAACAAACCCCTAAATATCTCAACAAATCCTAAAATCACTCTTGAATCCCTAAGGATCCTCTCTCACCCAAAATTAATGAAACTAATTTCTAAATTAAAATCTCTCATCCCTTTACATCCTCAACTGACCAAATTCTCTCAAATAATTAATTAAAAATATAATTAATCACTCAAAAATAATATTGATATTTACATGAATTTAATAATTTCTCAAAAACATGAGACCTGTAGTTTAAATAAAAATACAAGGTATTTTCCTGAGCTAATGCTCCTACATCAGACTCCCAAGGTTGAAATTGATCATGATCTCCAGATCATGCATTTAAGTCTTTATCCGCCTGGATCCCACACTTTGTTTTGCAACTTATCATCTATATCGGCTGTCGTATGCTGCTTTTCTCCAAGTCTCCATATCTTATGTTGTCTTGTTCCACTCGCTACACTTTCACAATCTGTCTCTGTCTTCATTTTGCTGCTGCTGATTCTCTTCCTCTTTCCTGCTGATATCTTCCTCTAAGATACTTTCAACATGATTCTTCTTATTAGTTAAATTTCTCGGTCCAATAAATCTTCAGATTGCTGATTTCTTGCTGCCTACTGAGCTAAGATGGCTTGCTCAGTTCTTACTCGTTCAAATTTTACTATCACTTGCTGACTTCTTGCTTGCTCCATCTGTACTACCACCCAATCATCCATGCCCTCTTGTCTTCTACAACGGAAAATTTCTCCTCTGCCTCCTCTTATCAACAACTTACTGGACTGGTACATTGTGTACTCCTTTCTGCTATTTTCATCACTCTACATCTGCAACTCCCATCTCTGAAATTGAGATTCTTCATGCGCTGAATTCTGATCATTCAGTATCCTTTCTAGCAACATAATCTCTTCATTCCATGGATTAGATGTTTCCACAGAATTCTCATCTTTCTCCTTCATTTGACTGCTCAACTAAGTCAAATGTTCTTCAACACCTGCAATAACACCTGCATTCACAAAACACTTGTTAGAACAAAAATCATAAGGCCTCAGTGCCTTACTTTCCTCTGCTAGCACTTCAGTATGCTGTTCTGAATTTTCCATCTCAATCAGCACATCAGTATGCTGATTCTCTCTTCCCAAAGAATTCTCTGAAGAACTCTCAAAATGGTCAACCAATTCTTCCTTCACACCATCTCTTTCCATGAGGTCTTTCTACTCTCGTTCACTATGATGAACTCTTTCTTCTGCTGCAATCTCCCTGTCATAATCTGAATTCTCCAACAAATATTCCAACAATGCAATTTCTCTGTAGCATTGCTGAAGCATAACATCATCATGTACCACCCCTGCATTCATACACAAATATTCAGTTTGAAAATCACAAAGTTCAACAGTCTCAACTACTGGTTCATATACCAGCTCCTCAAGTTGATCCTCTTCTTCATTCACAAGAACTTCCTCTTGTACTGCAACAACGTCACTGCTTTCTTCTCCAGAGTATTCATCTTCTGAAAGATTCTTTTCCACACTTGTGACAGATTCACAAGATTGTGCATCCTCCTCAACAAAACCTCTAATCACATCACAATTGTCAACTACAAAAATACAAGAGTTCACATTATCCAGTTGATCTCGATCTGCCCAATAACTCAAGAAATCATCAATGATATCCTCCTCTGTTTCATCAATGGAAACCTCCACTTTCAACTCAGCTGCTCTGAGTTGTTCACGTCTCAACTGTATGCTAATCATCTGCTCGAGCTTCCTCAACTCCTCTGTCAACTGCATGTTTATTTGTTGGTCTCTTTTCTACTGTAGCCTTTGCCACTTCACTCTCTTCCTCATGTTCCAACCACATCTCTGGTTTTTCATATTTTCCTGTAACAATTCCATCAACAACTCAAGATGAACTGCTATCTCAGCTTTCTCTTTCTCATACTCTTCATCAGTCAACTGCTGTCTTATGCCATTTTCCTTGGCATCTTTCTCCCTTTTTCTATTGTGGCCTCTTTCTGAACCTCTGCTCTCTCCTTTATGACTTTCAGTAGTCATCTCCTTCACCATGTGTTTCTCACCCATGAGTTGCACCAAGCCTCTGCAATAGTAAACTCTTCTGCTGCCACTTACCTCACCAATCCCTTCCTCCGGATCTAGTCTTTTGGTAATCACTGGTCCTCTGCTGGAACCCTTTCGAGCATTTATCCACTACTCCTTCAGGCTTCTCTCATCTGCAACTTTCAAGAACACACTTGTCCTTTTTATTCAACCTCTGTTGAATCTTTAGGTTCTGCCACACTCCCTTAGAATCCATGTCGGATTCTTTCATCATTGCATTCCAGCTGTGCTCTGCTTCTTCCTGCTGAGACTTCTTCACTATGTCTGCAACCAAATTCTGCAAACAGTCTTCAAACCAGAGTTAAATATCAACCGCAAACTCACCTTCAAGATCCTATTGATCTTGCTTCACTTCATCAACTACACTGCATCCCCGTGCTTCAATCCTCATTAGCTTCAAATTCAGATATTCATTCATCACATGCAATTAACTCAATTTAAAAAAACTTGAATCTTCACACAAAGCTATTCCAGCTCTGATACCAAAAATGACGCAGGCTCACCCTGCAAAACCCAGAATCTTTCTATTTCTCACGCATATAAAAATGCATCTCAACTCATTTCCCATTCCCAATCATACAACTTCAATGTCTGGCAAATTCGACAACTTTAATTTGTGGAAGCTTCTCAAACATCTGTTCACAAATTTTATGGTTCATGAAAACTATACTCCCAACAATCACTTCTTCATGTGATTAAACCCAACTCACAAATTTCTACTTATAATGCATTTTAAATTTCATGTCAATCACCCAGCAATCAAGCATGGCTTTTAATATTGGGATCAAATTCAATAAAAGAATGCGCCTACGCTTCTCTAAACAAGCTAGACATGGGTTAATCAACCCAACCCATATGGAATTATACGTTCCATTATCAAACAAATTTATAAACCGAATTACCAAGAGTTTAAGGAAACAAACCTTGATTCCGTTATACATGCGCCTTACTTACTATATGATTTTAGATCTGGCAATCATCTTCCATTGCTGCAACATCTTTCAACTCGACTTTCCACTGGTTCTCTGCACTACCATTGGTTTCTATATGTGCCAATGCATCTCAGCGCCACCCATCAACCACTGCTCTAGCATAATTCGGGTTTTGATATCAGCAACTATGAGCATTTAGGCCACTCCTCAAAGGTTCAACCAACACCAGTTCTAAGCAGTGTGATTGCAATTTTCAACGCACCACAATAAAACACAATTTTTGTAATTTAGTTCCTCATAAATAGACGTATGAACCCAAATGTCAAATTTTCTTCTTGCGTGTCCTCCTACTGTTCGATTTTACCCATTCAACCAATCTCTGCAATTAATGAATCCAACAATTATATTGACAATTACCTGAACATGGAATAAACTATTTCAAATCAACTGATCACAACATTCATATACAATACTCTATTCAAATTAAACAAAGGACATTCCATTAGTTCATAACAGAATTTTATAATCGAGATTATATAATTTCCAAAACGGTATTTTAATTCTTCATTCAAAATCCAAATGGGTTAAAAACTTCGGTCTTTGCATTTTGACTTCGCCTGATGCCGATTTCACTTTTTAAACGTTGTTCTAATTGATAACACCCAACCTCCTTTGATCGATCTCAATCATTATTCTTTTGAAGCATTCACGGCATTAAATTATCGACCAATGCATATATCAATTTCAAGCTGCTCCATAATCATCGCTTTGCCATCGCTTCTCTTAGCACCCTCTCTCTCTGCACTAAGGATGGAAATCGACTTCATTTTGTATTGGAATCAAAATCATTTCACTGCCTCCATAAAACTCGTGAATTTCTGCACAGTTTCATTCAATTAAATAATACAGGGTATGCGAATTCAAAAACCAGATTTCATCAATGTTATCGCTACAAAATTTGCCACCGATTCCACTTATAGAAAACCACAGGATTTTAGCATTGGTAGATCTCTACCTCTATTCAGGCTTTCCAACGCTAAGCCATCAAATTTGAATTCGATTTGTTTATAAGTATACTTCATCATTCAACTTCGGAACTTGCAATTTGACCACAACTAACGCCTGTGGCGTCTATACAACAGTTCATACCCTATTCAAATGTTTTCTATATTCCATAAGGTTGCATTATGATATCAACATAGATTATTTAGATTGATTCCCCAATACCTTACAAAATTCGACTCATTTAATTCCATTCAACTCATAAACACAATCTTATAACCATACAATGGAAATTAACTCAAAAATAAAATTCTTCATTAATTAAGCAAACCTTACATGGAAGTCTTGCTTCTTGGCCTGATTTCCAAATTATTGGCCCTTTACAAAAGCTCAACGGCTTCCAAGCTTGACTGTCCAAACCTCAGCCTTCAATCACTCTATTCTTCCTAACTCATTTGGCCTTTGAGGCTCACTAATTTATACAAATTTAATTGAACGAATTTTGGTTCTCATCCCTTTAATCACTCAACAAACCCCTAAATATCTCAACAAATCCTAAAATCACTCTTGAGTCCCTAAGGATCCTCTCTCACCCAAAATTAATGAAGCTAATTTCTAAATTAAAATCTCTCATCCCTTTACATCCTCAACTGACCAAATTCTCTCAAATAATTAATTAAAAATATAATTAATCACTCAAAAATAATATTAATATTTACATGAATTTAATAATTTCTCAAAAACATGAGACCCCTAGTTTAAATAAAAATACAAGGTATTTTCCCGAGCTAATGCTCCTGCATCAAAAACTTGCATTAAACTATAATCATATTTTGTTTTTTATAAAGCTTGTATTCATATTAAAATGTTTTTTTAGGATACATGAATTTTATTAGATTACGAAAAAAAATATTCTTTAGGATACATGATTAGTTTATGAAAACCCAAAAAAACTTTGAGTACATGATTATTAATTCAAAATGTCTCGCTATACGATTAGTATCAAAGTTTTGGTTTCTTAACCTTTCAAATAATGGAAAAAAGTTTGTTATTTTTAAAATATAGGCCAATGATCAAAACACAACTTTAGGCAAAGTATAGGGTAATGACCCAAATTTATTATTGCAAATAGATGTGAGTAACCATGATCTTGGTTTTGGATTTCGTTTCTTAATTACGCCGTAAGGCGTTATTATTTGAAAACAACTTTCCTAGCTACCACTCTGTCTATATTTGAACCATTGGATGAAATGTTAGACGATTGAAATGTTTTAGACCATTAGATCTAATGCCTCCTTCAAGCTAACTGAATAAATAACTTACTAAACATTACTAATAACATCCTATAATATGAATCATTTTCCTGTAAAGCATTGGAAGAAGCTTGAAAATGTCCAGAAAATTAACGCGCTCATCATGAATTTTTGCAGATTCAAATGTGTTTTTGTATATAGGCTATTATTTCTATTAAGGAGCGTTGGAAGAAGCTTAAAAATATCCAGAAAATTAACGCGCTCATCATGAATTTGTGCAGATTCAAATGTGTTTTTGTATAGAGCCTATTAGTTTCTCTATTCTTTGCAAGTTGACGCAGATCCTCTTGTATACTTGAGTGCTTAAATATGACTCATTATTTTTATGTTTCTGGATTTGTTGGCGCCCACTTGTTTGGTTAAATATTTGCAACATTCCTCTCTGTAACTGAAGTGTTCCTGTCCTCTCAAAACCCTAGAGATTCGGGTGCTTAGTAGTCTTCATGGATTTGACCTCTAGACGGAGCGGCCTCCCCTTTCTTTTCTCTGAGATTTGGGCGGCCTCCCCCTAACTCTTCTTTCTGATATTGATGCATTCTGTGCTTTGGTTTTTTCACCTTGTTTTGTCAAAGGTTTGGACTCAGTTTCTCTGTCTATAAGAATTCTTCGTGATTTTCCAATACTATATTGACTGCAAATTATTGGCTTCAACGAAATATTAGGAATTGTTCAAACCTAAGGACATATGATTACATATTTCTCAACCTCGTTGAAGGTTGACAGAAAATTTTGGGTGCCATCTCTCTCATGTCATTCGACATGTTTCTCATCTTCATTGAAGGTTGCCAGAAAAATTGGGGTGCCATCTCTGTCATGTCATTGGACAAATAGTTTAATGGGAGATGATTCGGTTTAGTTAGGCCTGCGCAGGTGCGGCAGCCAGATTCCTCCCTTGTATCAATCTAATCATTTTCAGTTCATCTTATCGAATGTAACACGTGATAATCTTTTATCTCAAGCTATAATTACGTTATATTTTCAAAGCAATGAATAATATACGCAATGGTTCTTTTGGTTCTTTATGGTTGTTTTTTCTACTTAACAATTTTTAACAATAATAAGTTTAAGCACGTACGTAGTTTAAACAATAAAGAATTTAGTATAATTTTGATAAAATAAAGTTGAATTTTTCAAAAATTTAGCTTTAAAAGCTTCAAGATTTTGGGCGATTTAAATATTTTTTTATAATGCTGAATTATTTTTTGCAATTAAAATAATGGTTGAAATACAAGTATAGTTGGTTTTATTGAATAATCTCTTACTCACTTGATGTAATTTTTTGAGAAATTACTGCTGTCCTTTTTAGACAACTCTTAAGTTTAAGTGGTTTAAATTGAACATTTTCTAGATTTTTACAGTGTTAAATTCATTTGTGCATTATAAAATGCATTTAAACAACGAAAATCACAATCTTGCTCAAAATTGTATTACAAATTCCAATTAAATAAAAGATTTCTTCTATTATTTAAGTTAAACCAATATCAATTTATTATTTCTAATTGTAAAACATAACAATAATATGTAATTTTTAACAAAATGTAATTTATCAATATACATAACTTTTTATAATATTATTATTTTTTATTAATAAATTAATTAATATTTAAAAAATAATAATAATAATAAAAACAACTTTGGTGTATCTTTGCACCTTTAGGGGCAAGTATTTTAGTAGTTATAAGCCAGTGCACTAAGATGATATTTGGTTTCTGTATTGGGTTTATATTATGTTTATCATTCGTGCATCAATATGATTATGAATTTGATTGTGAACTTTACGTGTAGTGTTCAATGTTTTTTATTGGTTTATAATAGTAGTTTTTTATTTATTTCCCAAGTTTTGAGAGTTTTTAATTGGTTATTAGAGTAGGCAGTTTCTCAGTTTTTTATCATTATTACATAAGAGCATTGATAATTAATGTGATTTGTTTAACAATAATTTAAGATATATGATCCATATCAGTTTTTAATATTTACAAATTTTTAGTTGGAATTTCACATTTACTTTACATTCTTAAAAAAACTATTTATCTTCAACTATAGTTTATGTTTCCTATAACAAGGTTATTAAAAAATTTCTTGATGTTTATGAAAATAGAATATGAAAAACACACATGTTTCTTTGCAAGCTTCTTAATCAATTTCTATAAGAAAAACATACATGTTGTATTTATTTATGTGTGTTTTTCTTTGCAAGCTTCTTAATCAACTTATTCTTTTTCTTCCTTATTGACAGTTAGAAATAATTAATTCCTACTTGTCTATGGTTGTAATTCTCCATTTGAGGAGTTTGTTCCTGCATAATAGGAAATAGCTAGAATATAGTTTCTCCTAGTTTAGTGTGTGGTTGAGAGAATCTCTCAACCACATTACTGTACGTCCAAGATAGAATTCCTATCTTGAGACTATTGCTTGTATAAATATGTGTGTAATTTCAGTGATTCATAATATAGAATTTGATTAGAGATTGCAGTGTGATATTTTATCTTGGTATCAGAGCTTCAGAGCCCGTAAGGGCCTCTGGCCCTTCCTGGGCATAGAGAAATAAATTACTGCGTTTTTATAGCTTTATTAAATTTTTGTTTGTCCATCCAGTGCTGGAGAGCTGCTATTGAGTGAATAATAAATCTAAGAGTCCACGAGCTATGTATCGATCTTCCTACTGGATCGCAGTTGTTTCCTGACGAACCAACATTGTTTTAAGGGTTGCGCCATATCGTGTCTTGGTGGTGCCTTCGTGACAGAAGCTGAACAGTTGATTTTCTGTAGAGGCTGCTTTATTGTTTTATTTAAGAAGGGGGAGTGATATTGGAAATGACGGTGGTCATCGTGGAGGAGGCCCAGGCGACGACGGAAGCAGTGTAGGCGGAGCTGCGGAGTGCTGAGGCTTGAGTATCCTGCAGTGGCTGCCTGCATCTATGAGAGGTTCAACAGGCAATCCAGTTACTAGACGCTGGGAGGACCTGGCGGTGCTTGAAGGAGTTGCAATCAACTTCTACAGGGAAATTGAGAATGGCGTTGGAGCCTCTCATGGCGAAGGCGGCCTGATCTTTGGTATCTTATTTGGTTTTATTTGTACTCTTATGGATCCTAACATATGTTTTGGATTTTTTTATTTTTTTTAAGGGCATTCGAATCTAGTGCCAGGATGGATGGATAATGTACGAGTGACTAGTTTGGGGATGTGATAGACGTGTTTACGACTCCCGAAATTAGAGCTCTGCAACGACAAGATGTAGAAACCTTACAAAAATCATACTGCGAAATCTGTCACTCTGATCTACATCAGATTCGTAACAATTGGAAAGGTTCCTTATACCCAATGGTTCCGGGCCATGAAATAGTAGGTACAGTAGTCGAAGTCGGTGTAGAAGTGAAGAATTTTGCTGCTGGATATCAAATGGGCGTGGGTTGTATGGTTGGTAGTTGTCAGCATTGCGATACTTGTATTAAAGGGCAAGAACAGTGCTATGGGAAGGTCATTTTGTCTTATGGCAGCATTGATGTTGATGGTTCTGTCACCTTTGGAGGTTACTCATCTTTGATGGTTTGTAACGAAAGCTTTGTGGTGAAGGTACCAGATAATTTTCCATTAGATGCCACTGCACCATTACTTTGTGTGGGAATAATGGTGTATAGCCCCATGAAATATTTCCAAATGACAGAGCCTGGAAAGAGACTCGACGTGGTGGGCCTTGGTGGTTTGGGACACATGGCTGTCAAATTTGGCAAAGCTTTTGGGTTTCATGTTACGGTAATAAGTACATTACCTAACAAGGAAAAGGAAGCGCGAGAAGTTTTAGGGGCAGATCACTTCATCATCAGCAAAGATGAGAAACAGATGGAAGTTGCAGTGAAGTCCTTAGACTATATTATTGACAAAGTCTCTGCTAATCAGGCCGTGGAGCCCCTCCTTAGTTTGTTAAAGGTGAATGGGAAGTTGGTCATAGTTGGTTTGCCAGAAAAGCCTGTTCAATTTGCTGCTCCGGGTGTTGTAATGGGTCGTCGTTTTGTAGGTGGGAGTTTGATTGGAGGAGTGAAGGAAACTCAAGAAATGTTGGACTTTTGTTGAGAGCATAACATTTCTTGCATGATAGAGTTAAATGTGAAGAGTTCATGCTTTATTTAGTTTCTTGGAATCATGTTTAAAGTTATTGAGCCTTATTGAGCCTAGCTAACTCAATGTAGGTAAAGTTATTTTGTTAGAATTCGCGACTCTAACAAATGACAGGTTAAGCGTGGAGTTCCAAGAATTTATTTAACAAAGACAAGGATGCCCAAGATGTGAACTATGAGAAGATGAGGTAAAGCAGCAGCAAAAACGTTTATGGTGGACAACAAAATAGAGGGTTGTTTGAGTTAGTGTGGTTTGTGGAACAGACTCCCTAGCATGTTATAAGAAAGTCTAGTTGTTGTAATGGTCATTGTATGTACCCAGAAACTCCAAAATGTTGAAGTATGAAATGTAAACTTTTTAAAGCCATCTGAAAGTTTGTGGTGATCTTAAAACCACTTTGTAGAGCCTTTGTGGCTGGTTGCCTTTGTGGCTAGAGGTGCCTTTGTGGCCGCATGTACATGAGAGCTGTGTGCTCAGCAGAGCTTTGTGCTCGATCGAGCAGGTGGAATGCAGTAACACCTGGCTCAGTCTCAGATGATTCATTAATCTCTGAGAAGAAGGGGGTTGGCGCGCTTTCTTAGCTGACAGTCGTGCTGAGAAGCGCAATTGGCGCAATTGTTCAGTACATACTCGTGCCAACGTGCAAAATCACGGGAATGGCACAGAAGCACACGATAAACTTGCGCCAGGATTTTTATTCTAGGCGCGGTATTTTTATTCAGGAAGACGTCAACTCAACTTCATGGAGATCCACGGGAAGCCTCATCTTCGCTGGACAATTTGCGAGAGGTGCAGATCGGAGAAGTTGCGAATCTATCCGGGAGAGGCAGATTGGAAGATCTGTGGGAAGCCTCAACTTCGCTGGAAGATCTGTGGGAGTTGCAGATCTGAGAAGTTGCGGATCTGTCTGAGAGAGGCAGATTGTGTTTTGGAGATTCTGCACATGCAATTCGCCCGATGGTGGTGGATTTGTAGGTACATATATGCAGTGATAATGGTCGACATAATCATGTATGCGAAGGACATCCTACAGGACTAGTGGTTGTAGTGGTTGGTACCCATGCATTCTGGTGGATGGTTGCTCTTTTATATGGACGTCGACATATTCTTTGTTATGTTTGACCACAACCAGAATTTGTGAATCACTATTATGACAAGTAGTCATTAAGGGGGGGAGTTAGAAATAATTAATTCCTACTTGTCTATGGTTGTAATTCTCCATTTGAGGAGTTTGTTCCTACATAATAGGAAATAGCTAGAATATAGTTTCTCCTAGTTTAGTGTGTGGTTGAGAGAATCTCTCAACCACATTACTGTACGTCCAAGATAGAATTCCTATCTTGAGACTATTTCTTGTATAAATATGTGTAATTTCAGTGATTCATAATATAGAATTTGATTAGAGATTGCAGTGTGATATTTTATCTTTGACATTCATCCATATTTCACAATTACTTTGATTTCATTGATCATGGTATTTTTTTAAATTGAATTTTCACAATTGCTTTGCTCTCATTGACTTTTCATTGACCATGGTAATTTTTTAATTGCAATTTCAAAATTGCTTTTGTCTCATTGAATTTTCTTTCCAACGATTGAAACCAAAAAACTTAGTACACATATATGTTTAATACTTTATAAAACCATAAAGATTTATGTGATAATTCATTTTAAAGTTGCACATTCTAAATGCTTTTAGAATCTCAAAATGAAATTTTATTTCCTTTAAAAAAAAAATTAAAGTGAAATTATATTTTTTCCAAAAAAATAAAATAAAACATATATTAAAGCATTAATTAAAAAAATAGTAGAAATATAATATCCTATAAGATGGATCATATATATATATATATATATATAGAGAGAGAGAGAGAGAGAGAGAGAGAGAGAGATGCTTATATATTCATAATGTATATTTAAATTTTTTTAATTCGAATATGACATTTACTTTATATTTAATACTTTCTAAAACCAGAAAGATGTATGTGATAATTAATTTTACACTTCACATTTGTTGGTGTCACTATTTGAAAACACTTCCCTAGTTGCCACTGTGCCCATGTTTGAGCTATGTTTGATCCATTGAGTTAAATCTTAGACGATTGAAATGTTTTAGGCCATTAGATCAAGTAAATATTTTTATATACGTTTTTTATAATGTTAGTTTTTCTTTTTTCATAAACATGAAATTTTTGGGTACATAAGCATAAAATTTTTATTTATAATAAAATTTTTAACATAAAATTAAACTCCACACAAACCAATTAATTTATATTACATGGATAAAAAACAATATAAAAATAAATAAAAATAACTATTTATATATTTAAATATTACATTTTTTGCTACTATGCTTGTTGAGCCCCAAAGATGTCCTACTTTTCCACCACATTTCACTTCATTTCCTTTGTCCCTCATCAATTACAGGCTTGAATGATCAATAGGATTGATTAGGATTAATTTAAGAATGTATATAATGACTAACTTGCTATGTTTTCATGATTTCGTTGTTGTAGTAATTTTTTACTAGACTCGGCTACAGAACGTAGTCATTCTGTAGCCAGTCACCTATTCCGAAGCTATCTTCATGTTCACGCAGGTTCCAGGTGTCACCTCAAGGAAAAATGCATATGGTCGTATTCCACATCATTCCCCCATCATTTCTTGCTCTCCACGAAGTTTGAGCTCAAGTCTACAGGTGGTTATGCACGTGGGAAACCAAAACTAGGAGATAGACTTCTAATAGGACAAGGACTGTATAGATGTCCTTAATCATAGTACGAGGCCACCACCAGAGTCCTAGTTTGATTTTAGTTGGCAAAGACATTTATTCCTGTTTTATCTCAAAGACAGTTATGTAATTTTGTAATAAGTATGGCTCGGGAGACCGAGAAATAGCTAGCTAGATTTATGTTTTATTGCTAGATCTCAGAAGACCGTAATACTCTGTTTTGAAGAATTTCTCCTCTAATGAAAGAAGCATCACTTTATTGCAAGAGCTGAGTCAATCTTGAGTATATTTGCGTGCTAATCCAGTGGTAGAGGGCCCCTGCTACCTGAGAAGCTTTGTTCATATGGTTTAGATAAGTAACTTAGCCTTGTTTCATTCCTAGTTTAATCAATTTTCTGAACTTTTTGTTTTTATACTTACTTGCAGTGGATTCTACAGTCAGTCTTATCCTTACAAACATTCCAAAATACCACTAACATTGGATGGGATATAACTGTAGTATTTTAGGAGTTAGTTGCATTTCCTTGAACTTTATGTTTTTGTGCTCAATTACATCAGTTGTTATATCTAGTCTTGTTATTATTAATCTCTTCCAAAATATCACTAACTCTGGATGAGACATAGCTGTGGTGTTTCAGAGCTTACTGTGTTTTTTTGAACTTTATGTTTTATGCTCATTTGCATTGAATGATACATCCAGACTTGTTTTTACAAACTATTCCAAAATATCACTCATATTGAACGAGATAGGGCTGTAGTATTTCATAGAATTAGTTGCATTTTAGTCCAGTTTAAATACTCCGGAGGTAGATGTCACTCTAGTTTAATTCTGCCACTATATTTCAAGTTTGATAATGGCACTCTAGTTCAACTCTGTTCACTGTATTTTAAGTTAGATTAGTGGCATTCTAGTTTAGTTCCAGTTCACTGTATTTGAAGTTAGGTTAATGGCATTCTAGTTTAGTTGTGATCACTATGTTTCAAGTTTGATCAATTGCATTCTAGTTCAGTGTTATCCATTGTTCTTTAAGTTGTATTAACTGTCAAAATTAGACTTCACGGCCTTCATTGTTTACAAACTAATCTTGTTCTGACTTTCTATTAATGCATCATCATATGGACAGGAATTAGTGATATCAGTTTAAGGCCTTGATTGTTCTGCAATCTTTTGCAATTTCACAAATAAGCCTTTTCCCAAAAACTATTTTAGAAAATATCTAACTTTCGAATGAGGCTTAGTAGTGACAAGTTGAGCTGCAGAATGGATTAATCTTAGCATTACAAGTTAATTCAGAGTAGAAATCTTATTGTGCTACAAATAATCTTTTCCAATTGTGTTCCAATAAACTTTTAGCCATGGATGAGATTCTTTGTAATATTGTAAGATGATTGTTTACTTAGGAGAACCTCATTTGCACTAAACTTGTTCTTTTCTCAAGCTATTCCAATATATTTCTAATGAATGAATTGGATGAGTTCACGTTATGAGTTATTGAGTTCATGTTGTGATTTATTTCCTTGCTATGAGTAATTATCAAACTTTGCATTTTCTGTTCTTTAGTATAGGTTTTGCTCTGTTTTTAGTGTGACCAACAACTGTTTTTTTCAACATTTAGTTCTTTTCCTTCTTAACATAAAACCACAAAACCAAAAACATCATAAAAACACTAAACACAACGTAGTGAGAAACATATACCTAGGCTCATATAGTGCACCTCACTTCAGCAGTTTACTTACCCTGGTTGATAATTTATGACCTTAATTTAGGAACACTAAGTTGAGCACACATTTTGGCGTCGTTGCCGGGGAAGTGTAACCAGGTAGCATTGTTTCTTACCTCCCAAAAAAAATGATATGCGTAGAGAAAGAGACTCAAGGGGTAGATTCATAAGAAGCAGAAGCTTGATTCCTAGAACACCACTTGTTTCACCAAGACCAAGAGCCAGCACATCTTCAACTCAAACCCACATTCCATATTTTACTGATCCTAGACTCTCAGAGGACTTAAGATCAGATATTCCATTAGAAAGACCTTCCACTTCATCCACTGAACCTGTCTTAGAAGAAGATTCAAGGATCCCTGCTAGAGGCACAAACTCTTCCACTTCCATAGAAGAATCAACTATGGCAGAAGAAAGGGGAGGAGGAGTCTTTAATGGAGAACACACACTATTATGAGGGGGTAGAGGTAGAGGTAGAGGAGAAGGAGGTAGAGGTGCAGAAGGAGAAGGAGGGAGAGGAAGAGGTAGAAGAGAAATGGGAAGCTCTTTTGGGTTTCCTATAGTATATGAAGAAACCAATGCAACTATGAAAAACATTTCACCCTCTGTCCTTCCAAACTTTTATGGAATTAAAACTGAAGATCCTGAAACCTTCCTATTTGAATTTGAAGTCCTATGTAGAACCTATGACTACTTACAAGATGCTCAAAAACTTAAACTATTTCCTTCAACATTGAAAGGAGCGGCATTGAAGTGGTTTATGAGTTTGATCAACAGTTCTATTAGGACATGGGAAGACATGAAACAAGAATTTCTAGAGAGGTATTTGGATTACTGTATGCCAGTCAACCATAAGGAGGAAGTGTTTAAAATGCTACAAAAAGAGGATGAACATTTGGAAGATTTGTTGGAGAGATTTAACTACAACATCAAAAGAGCAAAAATGGAAAACCTAGACCAAGATACCTTGAAAGCTCTCTTGTTGAAGACAATTGGGGATGAATGGTTAGATATCCTTAACATGATGGGAAAAGGGGATATATCTCAGCTTACATTACCTGAAATAGCTGAATTATGTATCAACCTTTCAAGAGGGAAATCTAAAACTGTAAAACGACCAAGATACCCTGCTCTTGCAAGGGAAAGTAATTCTGCTTCTGGGACAGTAAGTAGGGCAGAAATAGGACATATGCTTGATGAATTCAAATCTGATATCTTAGGGAGTCTTAGTGAACAAATAGACACCCTTAAGTTACAAAACAGGAAAAAATCTGAATCTGATGCCTTAGCAATCTTTTGTCCCAAATGTAGAAAGAAACATGCCTTGAGAGAGTGCCCTTTGGATGAAAAATTTGTAGAGACTTGTGTAATTTGTTCAGAAAAACATGAGACCAAGATTTTTCCTTCACTTCCGGGTCTTAAAGTTGTCTTTCAAGAAGAAACTCCTACAAGTTCCACAGAATCTCTCAATTTTGTCTCCAGGAGGCCTTGGCAAGGACCTCAAACACAACGATTTCATGATCAGTTGTATAATCAACCCCCACCAAATTGGAATTCTTGGTAGCAACCTTGGTCCCAATTTCAAAATCAATCACAAAATTAGGTGCAAAATCCCTATGGAAGATACTCTCAGTATTACCAATATCCACCATCCTATCCACCATCCTATCCACCATATCCACATTTCCCTCCTCAACAAAATTTTCAACAAAATCCTCGAAATCCACAACATCAAAATCAACCACTTCCATTACCATTTCCTCATAAAACAAATCAGTTGCCTGCCCAACCCATACCAAACCCCAACAATAAAAATCCTCAGAACACATACATGATAGAAGGCCAACAGTTTCCAACTTATTTGATCACTCCTTTAGACCTTAATGATGTTCAACTTAGGTCTGGAAGAATACTTGAAAAGAGGAAACCTCCTGTAATCATACAAGAGCAAGAAAATTATGAGGAATATTCTCTACGGGTAAATAAAAGTCTTGAAGAGAACACAACTTTCCAAGACTCAAATATTGAAAAATCAAAACAAAAAGAACCAATAATTTCAACTCCTATATTAGAGTAGCCATCAACATCCACTTCTACACCTCCCTTTCCAGAAAGATTACAAATTGATAGGGGTGTAGAAAAAAAAATTATGGTGCCTAATTATGATTTCCTAGATGAGCTGAGAAATGTTTGTATTAAGATCCCATTATTACAAGCCATCAAGGAAATTCCAATCTTAGCAAAAACAATAAAGGAGTTGAGCATGAAGAAAACTAGAAAAAGAATAAGAGAGATAAATAAAATTCAACTGGCAGGGAAAATAACAGATATCATGATGGGTAAGATTGCTATTCCAAAGTATCTAGACCCAGGAAATCCAGTTGCTAAAATTCACATCAATGGAATTGAGATCCAAAACACACTTATTGATTTAGGAGCAGCAATCAATATTATGAGTAGACAAATCATGGATAAACTAAAACTTCCTAATCTTATTTTTACGCCCACATTATTACAATTAGTAGACAGATTTTTGATCAAACCTGATGGGGTAATAGAATACATTCCAGTGTCCCTAGATTCTTGGGAATATCCTATGGATTTTATGATCCTAACTCCTAAGAATAATCTAGGAGGGCATCCTATTATATTAGGAAGACCTTGGTTAGCTACAGCTGATGCTTTCATTAGTTGTAGATCCAGTGATATGTACATCTATGATGGTAGTTCAACCAAGAAATTTACCTTGTATCCTCTAGCAAGAACACTTATAGAATTAGATGATACTCAATGGATAGAGGATGAAGAAGACTTACAACCTCTCTTCACAATTTCAGAAATTAGTGAAGATAGCCAGATTTTGAATACCTTAGAAAAATTTGAATCCTCTTCGGAATATAAGCATGAACAATTTCAAGAAGAATCCAACATTGAGTTTTTATCATCAAGGCAGATGTCTCTTTATTCCATGGATAAATTTGGCAGCTCTACAATTGAGATATTTCCAAGCAAAACCTTAAACATAAACAATAACTTAGAGAAATCTCAACAAGAAGGGCTAGTCAAGATCTTATAAAGACATTCTTCTACATATGCATGGGAGTACACTGATATGAAAGGGATAAGGCCCAAGACTTGCACTCATCACATTTATATAGAGGAAAATTGTAAACCAATCAGACAACCTCAAAGACGGATGAATCCAAATCTTAGGGAGATTGTTAAGGAAGAATTGCAGAAATTGTTAAATGTTAACTTCATCTATCCCATTTCAGATAGTCAGTGGGTTTCTCCTTTGGTAATTGTGCCAAAGAAAAATGGTAAATGGAGGGTATGTATTGAATACTGGGAATTAAACAAAGCTACTCTTAAAGATCATTTTCCCTTACCTTTCATAGATCAAGTGTTAGATACATTAGCTGGCAAAAAGTA
Source organism: Pinus albicaulis (assembly GCA_034641835.2). NCBI lineage: Eukaryota > Viridiplantae > Streptophyta > Pinopsida > Pinales > Pinaceae > Pinus > Pinus albicaulis. Next base: position 502,362,351 of record CM076571.1, on the reverse strand, counting down.
CTTTTCATTTATAGATGGGTTTAGTGGTTATAACCAAATTCAAGTAGCACTTGAAGATCAAGACAAAACCACATTTACCTGTCCTTGGGGTACCTATGCTTATCGAGTATTGCCTTTTGGACTCTGCAATGCACCCACAACATTTCAAAGGGCAGTACTAGGAATATTTTCAAACCTAATACATGATTGTGTAGAGGTATATATGGATGATTCACAGTTTATGGAAACACATTTGAAGAAGCTTTAACAAACTTGGAAAAAGTTTTAAAGAGATTTAAAGAAGCGAACCTTTCACTTAGTAATGAGAAGTGTTTTATGATGCTTACTGAAGGAATTGTTTTAGGACATCACATTTCAGGGGATGGGATTAGAGTTGATGAGTCAAAAGTTCAAGTCATCTCTAATTTATCTATTCCAAGTTGTCAAAAAGATGTTAGGAGTTTTCTAGGATTTACAGGATATTATCGAAGGTTTATAGAAAAATTCACCAAGATAGCATCTCCACTTTTCAAATTACTTATCAAAGACTGTGAATTCAAGTGGAATCCTAATTGCCAGTTAGCCTTTCAGACCCTAAAAACAAAAATCTCTGAAACACCTATTTTAAGAGGACCTAACTGGAAGCTACCTTTTCATATTTCAACAGATGCATCATACAGCTCTAGGAGCAGTATTGGGACAAAAAGACCTGATTCCTTATGCCATCTACTATACCACTAAAAATTTGACTCCTTTAGAGTTAAACTATATTGTAATTGAAAAAGAGTTTTTAGCTGTTGTTCATGCCATAAACAAATTTAGACACTATATAACAGGCTATGAAACTTTTGTTCACATAGATCACTCTGCAATTAGATATCTAATGAACAAATCAATTACTAATGGCACAGTCATAAGATGGTTATTGCTTTTACAGGAATTCAACATTACCATTCTAGATAGGCATGGAAAAAAAAACACAGTAGTTGATTTCCTATCTAGACTCCAAAACATCAAAGACAATACTCCAGTTGAAGATCAATTCCCTAATGAATATCTTTTCGTAATTTCTACTCAGACTCCTTGGTTTGCTGACATTGCTAATTATTTAGTTTCAAGGAAATTTCCTTCAATAATGAATGCAAGAAACAAAAGGAAGATCATTTATGACAGTGCAAAATATTCATGGGTTGCTAATGAGTTATACAAAACAGGTCCAGATTTTATCATTAGGAGATGTGTTCGGGAAGATGAAATGCCTAAGATCCTCAAGGCATGTCATGATGAACCTTGTGGCGGACACTTTGCTGATAAAATAACAGCTTATAAGATCCTTCATTTAGGATATTATTGGCCATCCCTTTTTAAATATGCTAAAGAGTATGTCAAAAGGTGTGATAGTTGCCAAAGGGTAGGGAAACCTTCTCCTTCAGGTGAGATGCCATTGCAGCCTCAGGTACATATTGAACCTTTTGAAAAATGGGCTTTAGATTTTGTACGACCTATTAGTCCTCCATCAAGACAAAATAAATATATATTATTTTGCACTGATTATGTTACAAAATGGGTAGAGGCCAAGCCATTACTTTCTGCCACTGAAGCATCTGTAGTTAATTTTCTTTTTGAGGATATTTTTACTTGTTTTGGTGTCCCAAGGGAAATTGTTACAGATCAAGGAGCTCAATTTACATCAAAGCTAGTGGAACAAATGATGGAGAGGTACAAAATCAGACACAGAAAATCTACTCCCTATCATCCACAAGCAAATGGTCAAGTGGAATCTACCGATAAATTCATTGAAGGGATCCTAACAAAGACTATCCATTTACATAGAAGAGATTTGGTAGACAAGCTTCCTGAAGCTTTGTGGGCCTATAGAACTACATGGAAAAGCACAACAGGTCATACTCCCTATGAAATTGTTTATGCAAAAAGAGTTTTGTTTCCCATAGAGTTTCAAATTCAAACTTTTAAAATGGCAGTTCAACTAGGACTTGATCTAACAGAGGTACAAAAGCACAGATTGGAGCAGATTAATGAATTGGATGAGATCAGACAAGATGCATTTCAGAACACAAGTATAGTCCAGCAACAAAGGACTAGATGGCATGATAAGTATATCAAGGAAAAGAAGTTCAAAGAAGGTGACTGGGCTCTCTTGTTTGATTCAAAGTTCAATGATTTTCAAGGTAAATTCCAAACACATTGGCTTGGACCATATGAAATTGTGAACATTTTTGAAAATGGAGCAATAAAAATCAGGACAATAGATGAAGAAGAGGTCACTTTTCTTGTAAATGGTCATAGATTGAAGTTGTATCATAAGCCACTTTCAAGAGAAGAATTTGTCAAGAGATTTCAGGAAAACAGTGGTGTGAAGTTAATGAAGAAGAATTTTTCTTCTTCATCAACTTAGTTGAATTTTCTGAATTCAAAAGCATAAAAAAAAAAAAAATTTAATTAAAATTAAAATTTAAAAATAAATAATAAAAAATAAAAATAAAAAATAAAAATAAAGTATAAACATGAAAACTAATCACTGATTAGCATGTTTATACAGAAAATGTAGAGAGAAAATCAGAATCTTTCTGACACTTTAGCTTTTCAAATTTGTTCTTTTTCTGCAAGCAGTTATTACAAAATCATAAGTGCAAACCCATATTTCACTTATGATTCATTTCATTCCATTCATCCATACTCCACTTCATTCCATACTTCACTTCACTTCATAATTGTGATTCATTTCATTCCATTATTCACTTCACTCATACTCCATTACACCATATTTTATTATCCATTTTTAACTCATTTCATACAACATTCCATTCATGCTTCAAACCTTTCCATTCCATGTTTTAAGACTTCTACAGGTACATTCTGCAATCAGTCAGACATTCTGCAGCCAGTCAAACATTCTGCAGCCAGAGATCCTGAAGGCACTATCCAGTAATCACTTGATTTAGCAGCAAATTGATCCTGCATATCTAAGACAACAAGCAAAATCAAAGGAGTTATGAGGACTGAAGATCAATGATTTTCAAAGGAGGACAAGGCATATAAAAACCACAAAAAAATCAAAGGAAGGGCAAAGGTAAAAGTTATGAAATTATTATAGTGACAGATCATGAAAGTTTTAGCATAGTTAAGTCATGTATGATTCAAAAATTTATTTTAATTAGTCGTATTGATCATGCTTATCAAACCTATCATAAAAACTTTGGACAAAATCCCTTTCACTCCGCCATTCCAAATCATCATTTAAAACTTAAATGGTTAAGTACTGAAGTGACCTGAGCAGTCACGTCACTAGCTTGAAGCATTTAGTGATGATTTTGAAATTACATGAGAATTTTTCCACGGTATTTTCTTCCGTGATAACTCTCAACTCATTAATCCGTGTGGATCATCCTCACCACATTATACTCATTTCATAGCTGCTCCATATCATTTCTTTCCGTAGCCAATTCTTAGCCATTCCGGTCTGTAAAACAGAGGAAACATCTGTGGAGTAAAAACATCTCTTTACCAACCATTTTCACCATGAGCAGAGGAGCAGTAATTTGAAGGTTGAAAAGATAAGTTATGGGTCTCGTAGTAAGAACTGAACCAGTTAAAGTAGAGACAGAACTCCTAGCCCACCAAAATCTGCAATTGATGTACTAAGAAGAGACAAATATGAGTTAGAAGTGTTCAATAGGCATATCAAGAATGAGAATGAAATTTTAAAAGAGCAAGTTAAGCTAAAAGGTGATATGAATACAACTCTGTCTCTACAAATGAAAAAGTTACACCAAGCCAGTGAAAATTTGAAGAAGAAAAACAAAAAGTTAAGCAGGGCACTTATAAATTTGAGATTCAAGTTGATCATAAGGAAGCCCAGGAGGCCATTGACTGTCAGGCAAAGCAAAAGAAGAGGCCTAGATGCCTTAGCAGAGGTCTCAGAGTACATGAATTAGTTTCATGAGGACATGCAAAAGCCTTGCAGTGGGGGTATGTTGAGCCCCAAAGATGTCCTACTTTTCCACCACATTTCACTTCATTTCCTTTGTCCCTCATCAATTACAGGCTTGAATGATCAATAGGATTGATTAGGATTACTTTAAGAATGTATATAATGACTAACTTGCTAGGTTTTCATGATTTCGTTGTTGTATTAATTTTTTACTAGACTTGGCTACAGAACGCAGTCATTTTTTAGCCAGTCACCTATTCCACAGCTATCTTCATGTTCATGCAGGTTCCAGGTGTCACCTCAAGGAAAAATGCATATGGTCGTATTCCACATCACTCCCCCATCATTTCTTGCTCTCCACGAAGTTTGAGCTCAACTCTACAGGTGGTTATGTATGTGGGAAACCAAAACGAGGAGATAGACTTCTAATAGGACAAAGACTATACAGATGTCCTTAATCATAGTACGAGGCCACCACCAGAGTCCTATTTTGATTTTAGTTGGGAAAGACAATTATTCTTGTTTTATCTCAAATACATTTATGTAATTTTTTTATAAGTATGGCTCGGGAGACCGAGAAAGAGCTAGCTAGATTTATGTTTTATTGCTAGATCTCAGAAGACCGTAATACTCTGTTTTGAAGAATTTCTCCCCTAATGAAAGAAGCATCACTTTATTGCAAGAGTTGAGTCAATCTTGAGTAGATTTGCGTGCTAATCCGGTGGTAGAGGGCCCCTGCTACCTAAGAAGCTTTGTTCATATGGTTTAGATAAGTAACTTAGCCTTGTTTCATTCCTAGTTTAATCAATTTTCTAAGCTTTGTGTTTTTATACTTACTTGCAGTGGATGCTACAGTCAGTATTATCCTTACAAACTATTCGAAAATACTACTAACATTGGATGGGATATAACTGTAGTATTTTAGGAGTTAGTTGCATTTCCTTGAACTTTATGTTTTTGTGCTCAATTACATCAGTTGTTACAGCTAGTCTTGTTCTTATTAATCTCTTCCAAAATATCACTAACTCTGGATGAGACATAGGTTGTGGTGTTTCAGAGCTTACTGCGTTTTGTTGAACTTTATGTTTTATGCTCATTTGCATTGAATGATACAACTAGACTTGTTTTTACAAACTATTCAAAAATATCACTCATATTGAATGAGATAGGGTTGTAGTATTTCATAGAATTAGTTGCATTTTAGTCCAGTTGAAATACTTCGGAGGTAGATGTCACTCTAGTTTAATTCTGTCACTATATTTCAAGTTTGATAATGGCACTCTAGTTCAACTCTGTTCACTGTATTTTAAGTTAGATTAGTGGCATTCTAGTTCAGTTCCAGTTCACTGTATTTCAAGTTAGGTTAATGGAGTTCTAGTTTAGTTGTGATCATTGTGTTTCAAGTTTGATCAATTGCATTCTAGTTCAGTGTTATCCATTGTTATTTAAGTTGTATTAACTGTCAAAATTAGACTTCACGGCCTTCATTGTTTACAAACTACTCTTGTTCTGACTTTCTATTAATGCATCATCATATGGACAGGAATTAGTGATATCAGTTTAAGGCCTTGATTGTTCTGCAATCTTTTGCAATTTCACAAATAAGCCTTTTCCCAAAAACTATTCTAGAAAATCTCTAACTTTCGAATGAGGCTTAGTAGTGACAAGTTGAGCTGTAGAATGGATTAATCTTAGCATTACAAGTTAATTCAGAGTAGAAATCTTATTGTGCTACAAATAATCTTTTCCAATTGTGTTCCAATAAACTTTTAGCCATGGATCAGATTCTTTGTAATATTGTAAGATGATTGTTTACTTAGGAGAACCTCATTTGCACTAAATTTGTCCTTTTCTCAAGTTATTCCAACATATTTCTAATGAATGAATTGGATGAGTTCATGTTATGAGTTATTGAGTTCATGTTGTGATTTATTTCCTTGCTATGAGTCATTATCAAACTTTACATTTTCTGTTCTTTAGTGCCACACATAATTTAGAATAGGTTTTTCTCTGTTTTTAGTGTGACCAACAACTGTTCTTTTTCAACATTTAGTTCTTTTCCTTCTTAACATAAAACCAAAAAACCAAAAACATCATAAAAACACTAAACACAACGTAGTGAGAAACAGATACCTAGGCACATATAGTGCACCTCAATTCAGCAGTTTACTAACCCTGGTTGATAATTTATGACCTCAATTTAGGAACACTAAGTTGAGCACACAATGCTCTCCAACATAGTATGATAGAAAGGTTGTAATGTCATGTTTAACATTTGACTATGTCAAATTACACAATTTTAAAATAAAAGTAAATTAAATAAAAAAATTGACATAATGTAATGAACATGGTCAAAATACAATAAAAAGTAAAAATAATAAAATTAAATAATGATCAACTATAAATACAGCCCATGGTATTGACCCATGGTATTCACGTGGAATGTAGTTTTTTTATAGGCGATAGTAAGATGGTCTAAATCAATCTTAACTCTGGATCTACCAAGAACTAAGAGGGATCAAACATCTTGATATGCAAACATCTTTTACAGTGAACAGAGAATTGATCTCTCTCATAAATAATAATGATCTAAACTAACTATTTAATAAAATTAGTTTTAAATGTTTATAACCATTATTGTTTTAAAACTTTACTTAATAAAAAGTATCTAAATTTCATCATTTCCAAGTACATCCACATCTCTTTCAAGTTCTATTTCTGCAGCATTAAGGGATCCCTTATCAAGAATTCTTACAATTATGGAAGAGGTGTGGTGGAAACGTACAATTGAATATGAAAAAGCTATTTTTTCTAGTCAACATGACATAAATAGGGGAAAATTTATTAATTGTGCACATTTAAAGGGGTTGGTAACAATTTTTTTTATCAAACTCAAAGATACAGAAGAAAGGAAAAATGGTGAAGAGAAGCTTCCAACCTTACAACAAGCCCTAAAAATGCATAATGTTAAATGTATGGATATACATGAGAATTACAATGAAAAATCTTGGAATTTGGAAAATGTCACGAAGATTATCTCAAGTTCCATTTATTTAAATTACAATGGATACTTATCATGAATGTATGATTCTTTAGAAGGAAAGGACGTAGACGTTGACAAGGCTATGGAGGACCAAATATCATAATTAAAAACATAAGAGGACTCTTTGGAAAATGGGTTACTCAAGCATTTTGGAATACATATGAGCTACATTATCTCACTCATTCAAGCAAGCGCTCAAAAAGAGAGACAAACGATAGTGATATAGAGACAATTTATTCATAAACAAGAGAAAGCTAGAATTTTAACCCAAGATATAGTTATGGGAAGAGAAACATTCCAATTGTAAGGAGGATTAAAAGTTACATGAGTAGTAGTTCACTCACATAATTCTCCACTGCCTATTCTAGAGGAGAAAGCTCCTACTACCTCTTCAATTGAAGAAGGCTCAGATGACAAAATTAGAAGAGATTCCTCAATGTTATTTTCATTTGACATTCAGTCACTCTGCTCTTTCTTGTCTAGTATTCTCTTTACCTCTCCCCTTAAATTCAACGACTCAGAAAATACTAGACAAAAGACACTAAGTTATTTCAATCAGTTGAAAAAAAGGTATCTCTAAAGGGTCACTTGGGGAGGAATCTATTATTTAAAAGATCGGGAAAGTAATTTCATTTCAAAACAAAAATGTACTAAGACTAGGGAAGGGAGTTGTTACATTTAAAATTTGTTCCCATTCTTGTCACTACAAAATTTTGTTGTTGCTTTTATTTGATGGGAAAATAAATTATCTTTAGAAGGAACTAAAGTCTTGAATTATGATCATTAAAGAAGTCACTAGATTCCCTAATTACGAGCTGATTTTTTCTTCTTACTTTTGGGTTTTCATGATGTTTGTTATTCCGATTGAGGTGAAAAGTTCCAATGAAGCAAAATAATTTTCGTTCAAAGAGGAATTATGGAAATATTATTGTAGATAATTTATTAATATAAGTTGTTTGAATTGAGACTAATTAATCATCCCCAAGGGTTAAAAAGGGCCCAAATGTCTCTTATCCATAAAATTGATGATTAAGATAACTATATGCTCTATGTTTAAATGACACGTGAAGGTGGATTTACCATGCTTAAGCTTCTTAATAGTCTCTTATGAAGTAAAACATGTCATAGTGATAAGTTTTTATTCCATTAAATAATTCTACCTGTAGACCAGACTCAAAGTTCTAGGAGTAGTATTAGAGGAATTCAACATTGCGAATGTGATAGAAGCAAATAATTTCGTGGAAGGGTGAAGTATGTCCAACTTGGTCATAAAAACCCAGTGCAACCTTCATGCAGAAAAAAATAAAATAAAACATGCAGATTTAGCCATATAGGGGTCTTGAGTACTTTGGCCAAAATGTCTCATCCATTATGAAAAAACACATCTTACATGCAATTAATAACAAAGAAGTTGTTCCGCATCAATTACTCAATATGGATATTTTTATTTGAGGTCCAATAAACATAATTCTCCACCCCTTATTTTGGCAGATCAGTTGGAGCCGAGAAAGTTCCTACTACCTCTTCTTTCTTATATGCTATTCTTTCTTATACCACAACCTTACGGCGTTTCCTTTGCAACATGTGGTGCAATTGCTAGTTAATATTACTGTTCAACTAAACATTTAAATTGAAAAACTATTCGCCTTCATTGTCCATGCATTTTCATACCTAAACTATTTATATTCATTATTCGAAATTTGTTTTTTGAATTTGTATAGTTGATTGGTAAATATTATTTAATTGAACCCAATTTGAACAATGTAGCACGATAATAATTCAGATACGGTAAAGCAACATGAAATTGGTTTTAATTATAATTAATAAACTTTATTGAAACTGCCTCGAGCTCCTCACTGCGGTGCGAGGACAATGAGAGATAAAAAAAGTAGCACAATACAAAATAGATTTCCTGCTGCAAAACATTTCTCGGGGAAAACAATTTTCAGTACTCCAACGTCCATCCATGTAAATGGAGATGGAGAGGTGGACCTGAGCAAACACTTGAGCAAATTTCAAGAATATGCAATTGGGATAAGGGTTGCCGAGTTGAATAGACGACGGTGCATTGGCCTACTCGAGCCGAACTGAGGGATGGGAGTGGACAGATACAAATGGAAAGCATGTGTCTTTTTTTCCTCAATTATTGGAGTTGGCATGCGGTGATCGAATGATGGTTGTTAAAAATCTATATACAAAACTAACATCAAACTTCGTTAAAAAAACAGAAAAATATTCCCAACAAACTAATACCTCATCATCAATCCCATATATCATGGATAACATAACAATAAAAAAATATTATTACAATCCAACCATTCATAAAAATATTAAGAGTTAAATTTTAAAATCAAAGTTTCATACAAAGATACATTCCTAAATGGCCACGCGTATATTATGTACGAGTGCAATGGCATCGAGAATTTAATAGAACATTTCGACAATACCTTGGAATGGATATGGTGCGCACATATACCTATATCAAAGTTGGAAAATTACTTTACGGATATGATCGTTAAGATTAAAAAAAATGGTAGGGTCTATTAAATCAGTTTTAGTAGATACTATTGAATTGGATAGTGTTATATTCATGATGGGTGGGAATGAGCTCATAACACAACTTGGATTGGAATATTTAATTCTATTGACATCCACACAAGGTCCATATGTGGAAGCACAACGATATGAGGGAGGAGCATCAACAATCGACCGTGCTTCCTCATAAATGTGTGAAGGCAATGGGGTGGGACGATACATGTTACTATTTATGTTCATGGTTTCTAGTGCGTATTTTGTAGTAATCAGCGAGGTTACCAAAATGGATCTGACACGCTTAACTGTGGGGGAATGATGCATGTTTTGAGATTATTTATGGCTCGTTGCACTACCGAAGGAATGTCTTCCTTAAGAAGTGCGCTACAGTTAACACTTGTTTTGTCTTTTAATGGTAGATAAATGGTATTTCGACTTCACAACATTTCTCCTCCTTCGGTCATTATAACACTTGTTTTATTCATGTCCTTCAATGGCAGATAAATGGTATTTCGACTTCACAACATTTATCCTCCTTCGGTCATTATAAATGTGTTGGACCAATCACAGGGTGGCGAGAGTACGTTGCAGTATTTGGAGGTGATGAAAGGTTTTATGGCCATTGTTGTTTAGTTTATTGTGTGATGATCTGCACTATGTGTTGGGTGTTTTGGATGCCATTTGTTGGAAAACATAGATACAGTTATCCAAAGCAGGGAATCAGGGTTTCAGGAGTTCATCTGTTCAAATATCTTTGAATTTTGAAAGAGGGCAGTGTTATTTATCCTCTTTTTGCATAGTGCAGCCTCGAGGCCTGTCTTCGAGTAAGTGATTGTGGTTCTTTCATCAGAGATCTAAGATTCAGAGTTTCTAGGTATCTTGTTCAATTGTCAGGTTTCGGTATGTGGGGTTTGGTATACCAGGATTTTTTCTATCTATTTTTAACAATACCTTCTACCATGGATATCTATGATGAAACCTTAGTTAAACTAAGAGGGGGGGAGGGGGGGGAAGGAAGGGGCGGTTGAATCAGTTTAACACCTTCAAGAATTTTTTAAAACCTTTCAATTAAACTTATTTACAATTTATCTTCATGATCAATTTTATATGGAAACAAAATTATATGTGCATAAATGTTAAGATAATGTAACAACAGAATTATGACATGAACAGTAAGTATTAAACGGACTGAATAACCATATCAACACATAGACATCACACACAGAGACAACAGATATATGTGGAAACCCATAAAGGGAGAAAACCACATCTTATTGTTGTTGTGATGTAAAGGCAAGCTCCAACTCCCTCTCACCACTGATTTTCTGTAAGCACCAACCTACAGGAGGCTTCAACCTCGATTTCTACAAGCTACAACTTGCAAGGAAGCTTCAACACCCTCACTTTTCATAGAAGAAACACTTGCTGATTTATCTTGGATATCAGCTATGTTCTGTACTTTTTTTTACTGTACTCCAATCTTCACATCTGTTTGATTATCTCTTTTTCTTCAATTCTACATTCTCTTCTCTTTTATCAATTTACTCAAAAAAATGTATCCATTTCAACTTTACAGTGGGATTTTGTCTTTCTTTGGAGACTTGTCAATTAAATCACAAAACAATTAAAACCTTTCATTCAATTACATTATAAACTTTGAATCACTTTAACAACACTCCTCTCTCTGTTTTCCTTTCTCATTCATCAACAACCACGCCTCTCTTTTTCGTTTCACTATATTCATTTTCCCTGTTCATTGCAGTTGCATAACTACTGCCTGTACAACTGTCTTTTAATCAAACATAAATAACTCTCGGCGTTATTATAAAACCTTTTTAACAAACCTTGGATTTTATATTACTGAACAACCAATGCTAACCTTTAAAATATCTGGGCCCCACATCTTTATAAACCCTTCTTCTCTATTATCCGATGCGATTAATCGCAACTGAATACTCCCGATGCAATGATTTACTGTTCACTTCATTTTTCCAATTGCGATTAATCGCAACTTGAATACTCCCGATGCGATGATTTACTGTTCACTTTATTTTTCCGATACGATGTATTACTCCAACGTGATGTTTTGCTTTGATGTGGAACTCAGACACACATATGAATCATGGTTCATTGATCCATCAGGTCCACATCTCAATCGAAACTCTTGTCAACACGTTCCGCTGCCAAGTTTCTCCAATGCGATTGGGTGAGGGTCCCACATGCAAATTAACTTTGGATTAAGTTCATTGGTTGACTTTGTTAACCCAACACACTAATGCATATATCCACAGGGATTTTTGGGCCCAACAACTATACACACTTTACCTTTGTTATTAAACTCTCAAATAATATGACCTTTGGTAAATTAAATGAATCACTCGAACTATATGATGTAGGGGCATTAGGCTAAAAACAACCTTTGTCCATAAATAAATGTAAAGGGGGGTCTCATGTTTTATCTCCCCATGTAAATATTCATAATTGAGTTATTTTTAGCTAATTGGAGAGGAAAATGTAACTGCCTGAATGATTAATGGGCACCTGAAGAGATAGTCAGTTTCAGAAGTTAGGCTAATGTTAGGAGTCCAAGAGTCATCAGGGAAGCTTAATCGATTGATTTCTAATATGTATAAAAATAATCCTCTGTGACAGAGTCAAGAGACCTGCACCGAGCTGCATAGTGTTAGCAAGCCAGAGAGGGCAATTAGGAGAATAGAAGGCCATTAACTTTGAAGATCTGGCCAGTATTTTGTAACTAACTTCACTGTGTAATTGAATAAATTGTTCCAGCATTATCTGTGCATTCGTTGGATTGTTATTGTGTGAAAATGTCTTAATGAACATATATGAGTAGGACTCTGAAATGTGGTTGAGAGTCTGCCTACATATTTACATGTTAGAACCTGCGTTAAGGTTAATGATAACGATTTGAATTAAGTTCCTGTTGTGTGAGGAAGAGTTGGATTCTTGTAAGATTCCTGAATCATATTCACCTTGTGTCAATCTACATGGGCCTCGCGTTTCATAAGAATTTCATACAAACAGTGTGGCAATGTCAATGAATAGGCAAACTTAATACCGTGTAGTTGTTAGATCGGTTGAGAGGTGGCGCAGTGAGGGTGATGCCTGTGGTTTGAACCAGAAGAGTCAGGCGAAATCATGTAAAGATCGTGTGTTGGATAAACCGCGTGTAACAAGGAGAAACCGAGTTTATAACGCGAAGAAACCCTGTGGAATGAACCAGAATGGAACCTGGAGCATGGAAATAATGGAACCAAGAGGTGAGAGCAGAACCACGAAGGAATGAATGGTAACGACGGCTGGAGTTCAACCCGGTGGTATCTCGCGAGTTACAAAGGTGGTAAGCTGTATTTAAGAGATTAACACGATCCCATAAACTGGGTGACGTGTGTCCCAGAGCAGTTTTGAAAACCCACTCTCATCGCGAATTAACAATCATGCAACTAACTCGCGCGATATCCAGTTGGATCGTTGGATCGTCAAGGCCAAAGCGACATATTATCCACCACTGGATGTGGAAGGGTCATCGGTGCTGGGCCTTAGTTCTAATTTATATTGATCGGGATTGTTCAAACTAAGGTTGCGAGTTTAATAGAGGTATGTCTGATGTTGTCGGGTTTCGTTGTAAAGCTTCCAATAATTGAAGAATGCCGTAATATATATATATATATATATATATATATATTCATATATTGATATAGTGCACATATAATGTTTAAATATGTGGAGTTGGCACAATAATGAATGGTGTGAAAAGGCCTGAATTATGAACGTGGTTCATTATATGTTGCCTGAGAGGGTTCGTTGAGGGCTTTGTGTATCGATTTAACTACCATCCGATACATACAAAAAAAAGAAAGGCTCCAATTGCATGTAGAACACTTTATAAAAAAGAGCCAAGATTATAATATAAGGTATATATATATGGCCTGTGCGCGTTGGGAAAAAAAACACCAAGAGTACATTATATGTATAGAGAGGTCTATGACCTTTGAAGGAAAACTCCCACAGCTAGGAGAATTTGTCAGATCTAAATTTGGATTGATTACAAGGTGCGAGCAGGTGATGTTTTAGGCAAAAGAATTTTAATCTAATATCTTAAATCTCAGATTTGACATATTAAAGATTTCAGATTTATTTGTTAAATTTTCAGTCCAAGTAATCAAAACGGTGTTAGTTTGCCCAATGGTGGATTTGGTGGGGGCATAAAATGTGAATGCATTTTACACACAGATTGAGACAGAATCAAAACAGGGACTGTGGGTTAGCCCCATCATCACTATATCTCCCTTTTATATAAGCCTTGGACTTTATAACAAAGAGCTTTAATAATGTTAACCTTGCAACAGTATTCAACCTTTCGACTCGAACCATAAATCAACACCTTTTATTTGTTTTATTTAAAAACCCGACCTTAGCACTTTATACAATGGTTCAACCCTCAGCTTATAATAAAATATTAATACAGTGCACAACCTTTGAACTTGTGTTATGAACCCGATTACACTACCAACACAACATTTTAACATATATTTCGCGCACGGGGCCCACACCTCAACATGTAAATGAACGGTCTCAACATAAAACAACTGGGCCATACCTTAACTTATCTCCCGTGCAACTTGTGGCGCGACCATCGTTTGATTCACCGGCCTCCAGATCGGACGAACCAAGTTGATATCATGTTTTTTTTTCTACAGAAGATTAGCGTTCCAAAGAAGTGCGATATGGGTGGTTCTGGACTGCTAACGTGACACAAATGCATTGGGTCGCGTTATTTTGTGAGTTTTTTCTCCTGGCCCAAAAGTAGCGCGATGAAGGCGGTATTGGTTTCACAAAACCACTCCAGGTAATTGCACAGTACTTAACTCAGTTTCTTACTATGGTTAACACAGTTCTTCGACTTAATTCCTCACTCTAACTCAATGATTAAGTCCCACAGATATTACTCTACCGGCAATAAGACAATGCTCTTTTACTCCAATGAACAGAGATTCTAGTGAATCTTCGCGTTCTATACAACAGGGTTTATCACTTAGATAGAGGTTCACGCCTTCCACTCATGGTTCCGTTCCAAATCCTTCACGCCTTCGTTATATACATAGATATATATATAGTCCGTTCAAAGATTTTCCTTCTTATTTCTGCCTTAACATAAAAACCCGTGTTTCATTCTTACTTTAATACGAAACTACCATAAGATTCAACCCCAAACTCCATTATGTTTTCACTGCTCGAAGCTCGGTTCCACTTCTTATCCTCAGGGTTCCGTCTTGACCTTTAAATGGTTTATTATACACATTCTATTGCACTCTTGGTGCTTCTGCATGCTAAACTAACAATTCTATCAGAAAACTCAATGTGCATTCCAGGTTTGTATTTCGAATTCTTCGAAGCCCTTACTTTATTTCCTATATGTGCAGTCTGCTGCTCTGCCAAATGTAAACACATGTCCTTTCATGCTCTATATGTATAGTTTGCTGCCCTGTATTCTCTCATTCTGTCTCTACAAGACCTGTCCTTTCATTCTCTAACTGTATAGTCTTCTGCAGTAATGTAAATCTACTCCTCATGCTTCCTGTCTACACATCCTGTCACTGCATTCTTCTTTTCCTCTTTCTCGCTCTGTTCTCCTCATGCTCCTACATATCCTGTCACTATATTCTGCTTTGCCTCTACTGTTGTCCTTTATCACTGCTGTTGTCCTGTTGTCACTGTTGTTGTCCTTTGCCATCAATGACAACACTTCTAACAGTCTCCCCCTTTGGCATTGATGGCAACAACATTGATGCCTGTTTATAGCTATTCTCTGCCATAGCTATTCTCTTCTTATAGCTTTCCTCCCCCTTTGACATGAATGGAAAAGGGTTGATATTCTGATCTTGAGGTCCTGTTTGTGGATCTCCCCATGGAATGATGTTTTCTCTTCTATTCTCCCCTTGAAATGATGCTTTCTCTTTATATCAGAGAGTAGCATCTATAGACACTACCCCTAGTCTATCTCTCGGATTTTCAAATGGTTATCTAGCAAGAGGTTTTGTAAATATATCTGTTGTCTGTTCTTTTGTTGGCACATATTCCAACTTCACTACTTTCTGAGCTACTTGTTCTCTGAGAAATTGATACTTGATTGGAATATGTTTAGTTTTTGAATGAAGCACAGGATTTTTTGATATGCTTATGGCACTTGTATTATCACATTTGATAGAGATAGGTTCATCAATTCTTACCTTCATGTCTTGGAGGGTTTGTTTCATCCACATGACTTGTGTGCAACATTCTGTTGTTGTTATGTATTCTACTTCTGCTGTAGATAGAGAAATAGATGTGTGTTTCTTTCTTAGCCATGCCACCAGACTCTCTCCTAAATAGAATTCACCTCCACTTGTTCTTTTCCTGTCATCAACACAGCTGGCCCAATCTGCATCTGTATATGCTGTCAAAATGAAGTTTTTTCCTTTTGGATACCGTAGCCCATAATGTGCAGTCCCTTGTAGATATCTGAATATTATTTTAATTGCTAGTAAGTGATTTTGTTTTGGTGTTGCTTGATATCTTTCCACAAGTCCTACAGCCAGCACAATGTCTGGTCTAGAAGCTATTAGGTATAACAGACTTCCAACCATGGATCTGTAAAGTTTTTGATCTACATCAGTTGTTCCATCATCTGCACAAAGCTTGCATCCAGTAGTCATGGGAGTTGACACAGGGTTGCAGTCTTCCATTTTGAATCTTTTCAGCATCTCTTTTAAGTATGTTTCTTGTGAGATAAATGTGTCTATGCTCTTTTTTTGAATTTGTAGTCCTAGATAGAAGGTGAGCTCTCCAATCATATACATTTCCAACTCTAATTTCATCTCTTCATCAAATCCTTTTGTTAACTCATCTTTGCTGCTTCCAAACATGATATTATCTGCATACACTACTACAATCAGAAGTTCATCTTCATTTGCTTTTGTGTACAAGTTGCTATCTACTCCTCCTTTCTTGAACCCTTGTTTTTGCAAGTATTTGTCCAGCCTTGAATATCATGCTTGAGAAGCTTGTTTTAGCCCATATAATTCTTTCTTTAATCTGCAAACATAGTCTACATTATCTGTTAAGGAGAACCCTTTTGGTTTCTCCATGTAGACTTCTTCCTCTAAATCTCCATTCAGGAAGGTAGACTTCACATCCATTTGGTATACCTTGAAGTCATGATAGCAAGCAAAAGCTAAAAATAGTCTGATAGCTTCCATTATAGCTAGAGGGGAAAATGTTTCATCATAATGAAGTCCTTAAACCTGTGAATATCCCTTGCACACAAGTCTAGCTTTATTTCTGATTACCTGTCCTTGTTCATTCATCTTATTTTTGAATACCCATTTTGAGCCAATGACATTTTTCTCACTGGGTCTTGGAACTAGTTCCCAAGTGTTGTTATTCTCAATTTGGTCCAACTCGTCATTCATGGCATTCACCCAATGTTTGTCTTTGTTGGCTTCTTCAAACTTCTTTGGCTCTATCTGTGACAACATTGCTAGGTATAGCTCTTCAGTCTGTTCAGTTAGTTGTCTTCTTGTCTGTACACCTACACTCTTGTCCCAAATGATTTGATCTTCTGGATGGTTCTTCTGAGTGTATCTTGAGGAGCTGTTTGATCTCAGGTCTGTATCTTCTGTTGGCTTGATTATTTCATCATCATCTTGATTCTCTTCTTCATGAACTTCTGGAGGATTGCTGCAATCTGTACTTATTATCTTGTCTGATAGTTCTTCAACAAATCTTACATCAATACTTTCTAAAATTTTGTGAAGTATTTTGTTGTAGCACCTGTAACCTTCACTCTTGGATGCATATCCTAAGAATATTCCTTCATCTGCTCTTGCATCAAACTTTCCCAGATTTTCATCATTATTTTTTATAAAACACTTACTTCCAAAAACTTTAAAATGCTTGATTGATGCTGGTTTACCATGCCATAATTCATAAGGAGTCTTGTCATTGTTTGGTCGTAAATGAGCTTTGTTTAGGATATTCACAGCTATGTGTACTGCTTCTGCCCAAAACGTTTGAGGAATGTTACTTGCATCATGGCTCTGGCAATCTATTGTACATAACTGTTTTGTCTCTCTGCCACTCCATTTTGCTGAGGTGTTCCTGCAATTGTGAACTGTTGCTTTATCCCATTCTCATTGCATAGATCTGCAAAATCATAATCTGTAAATTCACCCCCTCTGTTTGATCTGATGCAATTTATCTTGCATCCTGTTTGACTTTATGCCAAAGCCTTGAATATTTTGAATTTCTCAAGTGCTTCCGATTTGTGCTTGAGAAATGCAACCCATGTCATTCTGGAAAAATCATATGTTATTAGCATGAAATAGGATTCTCCACTTGGTGTTTTAGTTCTCAAAGGCCCACACAGATCCATGTGAACAAGTTGAAGAGGTCTGCTTGTAGATAGCTTCTCTTTGGTTTTGAAGGATGTACGGGTCTGCTTACCTAGCTGACAAGATTTACATATTGTATTTGAAGGCTTCTTTATGGCTGGCATATCTCTGACTGGATTCTTTTTGCTTAGACTTATGATATGATCAAATTTTAGGTGTCCCAATCTCCTATGCCATAACCAAGACTCCTCAAATTTGCTAAGGTGACATGCTTCATTTTCTTCTTTTACTACATAGACATTGCTTTATGTTCGAACACCTTTGATCAGGGTTTTTCCAGTGGTGCTTGATCTTACTTCATAGTCTTGTGCTCTAAAAAGAACTTCACAGCCTTTATCACACATTTGAATAACACTCAACAGATTTTCTTTCAGCCCATCCACAAATAGTACATCTTGGGCTTTTCCTTTGCCATTGTCCAGACTGAATAAGCCTCTTCCTTTGATTTTTCCCACTTTATCATTGCCAAAAGTAACATTTCCAGATTTCTTTTCATCAAAGGTTATAAACTTGCTTCTATCTCCAGACATATGCTTTGAGCAACCGTTGTCAAAGTACCATTGGCTTTTTAGATCTTCAGCTATTAGAGCCAAGTCACATTTATTCACCTTCTTTTTCCATTGCGAGCATCCTCTTGTTTGGTACCTTTTCTGAGATGATGAACCATATTCTCTCAGAGGACATTTGCAAGACATATGTCCACTTTTATTGCATACACAACATTTGGATATATCTTTAGTAGAATTATAAGTAGGAGTAAACTCTCCATGATTCATAAACCTCCTTGAGGTTTTGAACATCAGTATTTGTCCATATTTTCTAGATTATATGATTTTATGGCCAAATTCATTACAATAAAAACAGTATCCATAAAAACAATTTGCATACCTAATAAAAGGTTGTCTTCTCCATTTTCCTGCTTGAGTAAAACTTTTACTGTTTGCATCCTTTGCTGGTTTGTATTTATTCTTCTCGTATGACAATATGTAGAAATATGTCCCAATTTGTGGCAGGCATAACAAGTGGCATTTTTCATAGGAGGAAAAAAATCTCCTTTGATGACTTCCAAATTTGACATATTCAGGAGTATACGAGTTTTTTTCAGTTGGAAAATTATTTACTTCATCCTTTTCCATTTGAGCTTCCTCCTAGTTTTTATCTACTTTATTGCAGGATTCTTCTTCCTTTGAAATCTTCTGAGCTTCTTGAATATTCTCATCTTCTTTTACGAAAATAATATTTTTGTTTTCTTTTTCTTTGCCTTTACTTAATTCTCCTTCATAGCCTATCCCAGTTTTTATCAGAGGAGATCTTTTAGCATCTAGAATCTCATTCAACTTACCAGATCTTGTCATTTGAGAAGTATCTATTTTCCTCTGGGAATTTTCTAATTTCTTCCTTAAGCAAACTACTTCTTCTTCCAACTTCTCTTGCTCCTGAGTTTTATCCTTGATCTGCTTAAGTAGAATATCCTCTACCTTCTTGGCTTCTTCAAGCTCTACTTTCAACTGAATGAGGGCTTCTGAATTTTGTTCCTCTCTTACATATTTGAGAAGAATGTCTTTCTGTTTTTTGCACTTCAATTTTAGTCTGTCAATTTCCTCCAAGGCACTTCTTAGCTCCCCTTCAAGGTCCACTTCTCCTTCTTCCTCATCTTCTAGAAGACATTCTTCCAGCTCTTCTATAGCCATCAATACAAATTCTGATGTTCCTTCTTCACTTGAGAATTCAACTGACTCTTCTGATACACTGCTATCTTGCTGAGCATAGAAAGATTTTCTATTGAATCTCTTTCCTTTCTACCAGTTCTTAGATATGGTCTTCTCTGATTCCTGAGCCTGACTCTTTGTTTTATTATAAGGACACTTAGAAGCATAGTGTCCAACTCTTCCACAATTGAAACATTTAAATGGAAGTTTACCTTTATACTTACTTGAGCCTTTATCCACCTTCCTAATAAATTTAGCCTCTTCTTAATCAGAACAGGAGCATATATCTTCTTTTTATTCTTTCTTCTTCTCTTCTTTAAAGGCTACCTCCCTTACATTTGACTTTCTCTGTGGCAATCTCATCTCATAGGCTGTTAGTTTTCCAAGTAGCTGGTTCATGGTCAAGGTTTCCCAATCCGTTGTTTCTTCTATGGCAGAAACCTTGGGGTTAAAACTAGATGGCAAAGATCTTAGGATCTTTTGAACAATTACACATTCTTGCATGGTTTCACCTAGTTCTTTCATATTATTGACAATTTCTGCAACCCTTAAAAAGAAACTAGCAATATCTTCATCTTCATTCATCTTTAAATTTTCAAGCTGGGCTCTATAGACTTGAAGTTTAGCTGTCTTCACCTTTTTTTCACCCTCATGAATATTTTCTAGAGTTTCCCACATTTCTTTGGCAATCTCGCTATGCATTACTTTGATGAATTCTGCCTCACACAGTCCATTCAATATTGCATTCATTTCCTTTGCATTAGCAACAAAATATTGTTTGGCTTCTTTCTCTGAGACATTTTCCTTAGTGTCATATCCAAATTCCACAGCAGCCCAAACTTGTATTCCTAAGGACATTACATATGTTCTCATTCTGATTTTCCAGAAGGCATAATTTGCACCAGTGAAAAAAGGGGCTTTGTTCATTGAGGATCCTTCTTGACTAGCCATCCCCAAGTACCTAGGATCTCCTTTCAGTTGTTAAACTGCTACAAAAAGGAACCTGCTCTGATACCAAATTGATAAAACCTTAGTTAAACTGAGAGGGGGGGGGGGGGGGGTGAATCAGTTTAACACCTTCAAGAATTTTTTAAAACCTCTCAATTAAACTTATTTACAATTTATCTTCATGATCAATTTTATATGGAAACAAACTTATATGTGCAGAAATGTTAAGATAATGTAACAACAGAATTATGACATGAACAATAAGTATTAAATAGACTGAATAACCATATCAACACATAGACATCACACATAGAGACAACAAATATACGTGGAAACCCATAAAGGGAGAAAACCACATCTTATTATTGTTGTGATGTAAAGGCCGCAAGCTCCAACTCCCTCTCACCATTGATTTTTTGTAAGCACCAACCTACAAGAGGCTTCAACCTCGAATTCTACATGCTACAACTTGCAAGGAAGCTTCAACTCCCTCACTTTCAATAGAAGAAACACTTGCCGATTTATCTTGGATATCAGCTCTGTTCTATACTTTTTTTATTGTACTCCAATCTTCACATCTGTTTGATTATCTATTTTTCTTCAATTCTACATTCTCTTCTCCTTTATCAATTTACTCAAAAAAATGTATCCATTTCAAATTTACAGTGGGATTTTGTCTTTCTTTGGAGACTTGTCAATTACATCACAAAACAATTAAAACCTTTCATTCAATTACATTATAAACTTCAAATCACTTTAACAACACTCCTCTCTTTGTTTTCCTTTCTCATTCATCAACAACCATGCCTCTCTTTTTTATTTCACTATATTCATTTTCCCTGTTCATTACAGTTGCATAACTATTGCCTGTACAATTGTCTTTCAATCAAACATAAATAACTCCCGGCATTATTATAAAACCTTTTTAATAAACCTTGGATTTTATATTACTGAACAACCAATGCTAAACTTTAAAAGATCTGGGCCCCACAACTTTATAAACCCTTCTGCTCTATTTGCCGATGTGATTAATTGCAACTGAATACTCCCGATGTGATGATTTACTGTTCACTTCATTTTGCCAATTGCGATTAATCGCAACTTGAATACTCCCGATGCGATGATTTATTGTTCACTTTATTTTGCCGATGCGATGTATTACTCCAACTCGATGGTTTGCTTTGATGCGGAACTCAAACACGCATATGAATCATGGTTCATTGATCCATCGGGTCCACATCTCAATCGGAACTCTTGTCAACACGTTCCGCTGCCAAGTTTCTCCGATGCGATTGGGTGAGGGTACCACATGCGAATTAACTTTGGATTAAGTTAATTGGTTGACTTTGTTAACCCAACACACTAATGCATATATCCACAGGGATTTTTGGGCCCAACAACTATACACACTTTACCTTTGTTATTAAACTATCAAATAATATGACCTTTGGTAAATTAAATGAATCACCCGAACTATATCTCCCTTTTATATAAGCCTTGGCCTTTATAAAAAAGAGCTTTAATAATGTTAACCTTGCAACAGTATTCAACCTTTAGACTCGAACCATAAATCAACACCTTTTATTTGTTTTATTTAAAAACCAGACCTTAGCACTTTATACCATGGTTTGACCCTCAGCTTATAATAAAATCTTAATACAGTGCACAACCTTTAAACTTGTGTTATGAACCCAATTACACTACCAACACAACATTTTAACATATATTTCGCCCACGGGGTCCACACCTCAACATGTAAATGAATGGTTTTCAACATAAAACAATCGGGTCATACCTTAACTTATCTCCTGTGCAACTTGTGGCGTGACCATAGTTTGATCCACCGGCCTCCAGATCGGACGAACCAAGTTGATATCACATTTTTTTTTTCTACAGAAGATTAGCATTCCAAACAAACGCAATATGGGCATTTTTGGACTGCTAATGTGGCACAAATGCATTGGGTCACATCATTTTGTGAGTTTTTTCTCTTGGCCCAAAAGTAGCGCGATGAAGGCGGTATTGGTTTCACAAAACCACTCCAGGTAATTGCACAATACTTAACTCGGTTTCTTACTATGGTTAACACAGTTCTTTGACTTAATTCCTCGCTCTAACTCAATGATTAAGTCCCATAGATATTACTCTTCTAGCAATAATACAATGCTCTTTTACTCTAACGAACAGAGATTCTAGCAAATCTTCGCGTTCTATACAACAAGGTTTATCACTTAGACAGAGGTTCATGCCTTCCACTCATGGTTCCGCTCCAAATCCTTTGCACCTTCGTTATATACATAGATATATATACTTTGTTCAAAGGTTTTCCTTCTTATTTTTGCCTTAACATAAAAACCCATGTTTCATTCTTACTTTAATACCACGCTATCATAAGATTCAATCCCAAAATCCATTAGGTTTTCACTGCTCGAAGCTCGGTTCCACCTCTTATCCTCAGGTTTCCATCTTGACCTTTCAATGGTTTATTATACACATTTTGCTGCACTCTTGGTGCTTCTGCATGCTAAACCAACAGTTCTATCAGAAAACTCAATGTGCATTCCAGGTTTGTATTTCGAATTCTTCGAAGCCCTTACTGTATTTCCTGTATGTGCAATCTGCTGCTCTGCCAAATGTAAAAACCTATCCTTTCATGCTCTATATGTATAGTCTGCTACCCTGTATTCTCTCATTCTGTCTCTACAAGACCTGTCCTTTCATTCTCTAATTGTATAGTCTTCTGCAGTCGTGTAAATCTACTCTTCATGCTTCCTATCTACACATCCTATCACTATACTCTTCTTTGCCTCTTTCTCACTCTGTTCTCCTCATGCTCCTACATATCCTATCACTATATTCTTCTTTGCCTTTGCTGCTATCCTTTGTCACTGTTTTTGTCCTACTGTAACTGCTGTTGTTCTTTGCCATCAATGACAACACTTCTAACAATCTAAAGACGCAATTGGGAATTTTTTTCAGTATGAAAAAAACGTTGTTTTCATAAACTGTTCTACATTTATATCATAAAGTCCATTACACTTTTTTCCAGAAACTATATACAAGAAAACTAAAATTTTCTATAGGTTCAATATTTTAAATCTTTTTGCCTTATGTCATATTCTTTTTACATTTTTCTATGTTACAGACAATAAAATATATCAATGAAGCTGTATCCAAAACTGCACTATAGAGGTACTTCAGGTCCATAAAAAAATAAACAGTGACCTTCATATAAACATCATAAAAATTACACTTGTATAAAGGGAATAAGACATTCTCGATTGTAATTCCAGCATTTTGATAATTTCCTCCGGCTTGCTTGATAGGACCCTATGGTGAAATAGTAGGCCATGACAACCCTGTCTAAAAACACTTTGGAAGTTTTCTGACAATCTAAAAATAGGTCTATGATCATCTCCCATCTAGTAGCTCAAAAACCGAGAGAAAAATGTGAATAGGCCAAAAGAAAAATACCATCCCATCCAAAAAATTAGTGCCATGTTCCTCCTATCCTTTCCATGCTGGCATATTAAGGAGTTTTTATATTTCAGATAATATTGATTTTCCCCTTGCTCCGCCTCCATTAGAATTGATTAAAGTCATAATTTATCTCCCTGAAAACTCCTTCCAAACCTTTCTTTGATAGTCTATCAACTTCGTTCTTCTTTTCCCTATATACATGAGAGAAGGAAACAGTAGAGAAGGATATCTTCAGTGCATGTATTATTTCTAACCAATATGATAGAATTCCAGGGTTAAGAGTGGCCTTGTTGTTTAAATGATCAATAAGGATTTTTGAGTCACCACAGACCCAGATCTTGTCCATATATAGCTGGCGAGCAAACCATAAAAGTCCCCAAAGGGCAAGAAATTCAACTTTCATATTTGTGCCATTTCCTCCATTCCAGTATATCTTATAATGGCAAGTTCGTGATAATAATAACCACACCCCACATCTTCAAATGGTTTGTTGACAAGCACCATCGAAAAAACCAGCAAGAAATTGAATCTAATGTGGGTGATTTCTTTTAGACAGATCTCCAGGGGACTTCTGACCAGTTTTCAAACTTTCCCAAATGCTATGAATCTAAAATGTCGTTTTAAGAGGAGTGCAAAGTTGTCCCTCAAATAACTTCTTGTTACTACTACACCATACAAACCAGTGAAACAGAACAGGTATAACATGAAAATTCTTACCTTTTCCCAGCTACCATTTTGAGAAATCTTCAGTTGCGCATTTTGCAGGTTGTTGGAAATTGAAGCCACCACACAGTATAGACAATGTTTCTTTAACAAAGGGGCAAGTGTAGAAGAGGTGTTGATTATCCTCTGCTTGTTTACCACATAGGGTGCACATACTCAGACCTTGCCAACCTTTCCATTCTACATTGTTCCAGGTCAAATTATTTTCTTTCCACATTAGTCATAACAATATTATCATTTTCACCCGTGCTTTACTTTTCCACAAGACACTGAACCAACAATCAGGTTCCATTATATATTTCTTGTTGATTAGTTCAATGTAAGTTTCATTTACAGTAATCAGTTTCCGATGTTTATTCCTCCCCCATCCTAATCTGTCTCCCTTCTCATTTCTACATAATCCCATAACCCTCATGGAATTAATGAGCACCTACCATTCCTCGTTCCATCTCTCTACCAAACCTGTTTCTGCGAAAGTTTTCCATCTTGGGGCATCTTGTTCCCAGCCTTGAATGATCTGATTTAAGTAAAAATACCCCTTCTTATTTAAATTTAGAATTAACTCTGCATTCTGTTGTAAACTTGTTGCCTATGTGCTCAGACTTCCTATCATAATTTTGTGCCCATTCCCAAATTGCAAATTTAGATTTTCATTTACCAGTGTCCAGATTTTTCCAAAGTCACACCATATAGCCGAGCATCGACTGCTTTCCTTCCACCCCCCCGATATGCAGCTCCTCCATCCTAGCCACTCCTAGATATTTGCTCTTAACAATCTCATTCCATATGCCAACCCCATTTAAACATCTCCACAAGGATTTTACTATGCTTAGTTTTGGGTTACATTTTTTGATGTTGGTGTTTGTAACAAATTTCGATCAGCAATCGAGGATTTTATGCCTTTTTATTGTGTGGTTAGTACGTTTTTGTCAAATTATCGCCACAAATTATCGTCTGGCAGCAAAATTTACTATGTATGCGAGGATTTTCTGCTATTATATTATGGTGTAGTCTTGTTATATCAATTTGTCTCCACGGGGCTAAACTATCATGGCTCTCTCTTGGGTCAGTCAAGTTAGTGTCAATATTACGTAGCTTTGTGTGACTATGCCACCTTGCTAGAGAATAGCAAGCTGACAGGGAGGTGCCAGTAACATCTCTATTTCTCATCACAAATAAACAGGTGGAATTTAGTGAAAACCTTGTTTGAGCCCATTCCTCTGGAGATCAGAAAGGAGATTCGACACCTCAAATCCAAAAAATGTTGTGATAAGGTCTACTTTGTGATTCATAGGTGGCTAATCAAGGTCATAAATGGATTCCCGAGGTTGGAAATTTAGAAGAAGAAGACTTCAGTTCTTACATTCTATTGTAGTACATCAATAGTTGGACACTTTATTTCATTTAGTGCTTTGAGAAAAATAGGTGGATAATTACAAGGTTTTTGCAGGCCAGGTGGACATAAAACGCCTCCTCAGGAAGGTTCATTTCTATTTCGATAACATACTCACACGTTTGAAAAAAGTGGAAAAGTATGTAGTATTACATTTTGATTCTCACTCTGAAGATATCATTGTCACTCTTGTCACGATCAATGCTAAATCGATCAAAATTTCTCCACCGGCTATTGGAGTTTCCCTCTATCTGATTGTCATTTGAGACTAATGGCAGTGCTTTGGATGCAAATAATCCTTTTGGAAATTTTCCTCAACATGGAATACGCACCAGAGGTTTCGATGGGCTTCATGGTATCAACCAGGAAGACTGATGGTGGGTTTTTACTTGTCTCTTGTTTCTGTGCACTAATTGGAAATTTTATGTTCAATCTAAAATAAAAATTATTACATATAAACAAAGAGATATTACACTTACATATAACTACAATAGAGTATATATAAATACAAAAAAGCCACTCGCATTTCGAAAGTAATCGTATTGAATCTCAATATATATAAAGACAAAGAAAACCCACTCTCATGTAGAGAGTAATTGTATTAGTTGGTTATGTTTTTGGTTAAAAACGCATCACAAATCGTACAATTTGTGGAAGAAGAATCTTGTGTTCCATCATTTTTTGAAAGCCCAAAGTTACAAATTTTGAGATATTTCCACACTCCTATCACTTGCATTGCATACAAGGATATTATAGTCATTTTAATTTTAATTTTTTTTGCATTTTGGACGATTATATCTCATGATATGTCTAAGATCATTTTGGTAGATTCATGGGGGGTGGGATGTCAAATTTTAGGTTGTGCGATTCAAAAAGCCAAGTTCATTACAACCATTTTTTGGAAAAGCTACACAAATTGAATCCTATGTGACTTGAAAACGAGTCGAAAAATTAGTTGTGCATTATGGCTTCATATGACGGAGGTCGAATCTTTAAACATAGTGAATACCAAAGAATTTATAATTATGGGGTTTTATGTCATTTGCTCCATATAACTAGTGGTAATAAAAGAGCTTGTAGTAATAAGTAGAGTAGGAATTTGTTTTTTATGGAACTATTTAGTGGTTGGCTCAATGGAATGTTATTTCCTCTACTAAGTTTCAAATCTGAAGAGGACATATTTAACTCATTGCAATATAGTGAGATGTTATTCTTTCCACCCGGTTTCAAATCCCGAGAGGACATTTTTGACTCATTATGATAAAGCTCAAGGAGTAAACTCCACCTCACTTGTGGAGTCTCAACTCATGCAAATTCATATATTTTTAGTATATCTATACTCCACAAAAAAACTATATGGTGAAAGAAAACTACTCCACTTTTGATTGAGACAGATTCATCTTGTATGTCAAGGAGTGAAGATTGGATGAGTGTATAGGTCGAGGATTGAAGATTAGACGAGCGTGGAAACCCGTCATTATAGTGAATTACAATAACTAGTTTCATTTAAATTCAAGGAGTTTTTCTGATTAATCACATCATTTTAATTTAGTTTTATTTACTTATGTGTAATTATTATTTACTTATGTGGTAGATATGAGGTGTTGATTAATCGATTTGAATAATTAATTAATTTGAATAGGATTAGTCAATTAAGTTTTAGATTCAATTTTTATCTGAAACAAATTAAAAATAGATATCATTTTAGGAGAATTAAATTATCCACAATGCTTCTCATAATATTTTAGTGTAAGTTAAAAGTTCTTTTTTCATCCAATATATATGAGAAAAAAATTTAAAATTACATTAAAAAAATATCTTATAATGAACATTTTATTAATATTTTATTTAACAAAATTTCAAAATAAAACGAATTAGACATTTCACTGCAAGTTTATTGTTCTTCCATCCCATACATATAAAAATAAAAAAGAGTTATTATTCTTCTCCATCCAATACATATAAAAGAAATATTACGAATTACATAGAATGTTGAGTTGCAATGAACTCTTTTATTAATATTTCTTTTTAACGGGTTGTAAAACTAAAAAGAAAAAATTGGCAAATTGTATAACCGCTTTATTCTTAAATCTTACTTATTATTATTGGTTGCTAATATATGACAATATACTTCATTCTGAAACCTTAAATGTTTTGAAGTTTTTTTTTGTTTTGAACATGTATATATATAGTGTGTGTGATTAGATCTAATTAATTTCTTTTAACTCAACGTTCTAGATTTAATATAATTCAAATATTTGTTTCCGTAATCAATCTCTCTTAACTCAACGTTCTAGATTTAATATAATTCAAATATTTGTCTCTGTGGCCAAAATGTAAGTGTTCAAAACAAACTTAAAATCGAATTTGTTGGGTTTCAAAACGTAATAGACCGCATTTGCCCTGTGTCTACCACCTAACCTTGCCTATTGCGTTTCAAGTTCACTACATAAATCCTTAAAAACAAATTTGCTAGTCATTTTTTACCACTTTATATCAAATATGTTGGATCCCTATACATCATTCCCTAATGTCTTCATATCACATACGTGTGGATATATGAAGACACATATGTTGGATCTTTAACCATAGCTCATAGCTTAATGGTTGACTGCATAATCAAATCGTTTGGATCTTTAACAATAGCTCAATGGATCATTGCATAATCCAATATTTTGGATCTTTAACACATATATATTGTATTTTTAACCATAGTTTAATGCATCACTAGTTAGAAATAATTAATTCCTACTTGTCTATGGTTGTAATTCTCCATTTGAGGAGTTTGTTCCTACATAATAGGAATTAGCTAGAATATAGTTTCTCTTAGTTTAGTGTGTGGTTGAGAGAATCTCTCAACCACACTACTGTACGTCTAAGATAGAATTCCTATCTTGAGACTATTGCTTGTATAAATATGTGTGTAATTCTTTTCATTCACAATATAGAATATATTGTGTGTGTGTGTGCTATTTTATCTTGGTATCAGAGCTTCAGACCCCGTAAGGGCCTGGGCCTTGGCCCTGGCCCCTCCTGGGCTGAGAAAAATATTTGAGCGTATTTATATTTATATTTGTTTGTCCATTTTGAAGATTGAGGAGGCCGAAGGTCTGAGTGCTTGAGGGCGTTGTTTTGTTTTGTTTAGAAAGCGAGTTGCCGAGACTCAGTCCGAGAGAGAGATGAATATTCCGACAGCGATATTGGGCAGCAGATTGAAGACTGTGGGCGCTACGGATCAGAGGTGTGGCGACTGCGTTTCGAAGGAGGCGTGGGCCTGGAGAGGGCTCGTGGAGGTAGAGGAGAGATGCTGCCAACGGAGGTCACGACTCTATTGATTGCACTTTCGCCTGCCTGGAAGAACGTTGCTGTTAGTGAAATTGGCGTCCTGGTTTTAATAGGATCTGATGTAAAGTGTCCTGCTCAAAAAAAAAAAGGAAAGCCTGGCGATCTCAATTATCTCTCATTTTCTGCTCCTCTCGATTACATGTAGGTTTCAAATCTGAAGGCTTCATAAACTAAGAATCAATGTGCCATGTGAATTACAACGTTTCACAGATCTTCTTGTGGTATATACCAGATATTACAAGTTTTATAGCAATGACATCCTATAACGATCACCACCTTTATGTACTAGTCCTGTCAGCGGAGACGTCTTTGTGTTCGTGTTTTCCCTCGATCATACCCTTGTAAGAGGGGAGGGATTCATCCGCTCATTCGTTTTCCTTGAGTAATCAGTCGAGGGTTTGTATGGCAGCAGAAATAGTAATCCTGGTGCCATTTTCATGACCCAGAAGTCATTAAATACAAAAGGCTGTGGAAATTGCAAAGGGATTTGCAAAATCAGAAGAAAAGGGAGAGATAGATGGGTTCCAGGCAGGGGTCCTCGGAAGAAGACCAGGGAGCTCCAGATTCGTGGGAGCTGGAGGACTTGGATGACAGCATGAGGAGATTGATGGTCTCCTCCTCCAAGGCTTCTGAAAACCAGTGTGATGTTCGCTCTGAGACGTCCGCAGGGCCGACTGCAGTCGCTTCTTCTTCTGGCTATCAAAGCTGGAGGGAAATTTGTTCTGGCTGTTGCATGGAGTCGAGATGGAAGTCGTCTTGCATGGAGCACAATGGACGGGATGATAGCAATATTTGATGTGACACGTGGCAAATTCCTGTACAATTTGGAGGGTCATTACATGCTTGTGAGATCCATTTCTTTTTCTCCCATTGATTCTCGGATCTTATTCTCTGCTTCAGATGACAAGCATATCCATATGTATGATGTTGACAACAAGAGCCTTATCTGTGCTATCTCTGGGCATGCAAGTTGGGTTCTGAGTATCGACCTCATCCCAGATGGTTTATTTGTTGCCACAGGATCCAGTGATAGATCAGTTAGGCTTTGGGACCTCTCTATGAGGGCATCTGTCCAAAAAATGACCAATCATACTGATCAAGTATGGGGTGTGGCATTTCGTCCAACTCGGTCTTTCGGTTCTAGATCAGGCAGGCTTGCAGATTTTTCTGATGAATAATATTTTTTAAATGGACAAGTTCGTTGAACAAGAAGGAGGTAGAGTACATGGAGAATGTTGTCAAGTAGTTGTGGATTCATATGAAGTAGAGAGATAGAGATGGGGAGAATCATTCCCCCAACTCCTTTTTTCGATCTCTTGGGCACAGCTATAACGACGACAATGACAACCATCATGGAATACAGGGAGAAGTGGAAAAGTTTATGCTACTGTGAAATGCTTTTTTTTTAAATTCTCTGATGATGTTTTAAATGTATTGATTAACTGTCATGACAATGAAATTGGTTGTAATTTAAGTGACACTAGTATGACCAACTATTGTCACAATTCTGAGTGTGTGTTGGAACTGGTCATTCCAACACTAAGAAAATTTTGCAGGGAATGATGAACACATGACAGTGAAAACGAAATCAATTAGAGCTACATCAGAGATTGGAGGATGATCGAGATCGTGTTGCAGATTGTCAGCGAGCATAAGGCAGCATGCTTGAAAACAGTGACTAGCCTTGATACTGTAAATAGGGGAAGTGGCATTATGTTGCCAGAGAATTGGATACTGAAACGTGACGGAGAATTGGACCGTGGAGTCCTGGATTATTACTCTTGAAGGGAAAATTGTGTTCTCTTCGTGTGGTTGTGTGCCTATGTCTGGATCATCAGTGTTTGAATGGACTACATTGAGTCCAGGTGAAAAGTCGTCAATCCGTTTCTTTATCAGTAGACCTCTCACAGGTATTGTTGGTGAAAAATGGCTGCTGGTATGTTTGGAAAATAATCATCTATGGGCAGAGATAGAGAAACTAAATTTGAAGAGTTTATGTTGTATTTGCTTGGAATCATGTTTTAATATTATTGAGCCTTATTGAGCCTAGCTAACTCAATGTAGGAAAAGTTATTTTGTTAGAATTTGCAACTCTAACGAATGACAGGTGAAACATGGAGTTCCAAGAAGTTATTTGAATAGACAAAGATGCCCAAGATGTGAACAATGAACAGATGAGGTAAAGGAGCAGCGACAACGTTTATGGTGGACAACAAAATAGATGTTTGTTTGAGTTAATGTGGTTTGTGGAATAGACTCCCTAGCATGTTATAAGCAAGTCCAGTTGTTGTAATGGTCATTGTATGTACCCAAAATCTCCAAATGTTGAAGTATGGAATGTAAGCCTGGTAAAGGCATTTGAAAGTTCGTGGTGATCTTAAAACCACTTTGTAATGGTTTATGGTCAGCCTGAAACCATCTTTTGTCACTGTAAAGTGATGGTTGGTGGTGAGCCAGAAACCATCTGTAGAGCCTTTGTGGCTTGAGGTGCCTTTGTGGCCGCATGTACACGAGCGGTCGTGTGTGCATGAGAGCTGTGTGCTCAGCAGAGCTTTGTGCTCAATTTGAGCAGGTGAACTGCAGTAACACCTGGCTCAGTCTCAGATGATTCATCGATCTCTGAGAAGAAGGGGGTTGGTGTGCTTTCTTAGCTGACAGTTGTGCTGAGAAGTACAATTGGCGCGACTGTTCAGTACATACTCATGCCAATGCGCCAAATCACGGGAATGGCACGGAAGCGCATGATTTTTTATTCAGGAAGACACCAACTCAACTTCATGGGGGTCCGCGGGAAGCCTCAACTTCGTTTTACGATTTGCGGAGAAGCAGGTCGGAGAAGCTGCGGACCTATCCGGGAGAGGTAGATTGGAAGATCTGTGGGAAGCCTCAACTTTGTTTGACGATTTGCAGAGAAGCAGATCGGAGAAGGTGTGGATCTGTGCGAGAGAGGTAGTGTGTTTTGGAGGTTCTGCACATGCAATTCACCTGATGGTGGTGGATTTGTAGGTACATATATGAAGTGATAACGGTCGACAGAATCATGTATGTGAAGGATATCCTACAGGACTAGCGGTTGCAGCGGTTGGTACTCATGCATTCCGGTAGATGGTTGCTCTTTTATATGGGCGTTGACATATTCTTTATTATGTTTGACCACAACGAGACTTTGTGAAGCACTATCATGACAAGTAGTCATTAAGGGGGGGGGTTATAAATAATTAATTCCTACTTGTCTATGGTTGTAATTCTCCATTTGAGGAGTTTGTTCCTACATAATAGGAATTATCTAGAATATAATTTCTCCTAGTTTAGTGTGTGGTTGAGAGAATCTCTCAACCACACTACTGTACGTCTAAGATAGAATTCCTATCTTGAGACTATTGCTTGTATAAATATGTGTGTAATTCTCTTCATTCACAATATAGAATATATTGAGTGTGTGTGTGCTATTTTATCTTCACTCTTTTGGATCTTTAACACATATATATTGGATTTTTAACCATAGTTTAATGTATCACTACATAATCAAGTTCTTTGGATTTTTAATCATGGTTTATCGCATCATTACACAATCAAATCCTCTACATTATTGGTTTTTTCTCTATATAATTAGCTTTTATAAGTTATTGGCTTTACTCAATAGTGAAATCAATTCGATTATTACATATTAAATTTACCTTGTCACTTTATTATTGGATAGACTTCTTTTCAGTTTGTATGGTAACCATTATTCACTATAGTTCTCGATTAACTACAAGACTTTATGAATATAAGCAAGTGAATATTGTAGGTGAATGTGGTCAAACATGGGAAAAATTGCATCGTTCAGTCAAACATGGAAAAATTTGGTAAACCTGATGAACAAAGTCAAACTATGGTCAATGATGGTTAATTTGGTTAACATGGTTTGCATTTTCAACATTGTTGAACCATGGTCAACCATGGTCAACATAGTTAACCATGTTCCAAAAAAATAAACCAAATCAATACATGGTAAACTATGGCCAATAAGTTCAACCAAGGTCAAACCAGCTCAACCATGGTGAACCATTATCACCGTAGTCAAACATAGTCATCCATGAAAAATCATACTCACCTATAGTTAACCATGCATAGCATGGCCAACCATGGTCAAATCATAATCATGGTAAACATGGTCAAACTAAGGCCAATCATGGTCAAATATGGTCAAACATAGTCAAGCCAAGGTTAACCACACTCAAACATAATAAACCAAGGTTGACATAGCTAAGCATGGTCAACCATCATTAAACCAAAGTCTTGCTTCATGTACATGGTTAAACATTATCACCAGACCTAACTATTGTCAAACTTAGTCAACATGGTTTCCATAGTCAAACATGATCAACATGGTCAAATTTTGGTAAAGATTAGTCAACCTGGTCAACCATCACTAGATGAGGGTCAACCATAGCCAAACCATTATCATCCATTACAACAGTCGTTTACGTGGTCACCATAGTTAACCATATGTGAACCATGTTCAAACAAGCTTGACCTTGTTAATACATGGTCAAACATGGTCAAGCTAGCTCAACCATGGCCAATCATTTTCACCATAGCGAAACATGGTCATCCATGATCAATGATAGTCCACCATGGACAATGTGGTCAACATGATCAATCCATGGTCAATCATGGTCAACCATTGTAAACCTAATCTATCATAACCAACTATAGTTAAATGTGAACAACCATGGTCACTCATATTCCACCATAATAAGCCCTCATCCACCATAACTTGACCATATTTAACCATAGTTAATTATGGTATACTATTCCTCCCCAAACATTGTGACTATCAATTAGCACAACTACATTATTAAAACCACTTCATTTCTTTGGAAACAACAAATCACATATTACCATGGTATCAAAAGACTTGGTTTTGGGAGATTCCTACAAAACTAAAATGTTTTAGCTGGTTGGTTCTCCACAACAAAGTACTCACTTGGATAATTTATCCAAAAGGGGTTTTATGGCCCGTGCATCTCCATATTATATATGGAATTTATGGAGAATGCGCATCATGTATTTTTACTATGTCCTTTTGAAATTGCAATGTGGGAATGGATATTGAATTTGATCAACATTAATGGCAATTGGAAGTTGGGTTCGATTGAGAAATGCCTTTCATTCTGGTTTGTCTCCCAAAAGGTTTATGAAAACTTACCATTTTACATATTTTGGGGTATCTCGAGGTGTAGGATTTGAAATATATTTGAGTAGAAAAATCAAGATGTTTGAAAAGTTTCCATTAAGAGTGTTTCTTATTTTGGGGAGACTCAGCCAACAAAAATGAAATATGGTAACACAAACATACAATTGAAAGACATTTGGAGGGAGTTTCCAGGTGTGTTTTTGGTAGGGCACTTGATCAAAGAATATGTGAATGTGGGACATATATTTTCATTCAACCTGACACATTATCAATTATGGTGGGAAGGAGGGAGGGTTACAAATAGCTAGGCTAAAATAATTGCCCTATGGGTGACCTTACTATGTGCTAAATGGTTGGGCATCAAGGCCATAAAGGTATTTGGGGACTCAAAAGGAATCATATATTTGGTAAATGGGTCTACTCATTTCAACCCATTCATCCTATCAACCTTGATGAGACATATTTGATCTCTAGAGTATAATTTTCTTTGTATATCCTATATGCATCTATACTAGGAGCATAATTGGGTTGCAAACTCACTGTCAAACAGAGGAGTATCTGTATAGGAAAGTAAGATTCACTTCTCTCATTCGATCAAGGTACTTTAATCAATGAAGGGCATATATATATATCTTGTAGTATTGATCAAAACTTTCCATGAAGTTAATGGTTTTCTCTTTTTTGATGTTGTGTCGATCATTTTTGAGGAGATGGAATAGGTACTTTTTGTAAACAGCTAGGTTCTGTTAGCAGAATTTGATGAGGTCCTATGGGAAGTCTTAGGTAATACTAGGTGATTTATCTATAATTTGTATCTAAGACTTGGTGCATCAAAAGTTTCAAAGTCCTTTTCCTACTATTGTTATGGAAGTATAAACTAAAACAAGTTGATATAATCACTTTTTATCAATAAAAAGTTGATGTTTTTTTTACTAATTAAAAAAAAAATAGCAAACAACTTAGTCATATGCATAGATTAATATCATTTCAAAGTGAAAAATAACACTAATCAATATATATCAACCATTTTTAATAATGTGATTATCCTAACTAAATATATTTTAGAAAAATAATTTTATTTAGATAATATTCCAGATGTACACCTTTCAGATATAACATTACGTCTAAAGCAGGTTTAAAACATTGTATTCTAGTGATAAATTAGTTCCCTCATAAATAGAAACATAAATTTCCCAAATAAAAGATATTTTATAAGATATAAAAAGATACATTATAGACCCTCACCTATAGCAAAGAAAAATAAAATCATCCTCGATCCCTCACTTATAGCGAAATAAAATCATAGCTAAGGGGAGAGTGAGGACATGGTTGAAGTTACAAATTTTCTCTTTCAAGTGACAAAGAATATTGAAATGAAATATCTTTTTTCTCATTCATAATTGTATAATGTCCGAACGAGAATAATTGTCATGCCCCTATACCTCGGGTGTCTTCCAACCACGTTGTAGACGAGTGCGGCACTACCGTACTTTTTCTTTTTTCAAATACAGAAGTATGCAGACTACGCCTTTAGCAACATTCGTTATTTATTATAAAAATGTCATTTCAATTACGTGGAAATAGACATAAAAATCATTATCAAACCACATCTACGCCCATACATACAAGGGAGGGGCAAATCCCTGTTAATAATGAGTCCGCCCACATAATATGTTTCATAAAAATATAAATACAATGTCCAATCCAGCAGAAGCCACTCTTGCACCTTAGCAAGGAAATTTTCCTTTTGACCAAGCTCTAAGGCTTTTCAACCATAAAAATAGCCTACAACAGTCATTTACAACCAAAGGTTTTCACTTGCCGAATTTCCTGCACAAAGCTGCCCAAGTGCTGTCGAGTCACTCGGGTCACTCAACCGTTGCTCCAAATCATTTCAGAACGTTTCTTGAGCTATCCATGGGTCCAATCTGCCTACCAAATGTGTGGTATGATGCGGCCCATCGATACGCACATTCGACACTTTACGACACTCAAATCTGACTCCTGACGCTCCCGAAATCGCGTTTTTACTGACGCTTAGTTCGTTAAGAGGCGCCCAGTCATGCACGACCTGACCCGCCTGTCATTCAGCTGCGCCCGACCCGACCCGACCTGACTTGTGGTGCAGCCTGTGATGGTCTGTGGTGCGACGCGCCCAACTGTGGCCTAACTCGCCCAACCTTCATTCTTCGTCGTTCTTCCACAAACGAGTTGTTGGCAACTCATGGTGCTCCACCCTTGACTGTTCTTGATGTCTTGCTTGATTCATTGATGCCTACACTCATCCACATGCCCACCAATATATATGAATGCCTAAGTGAAGTGTGGGTTGCTCGATCAACCCAAGCCGACCCATCGTTTGGTCGCTCGCCCATGAAGTGTGGCGTCAGCCGCGCCCAACATGTCGGCCGCTCCACCGACTCGCCCATCGGCTTGACTCGTCCACTTGTGCGACGTTGGTGGTATAAACGCTCCTTGCCAATGCTGTGCATTTTTTAAGTGTGACGTGCCTCCACTAACTCGCTCTCATGACGTGCCTCCGCTACACACACACGCTCGTGCCCCTACGGTGCGGTGTTCCGCCTGTTTCGTCACACGGCGCCCGAACATGTCCCAACGCCCAATGAGCGCAGCCGTTACCCCAAATGCACCCATGAAGTCGTGGGGCCTTACATCCTTCTCTACTTCAAATATGACTATCGTCCTCGATAGTGCTTCCATCGTCGCATCATATCGTCGCAAAGTATCATCACAACTTTAATCGCAAAGTCTCATCGCACAATATCGTCACAACACCGTTGCATAAACAAGTAAGGTTCATGTCCATGAAATATCTCCCCAATCATCGTCAAATCCATGTGAATCTCTGCATCAAGTACTCCAACCAACATCAAAACAACAAAAACTGCTATGTATCCGACATAACTCTGCACACTTCCGGACCCCACAACTTGAACTAGTTGGGTGATCAATCCAACCTTGTGTTCTCATCATGAGAATGCACATCCTCATACCATGCGTTAGTCATTCCTTCTGAAATATTTCACATCCATCAAATCAATCAAATCTGAATCTCATCCAAAATGCCATGTTTTATGTGAGTGGAGATGGTGGGGGGGGGGGGAAGGTGGCGGGGGTCCAAACTATGTGAAAGGGCGACTTTGGGTCCATGAAGTGTTCCCCATCTCATCCACAACATGTTGTCCATGATGCTAATCCATGTGCTACTTGTATGCAAAGTAGACTCATCCTCCAAGCATCATCAAAAGTAAGAAGTGTGGCTAAGTCAAGTAGACTCAATCCCATGCCAAAGTGTATACCAAGGCATATTCATCATGAACTCCCATGCCTCATCATATCCAAGCGTTGGTAAGCCTACTTGTATTGGCCATGAGTGCCATCACAATTTCTCACTCTGCAAACATATGAATGTCTGATAGGATGCTCATCCAACCAATGTCCAAGTTTCTCATGGTGAACAACGTCCCATCAGTCCATCTATAAATATCTCCATGTAGTCCATGTCCATGAATTTGGCTGCCCATGTGCTCATCTAAGTGAACTCAACTCAACTCTCATCATCATGTCCATACATATCAAGGTGAAGAGCTCTCAGTCAGTCCTACCTTCATCATATATGAGTACTTCCTTCAAGGCTACTCCCCCACTAAAGGTCTGCCAAGAGGTCAATCTTGGTTGAAGCCATGAATAATTCCACTCCACTAACATGCCCTACAACTAAGGTAGTCTATGGGTCATGTAGGGCACTTTCCATTCTATGTGGCTAAGCATGATCCTTTCCATCACAAAGGCCATCACGTTCCACCCTTGTCTCGGGCATTTACCATCAAGTGTAAGGTCACAAATTTCCCCAACAAGGTTTGTATCATCCCATGTCCCTTGTTCCATCAATGTACAAGGTCTCATCGTAGGCATCCAAGGAGTAGTCATCCATGGTGTTGGCAAAGAAGTCATCTTCTTCCTCATCCCCATATGCGGTCCATCCTCCTTATGCTTCCATGAAACACAAATCATATCTCCATGAAGACTCCTCAAGTGAGTGTCCTCCATCCTCATCAATGCCTTTGATGTGTTCGATCCTGGTACCACCTTCTCATCAAGTTCCTCCTCGATCATAGTCACATCCGCAACATCTCCATGTGGTTTGTCCACCAATGCTTGCAATGTGTCTTGTCTTGGTTCAACTTGTGTCACAAGTTCGTCCTTCATCTCTTTCATCATCATAACATCCTCATGAGAATCATCTATCATCGATGCTTGTAATGTGCACGGTCTTGGTCCAACTTGTTCATCAAGTTCATCCTCAACATCTTCTACATTTGCAACATCCTCCGGTTCGGTCATATACCTCTTTCCAATTCCGGAAATCTCCTATCGAAGTGCCTCTAGTTCATAGAATAATGCCATCCATTCATCGAAATGGACCATCCTACCAAAAATTCGATCAGCTTCATCCTTGTTAGATGAGGATATCCCTTCCTCATACAAGGCCTTAAGAGATTGTGCTATAGCATCATGCTCTTCTATAAGTGCTTTCACTTTCTTCCAAGATTTCACCACTTCTTTCCACAAGACTCCAAAATATTCTTGAATCCGCAAGTCCTCCCTCATGTACTTCATCCATAGTAAAGCTTCAAGGGCTTTCTCCCCAAATTCTTCCAAAGTCGGCATGTCTTCTTTTCTAGATTTAGCCCTGATAAATGCCTTGTTTCAGCTAAGGTCTCAAGAGAAACTCCAATGTATAAGTTCAGCTTCAACGCCACCTGCAACCCTGCAACTGTGTCCCTACTTCAGTACAAAAGCTCCCAGTGGAGGTAGCTCTGATACCAACTGATGTGTAACAACAATTTTGTTATCATACTTTCATCCGTAGTAGTAGCTCTGATACCAACTGTCATGCCCCTACACCTCGGGTGTCTTCCAACCATGTTTTAGACGGGTGCGTCACTGCCATACTTTTTCTTTTTTCAAATACACAAGTATGCAAACTACGCCTTTAGCAACATTCGTTAGTTATTATACAAATGTTCTTTCAATTATGCGAAAATAGACATAAACATCATTATCAAACCACATGTACGCCCATACATACAAGGGAGGGGCAACTCCCTGTTAATAATGAGTCCGCCCAGATAATATGTTTCATAAAAATATGAGTACAATGTCCAATCCAGCAAAAGCCACTTCTGCTCCTTGGCAAGGAAATTTTCGTTTTGACCAAGCTCTAAGGCTTTTCAACCATCAAAATAGCCTACAACATTCATTTACAACCAAAGGTTTTCCCCTGTGGAATTTCCTGCACAATGCTGCTTAAGTGCTGCGAGGTCACCTGGGTCACTCAACCATTGATCCAAATCAGTTCAGAATGTTTATTGAGCTATTTTTGGGTCCAATCTGCCTCCCAAATATGTGGTATGATGTGGCTCATCGATATGCACATTTGGCACTTTACGGCACTCAAATCCGACTCCCGACACTCCCGGAATCATGTTTTTATTGATGCCCAGTTCGTTCAGAGGCGCCCAGTCGTGCACGACCCAACCCACCCGTCATTCAGTTGCGTCCGACCCGACTCGAGCCGACCTACGGTGCGGCCTGCAGTGGTCTGTGGTGCGACGTGCCCAACTGCGGCCTGACTCGCCCAACCTCCATTCGTCATCGTTCTTCCACAAACGAGTTGTTGGCAACTCCTGGTGCTCCACCCTTGACTGTTCTTGATGTCTTGACTGATTCGTTGATGCCTCCACTCATCCACATGCCCACCAATATATATGAACACCTAAGTGAAGTGTGGGTCGCTCAGGCAACCCGAGCCCACCCATCGTTTGGTCACTCGCCCATGAAGTGTGGCGTCGGTTGTGCCCAACACGTAGGTTGCTCCATCGACTCACCCGTCGGCTTGACTCGTCCACTTGTGCGAAGTTGGTGGTATAAACGCGCCTTTCTAATGCCGTGTGTTGGTTAAGTGCGACACGCCTCCCCTAACTCGCCCTCGTGACGCGTCTCCGCTACACGCACGCGCCCATGCCCCTACGGTGCGGCGTTTGCCCGTTTTGTCGCACGACGCCCGAACTCATCTAAACGCCCAACGAGCACGCCCGTTACCCCGAATGCGCCCATGAAATCGTGGGGCCTTACAATAATGATGTCTTTAGATTCCATGAAATAGAGGTGTCGTGTGACTTTATCATGAAAGGGAATCGTTGACATCTTATTATTTAATTTTTCATTAATTATATCGAGATATTTAATTAATTATTAAATTCATAGCATATAATATTATTATGATAAATATTTTTTTAATTTACTTGTAATATATTGATATTATATGCTAAATAATTTTTATTTCAATTTATTTCTAATTTTTAAAACAAAAATATATTGATTATAAAACATATTTAAGTCTAATTTATAAGTAAAATATTTTAATGTAAATATTAATTTTTTTTTTTCATATATTTTTTTAATTTTATTTGTAAGGAGATGTGTAATTTATATTATTAGTCAAATGGAGTTAATATATAAAATTTAAAATGTCAAGTTTTACTAGTACAACAGGTTGACGATGGGCCTCATTAGCAAGGCGACTCGGGATCAAACCTCAACGGGGTGGTTGTGCCTCTTGTTAGTGGGGGGAGACATACTAAAAAATCCAGTCAGCTTAGGGCTAGTGTGGCCTAGGCGGGGTGCGATCCCCGGGTGTCTTTGACGGATTAGATGCCCTTGGGTCGCGGTTTCTCAAGCCACGAATTAGATGCCCCTCGGTCGTGGTTTTTGAAGCCAAGGATTAGATGCCCCTCGGTCGTGGTTTCTCAAGCCACATGTCGCAGGTGACTTTGACGAATTAGATGGCCCTCGGTCGGGTGCAATCCCCGTGTGACTTTGACAGATTAAATGTCCCTAGGTCGCGGTTTCTCAAGCCACATATTAGATGCCCTGGGTCGTGGTTTCTCAAGCCACAACTCATGGGTGACTTTGACGAATTAAATGGCCCTCGGTCACAGCTTTCATAGTTTGTCAAGCCATTTGATGCATTAGATGCCCCTGGGTCGCAGTTTCTCAAGCTGCTTGTCAAGCCTGCAAGATCATAGACAACTTGACTATATATATATATATATATATATATATATATATATATATATTATAAATATGAGTTTAATGTGGGTTATAAACTAAATATTTCAATTGGCATTTTAGTAAAAGATGTTAAAAATACATTTAAAAAAAAATATAGAATTCTAAATAGTGTTATCTAATTTGAAATATATGGTAGATTTGTACTTTTTTCAATGTTTAATATAGATTTTATATCTATATTTTCTAAAATATGAATAATAAAAATAATTTGATGGATGCATTCTTGCATACAAACATTTTTCACTAAAACAATTACACATAAATATATTTAATCTCTCTA
Organism: Pinus albicaulis; assembly: GCA_034641835.2. NCBI lineage: Eukaryota > Viridiplantae > Streptophyta > Pinopsida > Pinales > Pinaceae > Pinus > Pinus albicaulis. The sequence goes on along the minus strand of CM076571.1, from coordinate 502,320,174 downwards.
AACACTTAATAAATCTGATATTAAAATAAATCTATACTTGTCCTAATACTAATAACGTAATTTTTTTTTCAAATTTATGGTATCTCTGTTATTTACCTACTCTTTTGGACATGTTCATATTCTTATAAAATCATGACATATTTCTTATCTCCCTGCTCTTGTAGGAATTCCAAATACTTCCGAATGTCCTTTCGACGCGAACAACTACCTTTGTTTGCCACAATCATGCCATTTCTCATTAGAGTATTCGTAAGTAGTAATCTGCGTATCGGCTTCCTCATTGTTGCAAAGGAATTACAATGCCAATATAGGGAAAGACGTTTCAATTTCTTGCATATCGTTATGATAATTAAGTCGAAGGCTTTTTTATTATGAGTTTTATGTTTAGGACACTGTTTAGATTCGATGTTCTTGACAGAATCTGAACATTTTCCTTTAAATGAAAAACATAACTCATCCATGCACCTACAGTTTTATACGATGCATGTTTCAATCTCCGCTAGGTTACGTAATTCCCAATTATTTACTAGAGTGTTCATTTTAAAATGGATGTCGTCCTGCTCTTTCTTCAGAACAATCCAAGACTATAAGAAAGCAAGTAGGCGAGCAGGTAGTTGTTGGTTAGGTCCATGGGAATGCCAGAGAAGTAAAGAAGAAGGAACATACAATGGGGAAAGAAGAAGTTGATATTTCACGTCCCTCGCCATTACCCTTGTTATCTATGAATCACGTTTCATTCATTTCCAGATCTATTGCGGCTTCCACCAAATTCTACGAGACTATTCTAGGATTCCAGGTTGTGAAGAGGCCATCTTCATTCGATTTTGAAGGAGTTTGGTGAGATTTCTTCATCTTTAACCATAGTTAATAATCAACCTACATTAATTAATTTCTCTTCATATTCTCTAAATCAATAATCAATGTGTTGTTACTACAGGTTATTCAATTACAGTGGAGGGATTCATCTGTTGTAGTGTAAGCCTTCGGATGATCTTCCTAAAAAAATTTGAGATCAATCCCAGAGATAACTATATCTCTTTTTAGGTATTCCCTAGATTTAAAGTCCTACCATCGCCTTTATTAGTCTTATTCTTAATTACTATTTCCCTGCAATCATTTTTGTTCAAGGATGTGCTTATTTTTGTTGAAAACAAGAAATTAACAATAGAGGGATGTGTTTCCCCCTTACAAAACAAAGAATGCAATATTGCAGAAATAAGATTCACACAGACAGAGCGAGAGCACACACAAGAAAGGAAAACTTCAATTTTTTTCATTCATCTCTAAATACATATGAAAATTACATTCCTTTAATACAAAATGGTGGAGCATGTAAACTTAATGTTATTCAATGCTAGATGGGATGGATAACCACAAAATTGTCCATCTGCTCTATTCTTCTCTTTATACATCAAACTGTGTACAAAACACAAACTTTCGGTCTTGAAATTTTATGGGTTTCAACTTCAAAACCACATCGCATCCACAGCCTCATCGCAAATCACATTTCAGTGATTTTAAATTTTAACTAGCGCAATACATGAAAACTTAAAAACTTGTGATTGTGATGTGTGATGGCACTATCGCATCAAAACATAAAAAATTTAACTTACGGGGGATATTTGTTGAGCTTTGTGATATGCGATTGCGATCACATCGCAACTTATAACATTTACTTTGTGGATGCTATCCTCCTGATCTTGCGAGGTGTGATCGTGATCGCATCGCAACTTAAGTGAATAACTTGTGGTCACTTAAAGGTAAGATGTAAGATATGTGAAATGTGAAATGTGAGTGCCAAAAAGGTAAACGTTAGAACATGCGAAGTGCAATATTTAAGATTTGTGATGTGCGATGACGAAGCTGCATCGCAACGTCACAAGTTTTGGTGCAGGGCTTAAAAGTTAAATGCTAAGATGTGCAAAGTGCGATATGCAGGCACATAAACGTCGGGAAGTGAGAAATGGCGAAAGGTAAGGAATAAGGCGATAAAAAATGTTTGCATGCAGTTTGGTAATGTGCTAAGGTTGAGGGTCCCACCAAATATCACATCGGCAAAAATATATATTTCGACTAAGTATTAAGAAGTAAAGGTTAAAACTTGCGGGCTGTGATATGCAGGAAAAAGGTAAGTGAATGCTATGGGTAAGGAAATAAGGCAGAGTAAGGCTCGAGTACTCTGTTTTATGATATTGCATGAAAACACCTCTGGATTTGAATCCCGAGCTTGTCCTTCCTTGCAATAAAAAATCAATGTAAGCATGAGCTGCTGCCAGTTTATTCATGGCGGTGGTTGGGAGTATTTCCAACACTCCCCTTTAATCACAACTATCACCATTAACCATTCCCAAACACTTTCTGAGACAAATAAAATTTTTTCTTCCCAATAGCTTTGTGAGGATATCTGCAAACTGTACATCTAACCTAAAAAAATAAAAATAAAAATAATTTTTTTTTAGGATTTGATTACTTCAAATACCTAATTGAATCATTCTTCCCAATAATTATCCTAATTAATTTTTATTATTCTCTATTAATAAAAATTAATTTATAATTATTATGGGAAGAATGTTAGATTTTAATATAAAATAGAATTAAATATTAGTAATGAAATAATATTAAATTTGAAATAATTCAATTTAAAAAATTTAGATTAATAATTTATAATTATTTTTAAAAAGCTTTATTAAATAATTAGAATCTAATATTTCAAAAATTAATTCAAAGAAATTTTGATTTATTAAGTAATCTATTATTAGCTTATATTTTATTAATTATTAATTTTATTAGGAATAACAATTGTAAACCTTTATTAGTTACCTCTAGGGTTTATCTCTTTAATATTTTTGTCCTTAGATTTTAAATTAAAAAAAAATATTATAGATTAATATAATTAAATAACGTTTAGCTTTATCAATTAAAAATGAAAGCTATTAAATAATTAATTATTTAAATTATTAGAATTAAGAATAATTAAATTATAATATCATGTACTATTAAATTATATTAATATAAGAATTTAATTTAATTTATCAAAATTAATTCATAAAAAACTTAGATTAAGTAGGTTATTAGTTTATTTAAACTGTTAAAATTAATAAATTAAAATGGATTTAGTAGTACTATTAAATATGTGATATTATAATTATAAATGAATTAAAATTAATGCACTACAAAATATTAAAATCAAATTATTAAAATTAATTTATAGATTAATAGTTTTAGCTATTGTTGGCCCTTGTCATTTTTATCTTTCACTATTTATAACCTATGCATCCTTCTTTCACTCTTCATTCTCATCTTGTCCTGAAGATGGATCCCTGTTGGGATTCGAAGCGTCGACCAATGTTTTTCGATAGTGTGGATAATCCGAAGAATTTTACAATGAACTAATTCTCTTATGAAATGGTATTTGGCATCAATATGCTTTGTTCTCTTGTGGAAACATAATTCTTTGATAATGAAATTGTTGAACTATTATCACAGAAAATTGTGGTTCCTTTGTCTTGTTCATGACATAAATCCCTCGGTATCCTTCTCATCCAAACTGCTTGACATGTTGCTATTGTTGCTGCTACATATTCAATTTTTGTTGTTGATAATGAAACTATTGGTTGCTTCTTGGAAGCCCATGAAATGGCTCTTGACCCAAAATGAAAAACATACACTGATGTGCTCTTTCTGTCATCAACGCTTCCAGCCAGTCACTGTCAGTGTAACCAATCTGCTTAAAGTCATCAGTTGCAGAGTATAGAACACCATAATCCTTCGTCCCATTGACAAAATTTAAAATTATTTTGGTTGCTTGCCAATATGTCTCCTTAGGTGTATCCATGAATCTGGATATCAAAATTACTACATGCATTATATCAGGCCTAGTTGCAGTCAAATACAATAGACTGCCAACCATGCTTTTGTACAATGTCAGATTGACATTCTTTCTACAATATTCCTTGCTCAACTTCAACCCCATGATAGTTGGAGTTGATGATGTCTTGTTGTTCTACATAATGAACCTTTTTAAAATTACCGCAACATACTTTTCTTAGGAGATAAAAATTCTCTTTTTTTGTTTGCTTCACTTCTATGCCCAAAAAATATCTTAACAATCCCAAGTCAGCCATTTCAAACTCACTTTTCATGACTATTTTGAAATCAGCAATGAGAGAAACATCACTGTCTGTAAAAATCAAATCATTTACATACAAAACAACAATATTAAGAATTTTATCATCATTTTCTTTGATGTAGAGTGTGGGTTCACCATCACACTTGTCGAACCCATTTTCCATTAGGTAAGCATCAATCTTGATGTACCATGCACGTGGTGCTTGCCTCATCCCATAAAGAGCTTTCCGTAGCTTACTCACCTCGTGTTCTTGGCCTTCTATTTCATAGCCAGGAGGTTGTTCAAAATACACCTCCTCTTTTAGCACTCCATTCAAGAATTTTGACTTCACATCCATCTGATAAACTTTCCATTTTTGTTGTGTTGCTATAGACAACATTGTCCGCACTCTCTCCATCCTTGAAACTGGTGCAAAGGTTTCCTCATAGTCTCTTCCTTGTTGTTGCTTGTAGCCTTTGACAACTAGCCTTTCTTTGTGCCTTTCAATATTGCCTTCAATGTTGCTCTTGGTCTTATAGACCCATTTCACTCCAATAACTTATTTTCCTTATGGGAGGTCCACTAACTCCCATGTGTCATTTCTTTCTATTGCTACTATATCTTCATTCATTACCTCAATCCACTTCTCTTATTTTACTACATCTTCAAAGTGGATTGGGTCATCTACATGACAATATAATGCAAATAAAGAATTCAGACCAGCACTACTCTCAACTTCTTGTTCATAAATTTCACTTAAATTTCTGAATTTTGGTCTTCTTATATTTTTTAAAGATGTGCTTGGAGTTTCACTTGAACTCGAAGGAGTTGCTAATCCCTGTGGTGTGCTTGGAGAAGCACTTTCTTGGATGTGCAGTGTTGTCCTATTTCTTGCTTGTGGTGTGCTCTGTTGAGCTTGTGTAGGTGGAGGAGGAGCCACCGTTGAGGAGTTACTTGCTGCAGTCCATTCCTATTTCTTTTCATGAGACACACACGGCTTCACATTTACTGTCTTCTCTAAACTTCCATCCCATGCTTCTTCTTCTATGAACTGAACATCTCTGCTGATTATTACTTTCTTGGTTGATGGATTATAGAGCTTGTAAGCCTTGGATTCATCACTGTACCAAAGAAATATACATTTCCCCCCCTTGCTGTCCAACTTCTTCCTTAAATGATCTAAGACATGTGCATATGTCACACATCCAAACACTCTCATGTGAGTGATAAATTTCTTTGTTCCACTGCACGCTTCTTCTGGAACTCTATTCATAACACTTTTGGTTGGACATCTATTTATGATATATGCTGCACATGAGATATCTTCTGCCCAATAATCATTTGGAAAATGCTTTGCCTCCAACATACTTCTTGCCATGTCCATGATGGTCCTATTATTTCTTTCTTCTGCACCATTTTGCTGAGGCGTATATCTTGTAGTAAACTACTTATGAATTCCATGCTCCCTGTAGAAATGTAAGAAGTATTTTGAGATATATTCTCCACATCTATGAGGTCTCAACACTTTTATGTAGTGTCCACTTTGGTTCTCAACAAGAGCTTTGTAGTGGTAGAAATGTTCAAACACTTCACTTTTCTGTTTTAGGAAATATACCCATGTCTTCCTTGTGTAATCATATATAAATGTCAAAATATAATGATTACCACCTAATGATGGCGTTTGCATTCGTCCACATAAATCTGAGTGGAAAATCTCCAAAGGTGCCTTTTCCCTTATACTCTTTCCTATTGGAAATGATTACCTGTGTTGTTTGCCCATGATGCAGCCTTCACATAGGCTATATGGTTTCTCTATGAGTGGTATTCCCTTTACCATGTCTTTTCTATGCAACAATTTCAAACCTCCGAAATTGAGATGACCAAATATCAAATTCCATAACTAGTTCTCATATTTCACTTCTTCTTGAAAGATTTCTTATGTGGCAATTGCTACAACCCCTCCTTCCTTCAAGTCTAATCTCATCTTGAGAGAAAACATTCTCTTGCTTCTCATATGCACTTTTTTAATGAGTTTTCTACTTGGAGGTTTATCCATGATTGTACACACATTATCTTTAAAAAACACATTGTAGCCCTTTTGCACGAGTTGTCCAATGCTTAGAAGGTCACATTTCAAACTAGGGACATAATAGACATCTGGCACGAACTTCTTATTTACCTTCTTTGTTAGAACATTTATTCTCCCTTTTCCCATGACAGAGACTTTGCTATCAGTCCCCAATGTCACTTCATATTTTACACTTTCATCTAGATTTGAAAACATTTCTATGTTTCTAGTCCTATGGCTAATACACCCTAAATCTAAGAAACATATATCTTCTTGTTTTTCTTATGCTACAGTACAAGCTAAAAAAAATATTAATGGTTCTGATTTTCTTTTGTAAAATTTACGCTTAGTTTCCTACCCATGTCATATTGCTTCTTTCTACATTCATTTTCATAATGAGCATATTTTTTGCAATAATGACATTGAACTTGAGATTTATCATACCTCTGTCCTTATGCTTGATTCTGGCTTGAGCCTTGGCTTGTATCATGATTGTTGCCCCTTCCACTTGTGCTTGAGGGTTGCTTCTTCCACCTCTGTGTGGGCTTCTTCCTCTTCCTCGGTAGTTTAATCTTCATCGACCTCTACCTTGACCAAAAGACATTTGTGTCTTAAATGCATGCTCCAATAAGGAGTTTGTTTCTCTATTTAGTCTGTGCTCATGAAATATCAGTGATGCATGAATGTCATCCACTAAAAACTGTGAGAGATCCTTTCTCTCTTCTATGGCCACAACTATGGCATCAAACCTTGATGGTATACTTCTTAAGACTTTTCCAACTATTCTCTTTTCTTCAAGTGTCTCTCCATGAAACTTGATTTGGGTAACCAACCCAACCACATGTGTAAAGAATGAGTCTATATTATCAGAATCTTTCATACAAAGAGTTTCCAAATCTCTTCTCATCATTTGAAGTTTTGTTATCTTCACCTTTGCCATGCCTTGATAGGTTGTCTAGAGGGTATCCCATGCCTCCTTGGACTTCATTGTTACTGCAACCCCTGGGAAAATACTCTCATGTATTGCCTGGAAAATATAGAAGAGGGTTTGGAGTCCTTCTTCTTATTATCTCTCAATAAATCTCTTTCTGCTTGTGTCAAAGAATTATATGTTGTTGCATCTGCCGGTTCTTGGAAACCATTTTCCACCAGCTCTCAAATATCTTGTGAAGCAAATAGAGCCTTCATTGTAATGGCCCAATAAACATAATTCAAATGTTGGGAAGTGAGAAATGGTGAAAGGTAAGGAATAAGGTGATAACAAAGGTTTACATGCAATTTGGTAATGTGGTAAGATTGAGGGCCCCACCATATATTACATCGGTGGAAATATAAGCTTCGGCTTAGTCTTAAGAGGTAAAGGTTAAAACTTGCGGGCTGCGATATGCGGGCAAAATTTAAGTGAATGCGGTGGGTAAAGAAATAATGTAGAGTAAAGCTGGGGTACTCTGTTTTTTGATATTGCATGAAAATTCTTGTGGATTTGAATCGTGAGCTTGTCCTTCCCTGCAACAAAAAATCAATGTAAGCGTGGGCGATTGCGAGTTTATTCATGGCAGTGGTTGGGAGTATTTCCAACAATTATTCTTTTTTCTTTTGTAGTGCCCAAATATTCTTTCAGTGGAAAAGAATCTCTAAGAATTGAAAATAAAATATGAAAAAGGTGTAGTGGAGGATGAAGGCTTGTTCGTGAACCAATTTTTCATTCATGATATTGACGGTTAGATGATCGAGATCTATAACTGTGAGAATCTCCCTCTTATTCCTCTCTCTCCCTCCATATTCTCTGTAAACTCAAACTCTCTCGGTTTTAATCAAAACAGAGAGAGCTGCTCAGAAATCATTGAATTGAGATTTACTCGGATCCGACTATTACAGAAAGCTGCCATGAATACAAATGCAATTAGCAGGGTTAGATAGGTGTGGTTTTGATGGCCATATCGACGCATTGCAGTGGCTAATAAGATCTGAACTAAAGAAGCTCACTTGCTTACTCATATCCGGAAACTCATCGCATGGCCTCGACCTCGAATCAATAGAAAGAGGAAGAGCCTTGTGTAAAATATTTGGTCGATGTGTTGCTCGAGAAAGTTGAGGCTGAATCCAAAATGACGCAAGAAACTATGAAGGTTGTTGTGCGTGTATATATGTCTTGCCGGCCTCAGCCATTATATTATCATTTTTTTTCTCATTATTAAACTTAAATCTTTCAATATTTTTTCATTGATTAAGTTCGTATTTGTGAAATACATGCTTGCAGGTGGTTTGGATATGACATCGACTACGTTAGAATGGGAAATGAGTGAGCTTCCAGATCGGCGTGGTGCAGTGGCGAATAAAATATGAATTGAAGCTACAGACAGGCTACCAAATGAAATGCTTCAAGCATCAAGCACCATGCCTCACGCTTTGGTTTTTCTATGTTATTATTTTGTCTTTTAGCCGAAAGCACTGATAACATCCATTTATTGTTACCTTTTCCGTTCTCATGATTAAACTCACTGCATCTTACTTGCATCAGAACGCTTTCAGGACGAGTCTCTTTCCTCTCTTTTGCTCATCTCGAGGAACTGCACATGGTTTAGTAACGATAAGAGTCTGTGGCAACAATGTCCGATGGGCTCAGATGGCAGCTGAAACTTGAGCCATCATGACCTTCCAGTGACTCACCACATCACCACATGGATTGCTTTGAAACATCAATTATGGGCTAGTGCTAAATTTATTTTCCCAAATTCTATTTTTTAAGATAAAAAATAATTGAAGTGTATGACGTTAGCAGTGGTTTTTAATCCCACAATCGGTCGCAGTCCCATGTTTGAATTTGCACCTCAAATGTTGTAATGAAAACCTAGACACATTTGTTGGCCAAATTGTGGTTTAGATGGGGGTTCGATTCCCACTTTTAAAAACTCTTAGAAGGAAACCCCACTGAAATAAAACATATTATTTTTTACTGGAGCTTTGCTTTGACAAAATTATGCAGCTCATTATTGACATGGACTTTGAAGTAGGATAAGATTGAATTTTCCTAATTAAGTCAGAGGTTTTTTTACTTTGAGGTTACATTGTTCAGATTTGTTGTCTCTGGCAGAATCTAAACAATGTCACTCCCACTTCTCTCTGTTTTTATATAATATTTATTTCCTTTGCCGTATCTTTGCACCCTTAGAGGGGAAAATGCTAGTTTTAAGAGTATATATAAAGACATAGCAAATGTGTGGTTTGGTTGTGTTGTTGGTTAAAAATGCTTCATAAATTGCACAATTTGTAGATGAAGTATCTCGTCTTTCAGAATATAATTTGAAAACCAAAACAACCGTCTTTTGAGAAATTCTGTTTAATGGTTACATTGCACATAATGATATTATAGTCATTTTATAGGAAGTCATTGATTTTAAACATACTCGTATATTAATATTGAATTCACCCAATATACATTATTGAATGATATACATTGTGAAATCATTCAACCATTATTTACATTATCGTGTAGTGGGAAAGAGGTATTGAGATATTATGAGAAAGCGGTATAGAGATATTATGAGTCAGTTTTAACTTTTAAGTAGTGCAATATCAAGCACAGTTGATAGTGGTGCAGGTTGTTGGAGGGTCAGCTGTGGGATATTTTTTGTTGCAGGTGATAGCCCTTGTATTCTTCCCTTTTAAAATTATAATGGAGCCTAGAAATGGTTGGGGAGTTGGCAACATTAGTTTATTTGATCAGATGAGTTGAAGGACGACGGAACAGAATTAGGTTATTGTGTGAGGAAAGGTAATGATGCAAACAAATTTAAAGACAACTGGAAAGAGTAGAGGTGGGGTATCTGATGCAACGGTGAACAAAACTAGTCCACTTTGATGCAGAGAGCTTTAGCGTCTAGGTCGAGGTGTGAATATTTGATTAGCGTGGAGAGAAGCATTATATTTAATAATCATAATTAATTTTATGGTCATCTTTATTTGAATTGCAGACTTGAGTAATAATTCATAATCAATTGAAGATTTTTGTAATATTTCAAAATGATTTTATGCCCTTGGTAAAGAGAATTATATGAATTTTATGAGTATGATGAATTACAAAATTTAGAAATATTTTTAATTTATTAAAGATTTTGAAAATGTTTTGAAATGAATAAATGACCGTAAGATTAAAAAATTGACCTCACTACTGTAATATTCCAAAATATTCCTACCATTTGTCATCAGTATAAGTTCAGCAGAGATTTACTTATACTCAAGTTTGGGAATCCAAAATTTATCTCGATACATAGACAATAAGGAGTTGCATGGGTTATTGGGTTGCTGTGAACATTTTATCAATATGTTTTTGGACAGGTTTTATATATATATCGTGGTTATATTTTTAAGCCCGAGCATCCAATGTGGTTCCGGAGTATACTTTCTTTTAATTACGATGAATATTAACCGCATGTTAATATTCAACCAAAATCCGAGGGTTCAAAATAAACTTGTTATGTTTCAAAATTTAATAGAAAGCATTTGTTCTACTTTGCCTAATGCGTTTTATATTTGCTACACACTACAACACAAGGGGGTTTCCAGAAAATATTTAAGATACTTTTTGAGTAAATTGTCTTGATTTGAGATAAAAGAAAACTTGTGTATTGTCTTAAATATTGTCTTTAAGCGGGTGTCTCAAATTAAATTGTCTTAAAATTAAAGTGTCTTAAAATAGTTTCTATAAAGACAATATGTGATACAAGTATTTTTGTCTCTCCAGAGACAATTTCATTTTTGTCTCTTTAGAGATAATAAAAAATTACATTAAAAAATAATACAATATCACTTTTGTCTCTTCAAAGACAATATAAAATAATGAATCTAGAAAAATATCTCACCATTGAAATAAACCAATATTACAAATATTTTTAAAGTATTTAATTAAAAATAGACTACAGTATCATTTATTAATTCATATTAGGACACAATAATGAATCTAGAAAAATATCTCACCATTGAAATAAATCAATATTAAAAGTATTTTTAAAGTATTTAATTAAAAATAGACTACAATATCATTTATTAATTCATATTAGGACACAGTGGAATCGAACCACTAACCTCATTATTATAATGCAGGTGCTCTTCCGTTGAGCTAGAACCCTTTAAAGAATTACATGAGAGTTAAGATAGTCCTTGAAATTGCATATATAGGCTTTGATTTTAAAAAAATGTTCAACACATAATGTTGTAATATTTGTAAAATCTAAATTCATGCAGCCCATATTTTTAACTTGATAAAAATAACTCAATAGAGTTAGCTTGATGTCACACCCATGTAGCATGACTCACATAACAAGTTAATAATACACAATAATTTATAAACTATTTAATCTAGTCATACAAAAAAAAGTAACTAGAATAATCACAAGCCTTTAATATCTTGCCACAACTATTGAATAGTTTATGTTTAGCATGTTTCCACTCTTCACATGTTCCAGCAATATGAATTTTTTCAAGGAAATTTTCACATCAACTAAAGGTAAGGTACATCTAAATTATCATAGCCATCCTCATATCTATCCCTAAACTTTTTGCAGCAAGTGAGATAATCCAGCACAATTATCATTACCTGTTAGTAACAATAAAAAAATTGAGTTAAATATCCTCATAACTAACTTTCACCCTAGAAGAGATGGAGAGAAGCATCCAGATAGATTTGGAAAAGTAAAGGAGAGATTAAAAAACCAAAATCCAAATTTGATAGATTTGGAAAAGTAATGGAGATATTACAAAACCCATCGGGTAGTTATTTTAAACCAGTAAGAATAAAGGACATTGAGGAGCCCAACAACTTCAACTTTTCAATGCTTCCCCAACCCATAAGGGAGATATTTTAAGTTATCACACCTGGATAAGTCCAATAACCTTAATGATGAAAGTTTCTTCATCTTGTTTGGAATCTCTTCCAGACTTGTATACCTGCCCATATGGATTTTTTGTAATGATGTAAGTTTTTCCAGAGTTATAGGAAGCACAATTAGACTTTCCCAAGAGACCAAATGTTCGGAAAAATGTCCAAAAAAATCCTGAACTCGTATATGGATTCATTCGTTGAAATACCATTCTTATTGACATTATATTTATGTTAGCTTGTAATAAGATTTCATCACCTCAATTTTATATGCCTTTGTCTCATATTTGTTGTTGTAAATTTCTTTGAGAATTTGATTTAGTCCATCAATTCTTATAAACACCATTGATTTATATATGGATTCATTCATTGAAGGACCATCCTTATTGACATTAGATTTATGTTAGCCAGTAACAAGATGTCATTACCTCAAATTTATGTGCCTTTGTCTCATATTTGTTGTTGTAAATGTTTGAGAATTTGATTTATTCCATCAATTCTTATAAACATTATTGATTCATTTAAAAATGAATTTATTCTTAGACAACTTGCATAACTCAACTATTGCCTCTGTTAAGCAGATTGAGAACCATTGTATTTATTACGAACACAAAAGTTTCTTGCACCTCAAATTCTTGATCCACAAAGATTCATGTTTTTGTTTCTTACTTACTGTAAGAAGAAAAGAAGAACGAATACCTGTAAGGGTGCCAAAGTATAAAGGGGGTGGATCTGAATATGTGTTCCATAAAAAAAACTTCTAATTTTATAAAATAAAATTTATTTTCACATACTTTATTACATTGTTGAAAGACTAATTTAAAAGTGAAAAAATATTTACGTACTTATTTGATACGGAACAAGAAGACTACTTAGCTTTCATGTTTTCTGACTCAATTTCAATAAATAAAACAAGTGTTTGAAAGGAATCTGATTTCTTCTTAGCAGATAGTGAAAGGATATGCACAGACATAATCAAGAATAAAGGTTAACTCTCTGTTTGACTGGGTCAATTACCTTTAAGAGCTTGACCAAATCTACCATTGAGGGGCGCTTTTGGATCTTCTCATGTGCACAATTCTGCTAAATGTAGCACCTGCAGGATGTGAGACTTCCCTAGCCCACGAGAGATGAAGGGATCTAGGATCTCTTCTAGTTGGTCCATATTGATCATATGCCTCACACAACCCATAAGATTTCTAGCTTCCCATTCTTTTAATTCCATACCTATAGGCTCCTTACCAATTAACAATTCTAGCAAAATCACTGCATAGCTGTAAACATCACCTCTAGTTGTTTCCTTCCAACTTTTCCCATATTCAGGATGAATTTAACTAAAGTTTCTTGCAATATTTGTGATTGCATTACTGTCATATGCACTTATGAGACACGAAAGGCCAAAATCAACAAACTTAGGTCTCCAACAATGATCTATTGGTGTGTCACCCACTGAGATTGCTAATATTGTCAGTTTATTTTAAATTATAATTCATTCTTCAGTAGCCTTCCTACCGAGCTTGACAATCTTCAAAATTTGAAGTATCTTGATCTCAATTCCAATATATTTTTTGTAACATTCCCCCAGATGGAGAATTTGTCAAAAATGTTATATCTGGATGCTAGTGAAAATTCCTTCTTTGGAGTTTTCCCTGGAGTTATAATGCACTATCCAGATTGCTGCTAAAGGAAATTCGGGGCATGTAAAATTTGGTCCATCTATGGATAAGATCAAACTTGTTAGTGATATAATACAAGTTGAAATTATAAAACTTGTTAAGCTTAATATATTAGATTTTCGGGGCTGTAATTTTAGTGGCCACATTCCCTTAGAAATTGGAAACATTAAATCTCTGACGAAACTTGACCTCTCAAAGAATAACCTTAAAGGATCATTACTAAACAAAATTGGCAGTTTGCACAATCTTCTGTATTTAATGACTATGATTAATGGACCAAGTGGGTGGATTCCAAACAAAATTGCCAATTGTAGGGATTGCAGGTACTATATTTTTCATTCAACGTGTTGACTAGGTGGCTCCCTCATGATTTCACAAATCTGGAGTCAATTCATAGATTTATTGTTGAGGAAAATCTTCTGATAGGATCCCTTCCATCCGGGCTTGGTTGATGGAGGAGAGAAAATTTTATAAGGTTATCCAAAAACATGTTTGAAGGCCACTTGCCTCAAGAACTGGGTAATTTTTCATCTCTTAGCTCATTGGGAATTGATGCTAACAACCTCTATGAATCAATAACATCATAGCTTTATCATTCCAAGAGCCTAGCCTCTCTCTCTTTGTCACTAAATCAGTTTACAGGTAGCATAGAGGACACTTTCTGAGAGTGCATGAATTTGGCAGACTTGTTATTGGATGGGAAAAATTTTTCTGGTGGAATCGCTGGCTATCTTTCAAGTATGTCTTTGGTCACCTTAGATGTGGTACAAAAAAAATTCTCTGGAAAATTACCAGATGAGATTTGGAGTTCATAATTTTCTTGGAATATCACTCAGCAATAAATTCCGTATGGGTTGGTTGTATTCATACATGTCTAATGCCAATAATATCCTGAGGTTGCACCTCGAAAACAAAATTTTACAAGGATTTATTCATAAAAAGGTTGGAAAAATGAATAATTTAACAAATTTCTCACTTCATGGCAATAGGGACATAAGCAAAATTCCTCCTGAACTTTTTGATTTTTTTTTTATTGTGTCAATCCCGTGGTTGTTGATTTGGGAAGTAATGATTTGTCTGGCACAATTCCAAGAAAGATTAGGCAGTTAGAAATGTTGGATAACCTTGTCATTTCTCATAAAAATCTTTCTGGTTCCATTCCAGGTGAAATTTGTGTTGGATACAAGGAAATATTGCCATTACCTGATTCCAAATTTACACAACACCATAATATGTTGGACCTTTCATGGAACAATTTGACTCGTAACATTCGTGAGAAGATTAGGAATTGCAGCGTGATAGTTGAGTGAAATTTACAGGGAAACCTACTTACTGGTCATGTTCCTTGGCAACTTTATTTGCTGGATTTTTCCTTCAATTTTCTTAGTGGGCTCATTTTACCTGATTTCAAGAGACTCCAAAACCTTCAATGTTAGATTTTGTCTCATAACTAGTTTTTTGGTACTATTACTATTGGGTTAGGAAGGAATTTAGGCCTTATGAAGCTTAATTTAACAAATAATAAACTAATGAGAACCCTTCCTATAGCTATTGAAAATCCAAAAATTCTTACTCATTTAGATTTGAGCAACAACAATCTCACTGATAGTCTCTTACCATTGTTTTTTCTAAATCTGGGCAATCCTTTATTGTTTTTCGATTTGAGAAATAATAGATTTACAGGGACCATTCCAGATGCTATAGAAAATATATCTTCACTATTTCTTTTTGTTGTTCATAATAATAGTCTTACCGGAAGCATTCCTGCAAAGATGGCTAACCTAGCCTTGCTCATGTAGTTGGACCTGTCCTCCAATCATCTTGAAGGTATCATTCCTCCCAACTTGTGTAAAATATTTGGCCTTGAATTCCTAAACTTTTCATAAAATACATTAGTGGGAGATATTGTTATGAACCTAATTCATAACTTAAGTAATAAATATAGTCATTAATAGAATAAATAGAATAAACATAATTACTAATTAATCAAATGGTAATTATGTTAAGTAGTCATTAAGGTAGTTGAAAAGGCATGTCTAAAAGACATGCTTGTTCATGAAAGGTCACCTGCATAGGTATAAAAGCAGGGCCTCATTGTAATCATTCAATCATCTTATATCTTATTATATCAAATTAATAAATATTTATTATTATAAATACCTCGTGTATTTTTATAATTAAAGCTACTTTTGCTATTAAGTCTACAAATATACAAATCTTGTTGCTATAGTAAACAAACCTACAACTTCCGCTGCTATAGTGGTATCAGTGCCATATCAGAGCCATATTAAGGACAAGTTGAAGCTATGGCACATAATATTGTCTTACAAGCTTATGAACGTAGTTTACAAGCCCGAGAACATTGTTTACCATACAATGTGCCATTACATGAAGAACCTGAAGAAAGTGAGAAGACTAAAAAATTTCTAGAAAAGCTTCAGCAATTAGAGAATTCAATTGCAGAAGTTACAACACATTTAAAAAAAAATTCTGCACATTTAAAAAAAATTCTGCACATGTTAAAAAAAATTCTGTAGTAATCCATAATAGAGAAGAAAATCATGAGAAAAAAAAAAGATAAAAAATGCTATAATAATGAGAAGAAAGTTAGTTATACCATGGAAAATTCAAGTAAATACATTCCCCCACCAATGCGTAATAAAGGAAAAAAGGAATAAAAATGTTGGAAATGCGGAGACAAATATTTCACAGGACATATATGTGCCTTTTATAAAGAAATTAAATTGCCACGGTTCAAATATGTTGAAAATGGAAACAAGAAACATGTGTAGACTTGATCATCGGATCTATTACAATGATTACAATTATTTCGGTAGACAGAGTCTGTATCGGGCCAGGTAGCCTCTGGATCCATCCTTTCTCTGAAAGGTGATATATCCAGTAAATGCCCCTACATTCGATCTTTGTGCTAGAAATAATTTGTTCTCAAGTGTAGATCGGAAGCGGTGGAGTTTGGAGCTGTTGGAATTCGAATTGCAGAATTGTTTTTCTTGGTGTCAAAAGCAAAGATGTCTTTCGTCGGATTGCGATTGGAGTATGCCTTGGAAGGTAGCTCGAATTATATTGCATCGAAAGATAGGATGGA
Organism: Pinus albicaulis; assembly: GCA_034641835.2. NCBI lineage: Eukaryota > Viridiplantae > Streptophyta > Pinopsida > Pinales > Pinaceae > Pinus > Pinus albicaulis. The sequence goes on along the minus strand of CM076571.1, from coordinate 502,303,338 downwards.
GGTAGTGTTAGATGACAATGGGCTGTTGGAGTTCATAGAGAAAGAAATTCCAAAGCCTACTTCTACGGATGCTGCTGTGATTGAAGCTTGGCAAAAGAAGACAGCAAGATGTCAAAGGATTTTGTTGGAGGGCGTGAAGGATCACATAGTATCCAGCCTGCATGGTAAAGCTTCTCCATTTTGGATGTGGAAAGCTTTGACAGAATTGTTCCAGAGCAAGAGTGATCAAAGGAAGTTGGCGCTCAAGGATAAGCTCAGGAAAATAAAGATGGAGAAGAATGACACTATTTCGGTATACCTGACCAAGTTTGTCCACTGCAGGGATGAGCTTGGGAGTGTAGGAGTTAGTGTGGATGATGAGGAGCTGGTGAGCTTGGCTCTCCTCGGGCTTCCGAAAAGTTGGCATGCATATCAGGACAGTGTCAATGGTCGAGAAAATTTGCCAGGATGGGAAAGACTGTGGTCTGATCTTGTGCAAGAGGAGATCCGGCGGAGTACCAGAGATGGATCTTCATCAAAGATATATGATGAAGAAGACTGCGCTTTGGCTGCCAAAGCAAGGAAGGGGAAGGGAAAGGAGAAGGCTTCTCAATCCGGTGCGGATGGTAAAAAGCATGACATGTCCAAAGTGAAGTGTTCTCACTGTCACGATCATGGACATTACGCCACGAATTGTCCACGGAAGAAGAAGAACAAGCAGGCTGCTGGAGCTGCAGCCAGTGAGGCTCTTGCCTCGCAATTTGAGCTAGACTTCTCATTGATCGCATGCATGGTGTCTAGTGCATTGGGATTAGGGTGGTATTTTGATAGTGGTGCTTCCTTTCACATGATGGGAGATGAAAATTTTTTCAGTGACTTGGTGGAGAAAGGTCTCCAGATGCATGTTGAGTTGGGTGACGATGGACGATACAATGAGACCAGCATTGGTACCATAACCTTTCAGAGGGAGTCAGGTAAACTCATTCTTTTACAAGATGTATTGCATGTACCAGGTCTAACAAAGAATTTAATCTCAGTCGCAATGTTAGAGGATAAAGGGTATGAAGTTGTCTTCAGAGAAGGAAAAGTTTTCCTTCGGCACAAGGCAACGGGACAAGTCAAGAGGGCTGGGATTCGGACAAAGAATCTCTACAGACTTGAAGTAGATGGGATGTCTACGGAGCTTCCTACTGTTGGGAAGCAGGAGAAAGACATGCAACTGATGCTTGAGAGGGAGCAAGTTTTGCATGCAGATGATAGTGAACCTCGGGATGTGGAGCAGCCACAAGAGGATCATGGAGTGGAAGAAAACACTCATGCAAAGAAATTTCGTGCCAGATGGGTAGAGGGAGTGCATGCAGCTATACCAGCAGGTGAGAGGTGGGGCGAAATGCATGATTGATCCCAAGAGGAGATTTCTGGGCAGGATTCATGAGATGGTGTGGATCTCATGAATTAAACCTGGCTACGAGGTGCCCACAGTGCAGCAGTAGCATGATCAGTTGGATTGATGCAGGAATATCAAAGTGATAGTGTCGGATACTGGAGCGTGGATCAGATTTGATAGCAAGTACAGAGTGCATGGGTGCAAGAGATCAACAGCGCAATGGTTCCTGATGACATGTGAAATTGGCCAAGCAGAAGTCGAAGACTTTGATGATAGATGCATCAGATTGATTGAGTTGTTTGGAGCCTATTAAGTTTCAGAGGAGTTGCAGAGCAGATGCATGGAGTTTCATGGCGCTTGCAAATGGTGCATGGCACATGCATGGAGTTGCATGGTGCATGCATGAGTTTGCATGGCGCATGCAAAGGGTGCATGGCGAATGCATGGAGTTGCATGTCGCATGCAAAGACAGTCCTTTCTTGTTGAGAGGGAGTGTTGAAAATGGCAACAAGAAACGATGAAGGAGGCCTCCCTAAAAAATCTTTCACGATCCTAGTTGGAAAGTGATCACCTACACTAGAGTGGGGACCACACAGGTGATTTTGTCGGGAGTCTATTTTATGACTATGTGTATTTTTAGACATGTGGAGCATGGTCTGGGGAGTTGCGGGATACTATTCTTGGATGATTTTCAAGTTGGTAAAAGTAGATGGACAACTATTTTTTAGACATACGAGGTCGAAGTCTATTTTGAGCGCATCAATTTAAGGTTAGTCAAATATTAACCCTTAATAATATTTGGACTATAAACATTATCTTGTCCTCTTGGAGCACTTCGATTCGAGCTACAGATGTGGCACATGCAGCTGGCAGAAGGAAATTCGAATTTCCTATAGGTTAGTTGAGCTATTGCGTGGTTGAATTCAGTTAGAACTCATGTGGCAGAGTTTTGTGGAGTTGATGAGACAGTTGATGGAGTTGTGTTCGGTTTAACTTAGATGAACTAGTTGTATTTAGTTCAACTGGCTAATACACTAGAGATGAGAGGTGTGAATTAATTATTAATTAATTCACTAATTATTAACTCATTATTCAAATAAAGAACACATCAATTAACAGTAGTGCATGGACAGTTCAGTGGAGACCAGTGTTAGAGGTGGGTGAAAGGGTGGAGTCTACTATCGGTTGTGACTATAGTGTGCATGAGATTTGCACAATCAATGGAGGAGATTACCAATGAGTATTGCGCATTTATATCCAAGGGAATTCAAATTCATTCCATCCATTCTCTCATCTTGGATTGCGCAGTAGAGGCAGGCAAACAGTGGAGGAGTTTTGAACCCGTGACTTGTTCAAAACTGAGCTAGTTTGTGTGTAACTTTTGGAGAAAATATTGAGTACTTGTGAGGAGTATTGTACTGAGATTGTTACATGATTCTTCTTCATTATAATATACAGACAGTAGGGGGTTTTTAGCTGTATGATTTCCCCGGTATACATACTGTGTTATATGTGTTGAATTTCTATGTGTGCATGTGAATGTTTTCAATACTGCTTGTTGTTTTTATTTTCGCATGTGATGATTAATGCATAGAAGAGATTATGTGTTATGTATGAAGCTCAAATAGTATGTGACCAGGATAATATCGGAGAATAATTCAGCAAATTATTCAAATTTCTACAAAATAAAAGACAAAGATATTGAAAAAAATATTTATGATGATGATCATTTAAATGTTGAATCATCATTGTCATTAGCATCTAGACATTTTGGGAACCAAAGCAAGTTGATTGGTGTTTCTCATATAGATTCAGAGAACAGTGCTATTGTTGATAGTGATGGTGTTTGTGAGAGAGGCATCATTGACCAAGGAACTCTTTTCTAGAATTTGCTGTTTGCGAGATTTTTCCTTGATTTTAAGAGAAATTCAGAAGCTATAGCCTTAAGTTAGGTTTTAATTCAGAGGTTGTTGTCTAAGGTCAGATCTCCTTGCTTGAAGTGGGATACAATTCTGGATGATAATGTTGGAAAGGCCATAGATTTAAATTTTGAGAGGGGAGGTGTTGCTATAAAGGTTACCTTGGAAGTCCAAGACTTACATTCTACAACTCCAAACAAATTTTTGGAACTAAGTGATGGCATAATTCATCCTTTATCCTACCAACATGCTAGGAATTTCTCCTTCAACTGTGGTCTAGTGTATGTTGCACAATCTGGCTATATGTTGTTCAAAGCAGGTGTTCATAGTGGTGCTATCATTAAAACATTTGCAGGGAAGGAAACTACAAACGTTGAAGAATTTATATTCATTTTGTCAGAATTACATAGAGGATCACAGGTTCCTCTAGAGTTTGTGATACGTCTTAATCACCATCGAGCCATGGTTGTCCTTGTCACTATTGAAAAGCATGATTGGGTTGGAGAGCCTCATCTCTACACTCAAAATGATGAGACTGGATTGTGGAAAAAGATGCCTGCAATCTCGCCAATCCCGTCTTCAGGAGATGATCATGTGGGTGCAACTAAAGTGTATTCAACAAAACTCATTACCGGTCAAGGGTTGAAATGGTTTGGCAGCAATGTAAGCGATGATGGCGATATGACACATTCCCAGTCTTTTGTTTCAGACCCTGTTGTTATTGAAAGAGACGAGGAAAAGAAGAGATTGTTGAATGATTAAGATGAGCCAGATACAACATTGGAAATTAAAGCTCCAACTAGTATGTCGGCACTGGGCGGCAGCCCTACAAGCTATGTCGTTGTCCAATTTCTGGCGACCGTGGCAGCGTGCAACGCCACACTCCCAGTCGTTGCCACCATCATTACATTCAACGTATTGGTGGACTTCATAGGGAAACCCGAGACAACAAGCAAGAAGACGACGCTGGCTCTGCACACACTCAGAAACCTCTGTGTTGTTCTGGCCAACAAAGAGTGTGCGACAATGCATGGTTCTGTGGAAGCTCTGGTGGACGCACTTATCCGAATGAGCAACAATGTCTGTAGCGTCGGGGCTTCTAGGGCATGCGAAGCGGCGCTAGGAGCGCTGCGTTTTCTTTTGTACAGTCACAGGGGGCGTGCTGCTTTCGCTTACCATAGGCAAGGCGTCCACGCGATGAGAGCTTTCATAGGCACCGTGTCTGCACCCATTACTGATGCAGGTGTGTTGTGTTTATCCACTGTACTCTATTCCTTCCCATTAACATACATTCTGCAATTTCTGCAGCCTCACCCACAGTCCAATACCTGTAACTACTCTTGCATAGCGCAAAGCATTGTTCTTCAAATGCCCCTCTGGATATAGTCGATTTAGACATATCGTGGCCGTCAATTTTTAGGGGCCGAGTAGGTGATATGACGTGCCCATTTTTAAATTGGGGTCGCCACCAAATTTGTGAATCGATTAGTTTCATAAAATTAAATACAAACTATATCATATAATATAGTTGTATATTAAAAAAAAACTATTAATTTAATTAATTAAAAATTATTATTTAATTAATTAAATTAAATTCAAAAAAAAATATTAATATATATATATATATATATATATATATATATATATATATATATATATATAGAAGTACAAATTCAAAAAAAAAGGAAAAAGGTTCATTATCAAAAAAGAGAAGGAAGTTAAATTATACATATAAAGGAGCTAAATACTATATATATATATATATATATATATATTCAAGTTCCATTTAAAGGAAGGCAAAAATTTTATAGCTTAAAAAGATATTTAAAATATAAGTGAACCAACGTATAAGGATTAAATTTTGGGAGGTCAACGAAGTTACCAAGGTTTAAAATCGGAAAAATCTTGGAATATTTAAAAGGAAAAAGTATCAATAAAGACTCTTGCTTTATAATTAAAAATAATATGAAAAACAGAACCCAATTTCAAGGAAGTATTATTGGATAATTATACATGCCAAGGTATCAGTGATTAAAAACATGCTTAGAAGATAATTCCAAGTAAAGGAAATTGTCGAAAAGTTAAGCTTTGAGGACAAAGCTTTTCGAAGGAGGCAATGTTATGAACCTAATTCATAACTTAAGTAATAAATATAGTCATTAATAGAATAAATAGAATAAACATAATTACTAATTAATCAAATGGTAATTATGTTAAGTAGTCATTAAGTTAGTTGAAAAGGCATGTCTAAAAGACATGCCTGTTCATGAAAGGTCACCTGCATAGGTATAAAATCAGGGCCTCATTGTAATCATTCAATCATCTTATATCTTATTATATCATATTAATAAATATTTATTATTATAAATACCTCGTGTATTTTTATAATTAAAGCTGCTTTTGCTATTAAGTCTACAAATCTACAAATCTGTTGCTATAGTAAACAAACCTACAACTTCCGCTGCTACAGATATTCCTGAGAGATGCGAAAATTTTAATGTCATTCCTTGCCAACCCATGACTATGTGGGCAACCATCTAGTATTGTGTGTCCCTCGGGATCCTTCTTGAGCAAAGGTGTTGTATGGGGAATAGCAATAGGGAGTACATTTTCATTACTTTGCTTGATATTGGCCGTTATAAGGTGGAATATGTTGGAAAACGAGGCTTGGGTGAAAAATCCAGATAAAACAATGCTCACAACTCCTCTTGAACCCAATGACTATTTTTGTTGTGGATTAGTCGCACGGGTGTATGAAATCGCACAAACTTAGAGAGCGTGGTCTACTCTCTAAACTATTGGTAACAGGCAAAAAGTAAGGGAGCTCAAAAGCATAAAACTTAATGGAAATAGTATGCTGAAGTATGCTCTAGTTAAACTAAAAATAAAAACACAAATATACAAAAGATATATAGAGAGTTCCAAACGATAATAATGCAAATGATGGCTTGATGGCCTCTTCTTATTAAACGTTCAAAATGGAGAAGAAATTTTAACCACTTGCCAAAGGGCCCCTAGGCAATGGCTCTAGGTCTCGATGCAAGGATGTTGCCTTCCAAGCTTTCCCTCTGATGCAGTCTCACTCTCTCTCTCTCTGTTGTGGTGGACTAAGATGTTGGGTGGCCAACTATCGAGTCCTCTTGAGCTCCAGCTCCAGGTCACACACAATGCTGGTGTTGCTTGGGAAAATTTGGGCCCCAACATAACTTTGTGATCACCATTTCTTCATCTCTTGGAGGGTTTATATAGGTGAGCTTCAAATCCTCCTTCCCTCCCTTGGTACATGATTGATGGTGACCCAAGGGAGAGGTGTGATTCCATTGTGTGCTCAAATATTCTTTTGTGTGCTCACATAATGTCTAAGGAGGCTCTGGTGGCTGTCCTTAGGCGACTTTCACATAAGGAGTAACTGTCCTTTGCTTGGTGTGGTCTTGGAAAGTGAATTTTTTCCATTTCCAGGAATGCGCGCTTATCAGGCAAAAACGCATGCAGAAGGCGCTCTTCTCGAAGGATAAAGCACGCATTTAAGCATTTATGACTAGTTCAAATCTGATTTTCTCAAAGCCTTAGAGATTTTAAATCCTTCTTGATTCAATAATGTATTCTTGTCCTGTAAATCGTTGGGCTAGACATTAATTGATGTCGTCTTCTCCTATACGATTTTCGAGTGTTAACAGTTTCCCCCTAATGTGTGAGGTCTAGGAAGAACTGTATAGCCGAAATACATTATAGTTTCTTTTCTGTATCATACTTAGAGAGAGAGAGAGAGAGAGAGAGAGAGAGAGAGAGAGAGAGAGAGAGAGAGAGGTTTGCGTGTATCTTGGAATTGACAAAACCTTGCACCATTTGCGATATAACCATGGTCTAAGGGACTCCCTGCAAGCAGACAAAATATACAACATATTTACAAAATTTCAATGAGGCGGGCATGTCCCATGCTCCTGATGCTATGGCTAGTTAAACAAAATTGACAGATACATGTATTGTCTATGCCACTACTATGGTAGTCATGCTGGTGGTTGTTGACGATGACTGTGACGCCCTCAGGGGTGTGTATGCATAACGTTGGTATGGCATATCATTGTGCCATGTATGCATATGTATTGGCTGGGACCTTCCTGTGTAAGCACTATTGTCATAGAAACTTATGGAGGCATGGGTATTCGACGAATCTAATCAAAGTTCAATGGTTGTAAGGTATGATACCATCGTGACATGAAAGATTTTGCTGTGGTCGAATGTTAGGAGGATCGATGACTTCTGTGGACAATGATGTCTCCCACAGTGCCACCCGAGGATACCCCTTTACATGGGGAGGGGTCATCCAAGGTACCACTTCCTTTTTGGAAAAGAGGGGTTGAGGTCGATAAAAAGGAAGCCTTAACCAAACCATGGGTCACCGACCTAAGGGATCGGGGACTGAGCTGTGATGAGTTTAACATAGGCATGTTGGTGAGAGGTGACTGAAAACGGATGATGGGGATTCATTGGCCCGAGGTCGAAGTATATTTAAGCATCTTGGCGACAATCATAGTTATTTCTGAAGGAAAAATCCCTAGAGTCAGTAGGACTTCTAGGGCGGGTGTGAACCAACTATGATTGTCGTAATGGTGCATGCATGGAGGGTGAAATACTTCGACCAAGGGAGATGGGGGAATACTGCCATGGAAGAAAATGTGAAATATGAGGGTGAAGTGGCGAAGGGAATCATTTGTAGTCTTTGTACACTTACCAAAAGAATAAAATAATGGGGTTTGGTTTGTACAAAACACAGAGACGGGTGCCCCAAAACATGAAAGAAGGTTTATCACCGAAGGTGTGAGGACAGTGTTTTGCTAGGGGTAGGGGTCCCATTGGTTGGTCTCATGTGTAAGGTTGATGAAGTAGAAGACGTCGCAGATGGGATTATGCTGATGGAGGTATGGCGGGCCAAATGCGGTATGCGGAGGTGCGCTTTCAGTCTGCTTGTACAACCTGATCATCTCGGAATGGGGTTTAGTTTGAACGGTGAACTTGACCTTATGCATGATATATGGATGGGCATGAGGTGCTTCCCGAACTAAAATGGTATGGCCATAGCATCACTTGTGGGGTGATGTATGGTCTACGTTGGTTGACGATTGCCATGGAGGGGAGGCTCTACCTACCATCGCGGGCGTTTATCATATGCAGGGTGAGGTGATGATAAACGTGGTCGGGTATGAGGACCCTATGGTTTATTTCTAATGTAGAAATGATGTCAGGATATGCAAAGTTCTCTGGGACTCTATCATATTGAGGGTAGAATGATACCTGCTCCGAAACTTTCAGTAGATGGTGCTGTGAACGATTTGTTGGTTCTTCCTGAAAAAAAAAAAATACCTCAAGTGAAAGCATATTCTTTTCATCCAATATTATTGAAAAACATGAATTTTGGAAATGAAGATGGGAGGGTGCATACCTGTCGGCGCTGAAAAAAATATTTTTTCGGAAAGCAAATCTGGGGCATCACTTCTGTTTGTTATGGAGTGCTGATCACCGTGCTGCTTTCGGATTGGTGATCAGATACTCTAAGATCCGATTTTTTCTTGGGAGTTGTTACTTGGGTCCTAGTTTTGATTTAAGTTGGGTTTTCCCCCAGACTGAGATCAGGGGGGGTGTTGCCGGTTATTGCCCCTTGTCCAGGATATCCCTTTTGTTTGTTCCTCGGCTTCTTTTTGTAGCATTTGGAGGATTTTCATATTTCTCTTAGTTTTATGGTTATTGATGAGCCTAGGAAGGGTTTCACTAGATTTAGTGGCGCATTATGTTGTGCCATTGGTCCATTTAGTGCAGGGAATGGGGGATAACGGTTCCCTTGTCCCTAGTTTTTATATGAGTGCCGCAGTGACTTTCATGATAGCTAGGTTGTGATACATTCTAAGTAGAATTGTATGTGTATCCAGGGTACTGATTACTGCTACCTAGGTGTCCTTGGGCCAAAGACCCAATCAGGCCATCTGGAGAATCGATGCGCATGGTACTACTGCTGCCTAGGTGATCCTAGGTCAAAGACCTGATCAAGCCGTCTGTAGAATCTACCTACCTAGTAACTCCCTGACTACGATGGGTGTTACTACTGCCTAGGAGATCCTGGGTCAAAGACTCGATCAAGCCGTCTGTAGAATCTACCTAATTGGTAACTCTTTGAGTATCATGGGTGTTACTGCTGCCTAGGAGATCTTGGGTCAAAGACACAATCAAGCTGTCTGCAGAATCTACCTGCATGGTCAGTCCCCGAATACAGATTACTGTTGCCTAGGTGACCTTGGGTCAAAGACCCATATCAAACCGTCTGCAGTAGACAACATGCCTGGTAACTCCCCGAATACATATTGTTGTGTTGAACCCTTAGTTAAACTGAGAGGGCGGGGGGTGAATCAGTTTAACACATACATGGACTTTTAAAACTTTTCTCTTAAAACTTATTTACACCTTTACTTCATGATCAACTTAATATGTGAGCAATATTTATTAGTGAGAAGCAAGTATCAAACAGATTTGTTATGTAACAGCAGTCTTAATATGTGAGCAACAAGTATTAAGTAGATTAGATAAACCACATCAACACATAGACATCATGCACATAGACACCAGATATAAGTGGAAACCCATGAAGGGAGAAAACCACATCTTATTATTGTTGTGATGCACAGGCAAGCTCCAACTCCCTCTCACCACTGTTTTTCTGCAGGCACCAACCTACAGGAGGCTCCAACCTTAGTCAGTTACAACTGACATTTTATCAAGCTACAACTTGATGTGGAAGCACCAACTCCCATCTATTTTCTGCAGGCACCAACCTACAGCAGGTTCCAACCTCAGTCAGCTCCAACTAACATCTATCAGGCTACAACTTGATAGGGAAGCTCCAACTTCCTTACTCTTTCAAAAGAGAAACACTTGCTGATTTACCTTGGATATCATCTCTGTTCTGTTCCATCTGCTCTGCTGTTCATCTATTCTCATATCTGCCCTGTATCATCTCTGCATCTTCTCAGATTCTCTATCAACTTCTCCTTCTTCTCTGCTCAACTCCTCTTTCTTCTCTGCCTCACTGCTTCATTTCTGCATTCTCTTCACTCACTCTCTCTCACTCTCTTCTAACTCTCATTTTGCATATCAAAATGATATTACTTATAGAAATTTCTTGATGACTGTTTGTTTTCCTCTAGGAATTCGAAATGACTGGTCATACCCCTTGGTCTTCTGCCTTCTTTTTTCTTTATCCAACTCAATTTAAAATCACAATAATATGTACAAAATTTCATGCTATAGTGGGATTTTGACTTTTCTTTAGGATACTTGCCTTTGCATCACAAACAATAAAAATAATTACATCATTTACATTCACATTATTAATTACATATTTCAATATCACTCAGCTCCTTTTCTAGATTTTGGCTTTACTTGATTTGTCTTTTCTTGCTGCTGTTAAGAACCTGTTCTGCGTAGTCTTTGTTCACTTTCATCTGCATATTCCCTATTTTCTATGCTTATTCTCCTGTCCAAATCATTCTTTTGCATATTCATGTCAAACCTGTAATCTCTGTGTACCTCTGCATGCTCTCCTCTTCTTTTTCCTTTTCCATAATTGCATTCAAGTTTTATGCCCAATCATTTCCCAAGTCTGAGAAATCTCACAATCTTCGCTTTTTTCTACGCTAACAGTTCCAAGGCTTAAATCTGAAGTGTTAATAAATCAGCCATATTCCCAGTACTTTTCAATATTTCACTTAACTATGTGTAAATGCATCCCAATATAACAAGTCTTTTGTCAAAATAAAACCAACGCACTCAATCATCCACAATTATGGAAATTCAACAAGTTCTTGTTTCCGGGACTGGCAATTAAATAAAACTCCAAGCCAAGGAATTGCAGTCTCACTACTTAATTCTTCTTTTGTATTTACTTATCCTTTGATCCAATCTCATTTTACACCCGAATAATGTTGGAATGTAATTCTCAACTGCTCGGATCAATTCACAGGCAGCAGCATGGATGAACAGGCGCAGAAGAAAAGTGGGAGCAGGTTGGCGGAGCGATCATCGCTTGATAGGAGATTGACGGCTAGCGGGAGATTAAAAATCCAGGAGGTTAGCAGGATGGGAACCCCTGCATTTGACTTTCTGATCGAGCGTTGACCACAAATGAACGGCCACGGTTAATTGTGGGGCCTCAACCCAATTGTTGCGTACGGGCGGGAGGCAGCCCCCGCAACCTTAATATATATCAATGGTCGCACCTTCGTCCTTATTAAGTCATAAACCTTAATATATATTTGATTTGGGCCCACACACCCACAACAAATTGCCAACGTGGGGTCAACATGGTCGAATCGTACCTTCGCTAACCTCCGCACACCTTTGTTAAACTCCGGGCATGTTCAACGCGCAATCGTCGTTCGATGGCCCGTTTCCAAATCAACGGCTCCAGTCCATTTCGCACCGCATCCTGGTATGAAAGTTAATGCACGAAGGTGCACGTTAAACGATGGTTTTAATGTTCATCCAGGGACACACGTCGATCAATCAATGGAATCGCTGCCAATTCGGGAATACCGCCTTCCGTATAATAGTGGTGCGAAGAATACCACCGTTCACTTTAAACCGTTGTTACTGTTCATCGGGTCATGGTTCCACTTCCCCTCTCATGGTTCCATCCGTCCTTATTATTTAACAAATCGCTCACTTTTCAATGTATTTTATGATTCGAATCTACTGCGTTCAATTATATATATATATTTCGACTATGGTTCCGCCTCCATTCATACTGCGCATTTGACTATGGTTCTTCCTCCAACGCAAAGTTCCGCTCTCGTCCTTTTACTCCGAGTTCCATCCCTTTTGCTCGGTTCTGTCTATTCTCATACATAATTTTATTATGCGTTTCTTATAAATACTCTGCTACAGGGTCTCACCCATACGGAATCCTCGTAACAAAACACACACACCAATATGGCAAACACAGGAATCCAAATTCTCATACACAGACTATGATCACTTGCTATTTAATGCCGAAATATAGACCTCACACAGACTTTAGACTTCAATTTGTCTATGCATAACGCATCATTAAACCAATTACAGGGTAAACGTGTTCCAACTCCTGAGTCTCACTTACAAAAAGCACAAGGACGCAAGGCATTCTCCACACAGAAATTAACCAACAGTCTCTTTTATACATATCCAAAGGTACTCATTGAAATTCGAAGACATTCAAACAGGGCTTAATCCCATCCAAACACATTTAATTCAAGACAGTTCTTCCATGAACAGATATGTATATACAGGCGATAAATCTCAAACAAATTCTTACAATTTCATGACAGGCCAGATATTCAACTTGGTGGCCATTATTCTCCTATTCTGTTACTGAAGAGGTTCTCTGCCTCTCTCCAGCTCTCGGGCTCCCTCTCCAACCCTCTTCTGCCATTTAAGCAATGCTCCAACTCATCCCCAAGCATATTAAGTCTTTAACACAGGGTTTTAGTCTTCAATCAAAGTCTATGCCATACAAACTCAATTAACGAATAATTGCTCAATAATTCATCTGCAAACTGTATTACACCCCTAATTCATGAATAGCCCTCTCTATTACACTCCTTTAGGCCTTTTCAACTCCACTTCTCTGTCTCTAATTCATTTTTTGCTTCTGCTTCAATTCCTCTGTTTCTTCTGTTGCCTCTGCTACCTCTCTGTCTCTTTTGCCTTATGGATAGTTTAGGTGCTGCTCCTGTCTTTACCTTTGCCATCTCCTTTGCCATCAATGACAACATTTCCAACAGTCTCCCCCTTTGGCATTGATGGCAACATACTTCCTTTGCTTGCCTTTTAAAAGCCCCCTTTTTTTTTCCTCCCCCTTTGACATCAATGGCAAAGGGTTGCACATTTCCTGGTTTTCTTTCTGCATTTCCTCTCTCTGAGTTATGTTTAGGCCCTCTTCTGCTGACTTTGTACAATTCTGCTCCAGACTGATGTACAAGACTTGTTGAGAGAACACTTTGAGTATTATTGGACTTGAATATACACTGTAAATTGATACAATCCAAAGCACAGTCTCCTTTTACTAGTATAAGGCTGAAAGTGAGGATAATGATCCTTCATAGAACACATTGTACCAGCTTTATTTAATCAGAGATGTATGATTGGATCAAGACCTAAAATACTAGAAGGCTTAAAATATGCTTCTGTCTCTGTCTGATGTAGTGAGCTAATATATTTCTGTTGAAGAAGATTGTAGATTGAATATGTCTTTTCCTGCAATACTCATCTGCAGTACCACACCTATTCAATTATGATAATGATGCCAATATATCTTTTATTGCTATGGTACACCTTTCCTGCCTGTTGGTGATGATATGAGCTAGGATGCTGACAAGGATATTACATTTAAAGACTGAAAGGTCCTTGTTGCTGTTGTGAACAATGAATCAAACCAGAGCTTACAGCTTATTGTAAGAATAGGCAATATCTTTCAATATTAGAGGCTAACTGACTTTCCTTCTTGTACATTGTATTTCCAAAATAAACCCTTCAATGTATTGGTCAGTTTCACTTATCAACCACGCAGTTTTATTTATGACATAAGAAGTATGTATGTCAATGATCACTCTTTCTTTAAATGGTGAAATACCAGCAATTCCTTTCTGTTGAAGTATGCTTGGATGGACTAATAAAAGAATTTCGAGCTTCAGTGGTAATCACAACTAGTCCTTCATTATTCAGATATTTTAACTATTCTGTCATGATTATTTCCAACAAAAACATCTTCAAGTTGTTTAATTTATATCCTAGCTAACAAACTTTACCCAGTTTATGAACAATTTTCAGAAAGAGACCTTGAAGATATATGTACTGAATTCAGGAAGGCATGCAATTATATATATAGAAACAGATACTACTGCAATGCATAATATAATCCTTCAAGTGTAAACTTAATGCTAAGCCTTTAGCACTGCTACTGACTTTTTCATGCTGAATGCAGATAACCCTGAGAATTTTACCTTGATGCATTCTTGCCATAGTCCTTTGATCCTGTGGACCTGTATCATACTGCTGCTTCACTGAGAATGCTTGGTAATTTGTTGATAGGCATGCTTCTTGTACCTAAACATCAATTGATATTACTTTGATAAACCATGCAGAGATTTCACTTTAGCTAGCACATGTACCCATAGTTTCTACTATTGATATTTTCACTGTTCACATCAACCACCATCAATATATTTAATTAGACCTTGGCATCAGTAAGCTTCTACTTATTTTGTCATCCTGATTTGAACGAATGTCACTGCATTTTATTTTCTATGACAGTTCTAGAATCATTGTTGCTTTATATATTGCTTTATACACCAATTCAACTATTCTGACATGATGATCTTTGTGAAGACATTTTCAATTTCTTTGCTTGGAGTTTTCAAGGGCAGATCACTCTCTTAACTGTACTCCTCCAAGGGACATTTTCATAGATGAAGGAAGTAAGGATATTAATGATGATAGACACTTTTCTTACTCATTCTTCTTAATGTGATTCATGTCAATTCTAGCAATATGATGCACAATTTGATCATCATTTAAGGTGTTGATGTCTTCTTCCTATTACCATGGCTTTTTGTTGCCTTCTCTTCTTTCATCAATCTGTCAGCTAATTAAAACATCAGATAATCTTCATTCTCTATAGTTTTCTTTTAGAGGAATTTCATTTTTCTTCCTGATCTCATGGTTGTTCTCATTACATGGAGCTCTTCTTAGACTAATTTCATGGGGTCTATATATGAACTGCTCTCCCCCTGGGATTTTGCTTCATATTTGTCACTAGATGGATTTGTGTTTTGTTTCCTAGAGCAGCTCCCCCTAAGACTATGGAGGATTCATTATGTTATTGAGGTAATAGGCTCCCCCTTTCTCTTTTCCTTCCATACTTTATTGGGGTTCTTCATAATGTCTGCGCTTATTTTAAATTCATAGTTTTGTTTGATTTTCTTTGATCCCATCATCTGTCTAGAGTTCTTTAATGTATATGGCAGATTACAATCTTTTTCTTTGTAACCAATGTACATTTGAGCTGATGTATAATATTTTGTTTCTCTTCTTGGATACATTTTACAATCAACAATTTTATGTCCAAAATTATTGCATGCATAACAATAGCCATGGAAATGATTTGTGTACCTGGTGAAAGATTGTTCTTTCCATTTTCTTGCATGAGGGATTCTTCTCTTTTGCTGCATCCTTTGCTGATTGGACTGGATTGGCTTTGTCTTGCAATATGCTTCATTATGTCCTTGTTTGTGGCAGGAAAAGCATGTGCTATTTTTCATAGGAGGGAGGAACCTCCTTTGACATCTTCCGAATTTGTTCAATACATCCTTAAGAGCATATGAGCCTTCAGCAATTGATTGTTTCATCTTCTCATTCTCTGTTCTTTCATTTTGCTGCTTGATTCTATTTGTTTCTTTGCAACTCATGTTCTTGCTAGATTCTATTTTTGTAGGAATCTGCTGAGTTGCCTTATTATCTTTTACAACCTTCACAAAGATGATTTTCTTGTTATCTTCTACCTTGGGCTTACTACTTTCTCCTTCATATCCTATCCCAGTCTTTATGAGAGGTGTATTCATTAATAGTTCTCTTTGGGCTTTTTCTAAGTTCTTTCTTAGGTTCACTACTTCTTCTTCCAATCTTTCACATCCCTGAATTTTCTCTCTCATTTGTTGCAGTAGAGTGTCTTCTACTTTCTTTGCCTCTTCAATCTGTGTCTTCAGGCAAATAATTTCTTTTCTGTCTTCATATTCTTTCTCATCACATATTTGTACCAATCTCTTAAGGTCTTTGTTTTCATTCTTCAATTTTTCTATTTTAGTCAGAGCTGTGTCAAGTTTGGCTTTTTCTTCAGCTGCAATTTCTTCATGGCTCTTACTACCATTCACAATAGCAGGTACCTCATTTGATTGAACATCTTCTTTTTGACATGAATTTCTCTTTTTCTTAATTCTCTTCTCCTTCTTGACAATGCAATCTTCAATGTCTACTCCATGCATGAAATGCAGTCTGTCCCAGATTTCTTTTGCTGAGGTTAAATCCATTACTAACTCAAGGTCCTTGTTATGAAGATTGTTATATATCACACATTTTGCCTTGGCATTCCTCTGTTGTTCTTTCACCGTGGGTGAGTCTTTGCAGTAACCATCACAAACAAGCTTCCATACCTCAGGTTCATCAGCCATTAAACCTGTCTTAACCTTATCTCTCCATTCAAGAAAGTTTGTTGTATTTAGCACAGGTACATTTTGATAGTCCATGACTCAACCAGATCTCCTTCAAGCTATTAAGCTTACACCAAAGGAACCTGCTCCGATACCAATTGTTGAACCCTTAGTTAAACTGAGAGGGGGGGGTGAATCAGTTTAACACATACATGGACTTTTAAAACTTTTCTCTCAAAATTTATTTACACCTTCACTTCATGATCAACTTTAATATGTGAGCAATATTTATTAGTGAGCAACAAGTATCAAACAGATTTTTTCATGTAACATAAGTCTTAATATGTGAGAAACAAGTATTAAGCAGATTATATAAACCATATCAACACATAAACATCATGCACATAGACACCAGATATAAGTGCAAACACATAAAGGGAGAAAACAACATCTTATTATTGTTGTGATGCAAAGGCAAGCTCCAACTCCCTCTCACCACAGATTTTCTATAGGCACCAACCTACAAGAGGTTCCTACCTCAATTCTGCAAGCTACAACTTGCAAGGAAGCTCCAACTCCCATCAATTTTCTGCAGGCACCAACCTACAGGAGTCTCCAACCTCAGTCAGCTACAACTGACATTTTATCAAGCTACAACTTGATGTGGAAGCACCAAATCCCATCTATTTTCTGCAGGCACCAACCTACAGGAGGCTCCTACCTCAGTCAGCTACAACTGACATCTATCAAGCTACAACTTGATAGGGAAGCTCCAACTTCCTTACTCTTTCAAAAGAGAAACACTTGTTGATTTACCTTGGATATCAGCTCTGTTATGTTCCATCTGCTCTGCTGTTCATCTATTCTCATATCTGCCCTTTATCATCTCTGCATCTTTTCAGATACTCTATCAACTTCTCCTTCTTCTCTGCTCAACTCCTCTTTCTTCTCTGCCTCACTGCTTCATTTTTGCATTCTCTTCTCTCACTCTCTTTTTCACTTCTCACCCTCTTTTTTTTTCATATCAAAATGATATTACTTATAGAATTTCTTGATGACTGTTTGTTTTCCTCTAGGAATTCGAAATGGATGGTCATACCCCTTGGTCTTCTGCCTCCTCATTTCTTTATCCAACTCAATTTAAAATCATAATAATATGTACAAAATTTCATGCTAAAGTGGGATTTTGTCTTTTCCTTAGGATACTTGCCTTTGCATCACAAACAATAAAAAATTAATTACAACATTTACATTCACATTTTTAATTACATATTTCAATTTCACTCAGCTCCTTTTCTGGATTTTGGCTTTACTGGATTTTTCTTTTCCTGCTGCTGTTAATAACATGTTCTGTATACACTTTGTTCACTATCTTATGCATATTCCTTGTTTTCTGTGCTTATTCACCTGTCCAACTCATTCCTGTACCTATTCCTATTCACCGAACTTTCATCTTTGCATGCTCTCCTCTTCTTTTTCCTTTTCCATAATTGCATTCAAGTTTCATCCCCAATCATTTCCCAAGTCTGAGCAATCTCATAATCTCTTCTTTGTTCTACGCTGACAGTTCCAATGTTTAAATCTGAAGTGTTAATAAATCAACCATATTCCCAGTACTTTTCAATATTTCACTTAACTGTGTGTAAATGCATCCCAATATAACAAGTATTTTGTCAAAATAAAACCAACGCACTCAACCATCCACAATTCTGGCAATTCAACAGGTTCTTGTTTCCGGGACTGGCAATTAAATAAAACTCCAAGCCAAGGAATTGCAGTCTCACTACTTAATTCTTCTTTTGGATTTACTTGTCCTTTGATCCAATCTCATTTTACACTCGAATAATGTTGGAATGTAATTTCCAACTGCTCGGATCAGTTCACAGGTGGCAGCATGGATGAACAGGCGCAGAAGAAAAGTGGGAGCAGGTTGGTGGAGCGATCATCGCTCGACAGGAGATCGACGGCTAGCGGGAGGTTAAAAAGCCCGGAGGTTAACGGGATGGGAACCCCCGCATTTGACTTCCCGATCGAGCGTTGACCATAAATGAACGACCACGGTTAACTACGGGGCCTCACCCCAATTGTTGTGTACGGGCGAGAGGCAGCCCCCGCAACCTTAATATATATCAATATATGGTCACACCTTCGTCCTTATTAATTCATAAACCTTAATATATATTTGATTTGGGCCCACACACCCACAACACATTGCCAACGTGGGGTCAACACGGTCGAATCATACCTTCGCTAACCTCTGCACACCTTCGTTAAACTCCGGGCATGTTCAACGCGCGATCGTCGTCGTGCTTTGTTTTAAATCAACGCTCCCGGTCATTTGCGCGCGTGCGTACGAGATTGTGCGCTAGGCGCACGTTAAACGGTGGTTTTACTATTCATCCAGGGACACGCGTCGATCAATCAATGGAATCACTGCTAATTCGGGAATACTGCCTTCCGTATAATAGTGGTGCGATGAATACCACCGTTCACTTTAAACCACTGTTACTGTTCATCGGGTCATGGTTCCACTTCCCTGCTCATGGTTCCATCCGTCTTTATTATTTAAAAAATCGCTCACTTTTCAATGTATTATTATGATTCGACTCCGCTCCATTCGATTATATATATATATATATATATATATATATATTTCGACTATGGTTCCGCTCCATTCATCGCATTTGACTATGGTTCTTCCTCCAACGCAAAGTTCCAGGTTCCGCTCTCGTCCTTTTATAAGGTTCATCCCTTTTTCTCGGTTATTGTCTATTCTCATACATAATTTTATTATGCGTTTCTTATAAATGCTACTACGGGGTCTCACCCATACGGAATCCTCGTAACAAAACACACACCAATGTGGCAAACACGAAATCCAAATTCTCATACAGGACACCAGTCACTTGCTATTTAATGCGGAAATATAGACCTCACCCCAGGACCTTAGGCTTCACTCTGTCTATGCATAGCGCATCATTAAACCAATTATAGGGTAAACGTGTTCCAAATTCTGAGTCTCACTTACAAAATGCACAAGGACGCAAGGCATTCTCCACACAGAAATTAACCAATAGTCTCTTTTATACATATCCAATGGTACTCATTGAAATTCGAAGACATTCAAATAGGGCTTAATCCCATCCAAACACATTTAATTCAAGACAGTTCTTCCATGAACAAATATGTATATACAGGCCATAAATCTCAAACAAATTCTTACAATTTCATGACAGGCCAGATATTCAACTCAGTGGCCATTATTCTCCTATTCTGTTATTGAAGGGGTTCTCTGCCTCTCTCCAGCTCTCGGGCTCCCTCTCCAGCCCTCTTCTGCCATTTAAGCAATGCTCCAACTCATCCCCAAGCATATTAAGTCTTTACCACAGGGTTTTAGTCTTCAATCAAAGTCTATGCCATACAAACTCAATTAATGAATAATTGCTCAATAATTCATCTGCAAACTGTATTACACCCCTAATTCATGAATAACCCTCTGTATTACACTCCTTCAGGCCTTTTAAACTCCACTGCTCTGTCTCTAATTCCTTTGTTGCCTCTGCTTCAATTCCTCTGTTTCTTCTGTTGCCTCTGCTACGTCTCTGTCTCTTTTTCCTTATGGATAGTTTAGGTGCTGCTCCTGTCTTTACCTTTGCCATCTCCTTTGCCATCAATGACAACATTTCCAACATGTTGTTGCCTAGGTGCCCTTGGATTAAAGACTTGATTAAATCATTTGTAGTAATTGACGCGCGTGATAACTCAAGTGGATGAGGAAACCAGTTTCCCCTGTCCCTGGTTGGTGTATGGTGGCTTAGGGGGAGGAGGGACAAATGGCTACCTTTCTGGTGACTTTCATTCCTCCTGTAGGCACAGGATGGTATGAGGTTCGTCATTGATAGATTGGATGGAGCAATCCTCTTGATAGGATCACTCGATTGCATGTAAGGAATCCCTATATCATGGTATTTCTAAACAATGATGGGTATAATGCCCATAGGTGTCACATAGAGCGTATGCATGATTGCTATGCAGCGGTTTTCCATACTTTTGGTGGCAACTTCCTTTTTATGGGAATTCCATGTCAAGTGCCTGCTTCATAGCCAAGGAGTGGTTTTAATTCATCCAAATTCGGGCATATGTGGGTCGGGTGTCCTGTGACATCACATATAGCGCATGTTGATGACTCCCTTTGCATGGTGGGGGCCACTGCTTTCTTTCCTTTCTTGGCAATTTTCTTGGTCATGGTCACTGGTTTTGTAATGGAAATTTCCCTTGCAGGGTTGGTTTCGACCACTGCTTGCATAGGTTGGGGCTCCTCAGGACTGGGGGGCTTTAACCCAAATGCAGTAATGTTGGTAGCTATTGTTCCTGAAGGGGGAACGAGGTACCAAACTAGGAATGCCAATGATATGTTGGGTAACACGAGTGTTGCCAAAATCTGCTGGGAGGTGAAGCCAGGAGGTGGGTAGAGGAAATGGGTTTGGGAGGTGGCATAGACTAGGGAGGCTACTGTGGCTGATGCCTCGGTGTCGTTACTGCTTGAGTCCATGTCCTGACTAACCTCGGTGTTTGATTTGGACATCATGCATACCGGGGCCCCTGTGGCATCGAGTGATACCTCAGGGATAATGGGAGGATTTCCTAGGAATGACCCTAGGATGGATGACGGTTTGAATTGGCCAGGGCCATATTCTTGATACCGTGAAAGACCATCTATGGTTGTATCTACATAGTGTAGAACCATATCCGTGTTGGTCAAGGGACGATTTTCACTATGCGTTAGCTGGTCTACTATAATGATTCGATCCTCATGGGGGAACATCATGATGCGAAAGACAGAGGATGCTATGGCAGATATGGCGTGCATGTAACTCTGCCCAACGAGTATATTGTAATCCAAGTGAGCATCCAAGACTTCAATGTCTGTGTGGACCGTCTTGCCGGCTAAGCAGACTGGTACATTTTGGAAGAGGCCGATAGGGGTGAAGGGATGGTTGTTGTATGCTCTAAGTGTGATGGCAGAAGGTTTGAGTTCAGGGGCTCCTAACTTCTGCCATACATTCCTTGACATGATGCATGTGGATGCACCCTTGTCAATGACACATCAATGAATAGTGATATTCTGTACCGATACTGGTATCTGGAAGGTGACCATGGAGGGAAGCCTAGGGGTGGATTTGTCTAAGTTAGAAGCCATCATGCGTGTGTGAGTAGGGTCGATAGTGCCTAATGCGGAAAGTGGGTTTTTCTGTTGTTTTGGGCATGACTGCAATACTTCCAATGTGGACATAGCAGTAGGTGATTGAGCTAAATCGTCTATAATCCTATAATTGTGGGCCGCTTTGGAGTAGTTACCTGCTCGCCTATTAGGCCCTTTTACCATTTTTAACAATGGTTCAAAAGGAATATTTGGAATGGTTAAAGGTGCAGTCGGCGTGCTTGTACTAGCCGCTGACATACTAGTGTCTGGTGGGGTGTCATAGCTGTGATTCTGAGTTCGGAAAAAAATTTCTTCCCCAACTAGGTAAATTTCATGGTTGTTTTTCTTGGAATTTTCGGGGTTTTGTTGCTGAGTGCTGACCGTTCCTTGATGGGGGAAGGGTTCTTGCATCACTGTAGTTGTCTGGGAATATCCTCCTTATCCTCGATTACTCTGAATCTTTTTAAGCTCAGGGAGTTCAGGACAGTGGTGAGTATAGTGTCCGTACTCACCATATATTGAACAAGAATGGTTTGTTCGTAGAGGTGGCCTTTTTCCTTGCCTTTGGGCATTGCTTGGCTCCTGCTTTTGATTCTAGTTGGAGTTACCTCTAGCCTGGGATCACGGTGGGAGTTTTTGGTTGCTGGCCCCCTATTGAGGGTTCCCTTTGGGCTTGGTTTTTACCTTTTTCTTAACCACGTTAGGAGGTTAGTTCTCCTGATCATACTGGTGCGGTTGATTTTGGGATGGCTACACAAAGTTCACCTGTGCATTTTTTTGCGTAGGTTGGTTGTGTGCTTGGGACTGAGCGTATTGTTGTCCCATGTTTGCACCTGGCCATTGGGGGGGAGTTCTTCCTTCAGTCTTTCTTCCTGTGTACTGGGTCCCCTTAGCCAGAGGATAAGGTCCTCCTTGGTGATACGCTAGCGCCCTATTAGTCAAATCTTGCTGCTGCATGTGATGACTTTAAAATCTGGATTGAGACATGTTCTGGGTAGACCCATGTGTGTAACGGGGATTCTGACTACTGTTGCCTAGGTACCCTTGGGTCATTGACCCAATAAGTCCGTATGTAGAGTTAGACGTGCCTGAAAATTCTTGATAATATTGCAGGCACGGGGTGTTGGGCAGGATATTGTATATGTATCCTCATTGCATGTATATCAGTTCATGTTGTTGGGCTTTATTGGATTTCATCCTCTTTGGATGTGGGGTTACGTTGTGCCACATCCTTTGAAATCATCGCCGTCAGAATTTTCAAGAATAAATCTAAAAGGACTCGGTCGTCGAGTTTTTCTTTGCATAAACTACAATGCCGCCTCCACTCGTGGAGATGCTCTGAAATATGGGTAGAGGGGGATTATCTGAAATGAGTCAGTAACTCCATTCCTGAATTGTGGTGAATGGGCAGCTGAAAGTATGTGAGGAACGTGGTAGCGAGGGCGCTAAAGGTTTCATGTGAAGCAGGGGGTTTCTCCATGTACCATTTCACGGCCACTCCCGTGAGAGTGCATTGAAATAGCCTCAATCGAATAGTATCATCGATTATTCTATTCAATGAGCACCACAGGTGAAAGGTCGTTATATGATTTCCTCGGTTTTCCACTTGCTTGCCTTCAAACTTTGGTATGTCCAAACAGAGCTTCATGGGCATGGGAGGCCAATTAGGTTCATGTGTGATGGGGTCATTGGTGAGCTTTGTCAAATTTGGTAGATTCAATGCCACTAAGAAGGGTGAATGGGAGGTTGACGCCATGGAAACGTGTGAAGACATGAAGTTTTGGTTAGAACGAGGGTTAGTCTTTGATGTACCCTGTTGTGAATTCAGTTGGCTTCCCGTATGGGATGCACTCCTCTGCCCCCCAGGGGACGAGGGGGGAGTGGTGTGCAGTGTGGTGTTGGGAGACCGATTAGGGTTCCCAACTAAAGTTTCTCCAAGGAAGGAGGAACCAACTACTGTGGCAATGTTCCATCTTTGACGCCTAAATGGCGAAAGACCTGGAACCCCTCCCGGTAATTTGGGGGGGGGGGGTCCAAAAGACGCCTAGACCGATGAGGTTCCATTGGAACCGTTTGAGTGTCGACCAGGTTAGGTTTTGGAAAAATTATGAGGGGATTTAGTCTGTGATCACGAAAAATTTATGGACACATACATAAAACAAAGTGAAAATGAAATGAATTTTCCCTTTAACTTAATCTATGTGATCAATCAAGAAAAAAATGGTTTTGTTTGTTTACGTGTGATACTCAAAATCCTAGAAGAACTACTACGTCCTCACACACTCAAAAGTAATTGGGCCTTGAGAGGATTTCTTGCGAGTGTTAGCATAATGTCCTTTCAACCGAAGAGAATTAACCAAGGTAAGGGTAGAGGGTTTGGCGCTTGCCTACACCGTCACCTATAGGGTAAAGGATGCTCTAGTTTTGGCCACTAAGAACCACTGTCCCACATGAGCATTCGATTCTTGGGCTTCTTGGTAGTCAGCTAACAGTACCAAGTATCAGCCGGGTCAGGTAGCCCCAACTGATACCGCACGCACTGCACCTAAGCCTAACCCCCTCTGAATCGGGTCTCTACCGTGCTCGGGTTTTCTTTTCCGTGGGCTGATAGGTGGATTTTAAAGCTCCCTAAATACACAACTTCTATGTTTCAATGTGAAGTGTGATCAAGGTGGCTTATTGGATGCCTACCCCCTTGATCCTAACTTAATCTATAAATTCTCTTGTGGCCCCTGTGGGGAGAATTTAGTGAGTTGGTTTAAGTTATTTTTAGGTGGATTTAAGTTATTTTTAGGTGGATTTATTTTCTTAGTGGGTGAATGTGTGTGAGCATATGTTAAACAATTTCATAATTTGAACATATGGATATCGGTGATCCTTTACAAAAGTCCCCTAGTTAAACTATGTGACGTTTTTCCTTGCTCAAATGGAAAGCATTTGCAGATAATGGGCCGCTTCCAAACCTTCCTAGTTAGTCTATGTGAGTGACTAAAGGGAGATGGTGAATCACAAATATAGAGCATTCATATGCTTGTCTAGGGTCACCAAATGGTGCAAAGACAACAGATATTACTTTCTCTAATTGGTGATTCAATCCTCGTCCCGCAATTTCCTAAATGCAAAAATTGAATTTAAACTAAAATATTTCTACAGTAGCTTATGCATATGTGGTCTTGAGCCACTTAATTGGACTATTTAAACTAAGTGTGCATACTAGAATGTGCAAAAAACATAAACTGTTTGGAAAGCAATGGTTAATTTTCCCCCTACTTAAACTATGTGAACACTTTTTGCAAAAACCAACTTAAATGAAAACTAACTAAATGCCTACAGAAAGTAGCAAAAAGTGATTTATCAGAAGCTGTAGGGTATCAACACAGGTGTTGGTAGATACATTAGGGGTTTCCCAACACACTTACAAGTAGAAAAAATGCAAAAAATAGGGATAAAAAATATCTCTGCAATTTGCGCGCAAAATCCCTTGACAGGTGCGCCTTCCTGCACGCAAGTCAGTCCTGAATGCGTGCAATGCACATATGTGTGGAAAAACTGCACGCAGAAATCCTGCAAGTAAAATATTAGGAGCTACCTTTTTCAGTCTGTCACTTCAATGATTCTAGGGACTACAAGATGGATCAAAGGACTGTGATCCATATTTATGCAGGAACGCAACAAAATACAGGAATAACCATAACCATAGACATACAGTGGAAATAAGGCTTCATTTCATTAATATCAAATCGCAGAAATATGCTTACAACCATGATGGAAATAAAATAGCTAGGGTGCTAGTAGCAAATCTCTGAGAAGAGATGTGGCGACTACAGACCTCTGAACTGTATTACAATGAGGCTCGAGGGCCTATTTATTATGGAGAAACAATGGAGAATTCTAAACTTCCAAGAACCTAACCCAAGGAAATGAAGCGCCAAAACTATGGGCCCTGTTTGGGTAAATTGGTGTTTCAACTTCCCAGGGACGTAACTTCGGCATACTATCTCTGTTTGCGGTTTCAAAAAGGCTTCGAAAGTTCAAGACCCAAAAAACTATTAAAAATAGTATGTTGTGAAAAAAACTGAAAGAGACAATGGTGGGGCCCCAAGTGGAATAGGAAGGTGGCCACTAATATCCACCTGGATCATTCCTCCCCCCTTAGGAAGCAATGGTCCCCATTGCGTTGAGTTCCTCCATGAGATGAGGAAACTTTTGTTGAATTTGGTCCCTAGTGAACCACTTGCCTTGGTGCAGGAGTTGGCCAGCTTTGACAACCCGATACAGTTGGATCTTCTGTCGGTGAGTGTTCTTGATTTGCATGTCCATGATACAGTCTGTGGTGGCCTGCTCCATGCAGTCTGGGTTTAAATCTTTTGGTGTGAGTTCTTCTGCAATGTTAGAGGTGTCCAATAGAGGTGGGAAGTAGGGACGAAAGAGCTCTACATTGAATACTGGGTGCAGACCAAGGAATGGTGGAATACTGAGCTCGAAGGCATTGTTCCCTACAGCCTTGGTGATGGTGTACGGCTCATATCGGAGTGGGAAAATCTTGTGGTGGGATCCAGTGAGGCGCTCCTTTTGCAAATGTAGTCACACTTTTTCGCCCACCTGGAAGTTGTGTGGCACCCGATGTTGATCATGTCGTTGCTTGTACTTAGCATTGGCTCTGTCCAATATGTCATGAACCTGTTGGTGGATGTGTTGAATGCGCTCGATGATTTTTTTTGATTTGTCAGCTTCAGACTGGACATGAGCCGAATCGGCCTGAGTAGTTGCAAATGGCATGGCTACGTCAATGGGACATAGTGGCTGGAATCCCAAGCCCACCTAAAAGGGGCTGTGGCCGGTTGAGCTATCGAGAGCCCGGTTATAACTGTGTTGTACATAGGAAAGGCTCTCATCCCATGTGCGTGGATGCTTTGAATTGTACATGCGTAGAATGTGTACAATCATCCTGTTGATGACCTCTGTCTGGCCATTAGTTTGGGGATGGAAAGTTGTGGACTTGGTGAGCTTGGTGTCCAACATTGACCAAAGGCTGGACCAAAATGTGCTGAGGAACTTGCTATCATGATCTGATATGATAGACTGTGGGATCCCAAAGTGCACCCACACTCGTTCAAAGAAAAGTTTAGCAGTGTCTTCTGCTGTTATATTCTTCTTGCAGGCCACCATAATGGCCATCTTTGAGAATCTGTCGACGAGTATGAAAACATAGTCGTTTCCATGCTTAGTAGAAGGAAGGCCTGACATGAAATCCATGGAGATGGATCCCCAAGGTGGAATAGGGGTAGGTAGAGGAGTATAGAGCCCTTGCTTCTTGATGGTTGGTTTGGCAATGGCGCAAGCAGTGCAGGATTTGATGTACTTCCTGACATCCTGTCCAAGGTTCGGCTAATAAAAATAATTTTACAGTACTGCCACTGTTTTTCTCGACCCAAAAATTCCCAACGACTCGACTGTAGTGCGCTTCCCATATCATCTTGGCATGCTCGCTTGAAGGAACACAAAGGTGTCCCGGGTGACATAATAGTGCATCTTGGAGTTGAAAATTTGGAACTTGCATACCCCCCAAGAGTGCCTTGTATGTGTGGTTGAATTCTGGATCGCTCTTGTAGAGAAGCAGCCAATTAGAAGTCTCATGCCCACAAGAGTTGAGAACGGTGGTTATGGCCACGATCGGTGGTCAGCTGAGGAAATATACAACATTATTGGTGCTACCCTTCTTGTACTTGATGTTCAAATGAAATTGTTGCAGATATGTGGACCACTTTTGATGGCGATCATTCTGCAACTTACCTTGTGTCTGTATGAACTGCAAGGTTCAGTGGTCTGTGTGGATGATTATCTCCTTCCCCAAAATGTAACGCTTCCATTATCGACAAGCCTGCACAATGGAATACATTTCTTTGCCATAAGTGGGATACTTTTGAATTGTGTCGGACAATGTCTCACTGTGATATGCCACTGGATGCCCCTGTTGAGTAAGAACTGCCCCAATAGCATAGTCAGAGGCATCCGTCTCGATCTCAAATGGTTGTTGCAAGTCTGGTAATGTGAGCATTGGGGCAGAACAAAGGCGATGTTTCAATTCTACGAATGCCTTCTGTTAAGATTCCGACCAACATAATTTTTCTTTCGCTCCTCCCTTGGTGACTTGACTCAAGGGCCAAGTGATATGAGATAATCCCAACACAAACATGTGGTAGAAATTAGCAAGACCCAAAAAGCTGCAAAGCTCTGTTAGGGTGGTTGGGGCTGGGCAATCCTGAATGACTTGGATCTTGGCTGGATCCACATGCACCCCCCTTTCATCAATAATGTATCCTAGATATTGAACCTGGGTCATGCCAAAAGTTCACTTCTCCAAGTTGGCACACAACTTGTGTTGCCGCAGTGTTTGGAGGACTTCTCGGATGTGGTGGAGGTGCTCTTCCCAAGTCTGGCTGAAGATAATAATGTCATCCAAGTATACCACTACAAATGAGTTGGTGAATGGACGCAAGATGTCATCCATCAACCTCATGAAGGTTGCGGGAGAATTTTTCAATCCGAAAGGCATGACGAGCCATTTGAAAAGGCCCTCCTTGGCTTTGAAGGCAGTTTTCCACACATTAGAGGGTTCGATTGGTACCTGGTGATACCCAGACTTCAAGTCGATCTTGCTGAAATATTTTTCCCCTTTGAGTTGGTCTAGAAGGTCATCAATCTGTGGGATCGGGTATCTATTCTAGACAGTGATCTTGTTTAGTGCCTGATAATCAATACAGAGTCTCCAAGTCCCATCCTTCTTCTGTACCAACATGATCGGGCTCTCACAGGGTGATGAAATTGGCCAGATGTGACCTTTCTGCAGTAGCTCCTGAATCTGCCTCTTGATTTCTTCATTCTCTAGAATAAAGCGCCTATAGATCAGTCCATTAGGTAGCATTGCACCTGGGGTCAGGTCAATGAGGTGCTTGACCTGACAGTGTAGAGGCACCCCTATGGGTGAGGTGAAGATGTCCCCATACTCCTCCACAACCTTGTCCATTTGTTGTTGTCATGTAGAGGAGCCATGTCTGGAGGTCGTGGCCACAATATTCATCTTGCCCTGGGGGCAGATCATTAGGAAAAAAAATTTCCTGGTTTGGGAAATGAGCTTACTACATTGTTTTGCAGTAACCAAAGAGATAGTGGGAGGCGATGGTACCTCTGGTATCCTGTACAATTTATTTCCCAAAGTAACAATAACAGCATGAGGTCGGGACTCATACATAGCATTTTGCTTCCACAAGTATGGCTGGCCTAATAATACATCAGAAACATCAATAGGAGCAATGTCACACAATACCTCATCCATGAAGCGCTTGATGCTATAAGGAAGGTGACACTGCTGGCTAATGCGAAGATCTCGTCCTTGGTGAAGCCACCCGATGGTGTATGGTTGTGGGTGCGTTGTGGTCGGAAAGCCCAACCGCTTCACAACATCTGCTGAAATGAGGTTCTTTTGGCTCCCATTATTGACAATGAACTGTAGCAGGGAACCCTTTACCCACATCAGGGAGTGGAAAAGATGCTCTACCTCCTCGGATCTGCTGGTTCCTCCTTCTGGATCTTTGTAGTGGAAACAGTGGCGTTGGGATCCGCATCAATAATCTGCTTCGCTTTTTCATTCACCTTTTCAAGTTCTGATTCAGAGTCGGAGCATGCATCTAATTCAGAATCTCTCACCTCAGCCACCAGCGACTGCTTGGCCCGACACTCACTTGTGTTGTGAGTGGAGCTCTTATGGAACTCACACCACTTTCTTGTGTCCTTCTTTGACTTCACAGTTTTGTTCTTTGCTTGTGTCTTTGGTAGGTTGTCTTGGACCACCATGCCTTGGCTTTGTCCTTTGTTCTATGGTTTGGGGGCACCTTTCCCTTGCTTTTGATTCGCAGATCCAAAGTCTCACTTCTTCTGTTTGAATTTCTACTCAGTCTTGGAAGCATACAGGTATGCCGTACCAAGCAAGGAGATGTCGAGGAACTCCATTTCCTCTTGAATTTATCTGTGCAGACAACCATGATACTTTAGCACCAAATGTTTCTCTGAATATTTGATACCCAACTTTGTGCGTAGGGTATGGAACAGATTCGTTAGCTCATGCACATCTTGATCCCTTTGTTGCCGCAGCATGGTCCGTTGTATGTACTTGTCCTCATAGCTCCCCACAGGATAGTATTTTTCCTTGATGACATCTCAGAAAGAATTACAAGTGGGTACGGCTGAGAACAGAGAGGGTTATGTCTCATCTGTTTTCTCACAGTAGGTTTCCCACCAGTCCTTGACATGGGGGGTAGCTTTGAGGAGTGCAAAAATAATCTTCTCCTGGTCAAAAAAATCATGAACTGAGAAATATACTTCTAATAGATTCAACCATCTATCTATGGCATCTGCATCTATTTGACCCTCAAATATGGGAATGTCAAAGTTTACTTGTACCTTAAAGGGAGTCGTGCCTCCAGAATGCCTGCTAGATGCAGATGTGCCATTGGTGGGCAGTCGTTGAAGTATCTGGGCAAAGTTATCTATCATCATGTTCCTTTTTTTTTTCAAGGGCCTCCTTAAGCAATATTTTGATAGGATCTCCTGCTCCCTCATCTTTCTTTTCATCCCCCAAGGGCGTCCTTCGGGATTTGCGAGGCTGATCTTGCAACGGTTCCACCAGATCAAGCCCTAACTCCTTATACCACGACCTTATTGGGGACATGCAAATAAGGATCGAGAAAAGAAGACCGCTCTAATATCATTGATCCAGATTTATGCAGGAACGCAATAGAATATAGAAATAACCATAAACATAGACATACAGCGGAAATAAGGCTTCATTTCATTAATATCAAATCACAGAAATATGCTTACAACCATGATGGAAATAAAATAGCTAGAGTGTTGGTAGTGAATCTCTGAGAAGAGATGTGGCGACTACAGACCTCTAAACTATATTAAAATGAGGCTCGAGGACCTATTTATTATGGAGAAACAATGGATAATTCTAAACTTCCAAAAACCTAACCCTAGGAGATGAAGCGCCAAAAATATGGGCCCCGTTTGGGTAAATTGGTGTTTCAACTTCCCGAGGATGTAACTTCGGCATACTATCTCCATTTGGGGCTTCAAAACGACTTCAGAAGTTCAGGACCCGAAAAACTGCTAAAAATAGTAAGTTGTGAAAAAAACTGAAAGAGACAATGGTGGGGCCCCAAGTGGAATAGGCGGGTTGCCACCAATATCCACCTGGATCAGGATGTTAGCTCCACTCCAGCATAGACAAAGGGTCTCCTGCAAAATATAGCACAACCACATAAACTTGGAACAATTCAGTGGAGTCGCCAATCCTATTGTTGTGGATTAGTCGCACGGGTGTACGAAATCGCATAGGCTTAGAGAGTGTGGTCTACTCTCTACACTATTGGTAACATGCAAAAAGTGGGGGAGCTCAAAAGCATAAAAATTAATGGAAATAGTATGCTGAAGTATGCTCTGGTTAAACTAAAACTAAAAACACATATATATATAGAAGCTATATAGAGAGTTGCAAACGATAATAATGAAAATAATGGCTCGATGGCCTCGTCTTATTAAACGTTTGAAATGGAGAAGAAATTTTACCCACTTGCCAAAGGACCCCTAGGAAATGGCTCTAGGTCCCGATGTAAGGATTTTTCCTTCCAAGCTCTACCTCTGATGCAGTCTCACTCTCTCTCTCTCCGCTGTGGTGGACTAAGATGTTGGGTTGCAAACTATCAAGTCCTCTTTAGGTCCAGCTCGAGGTCACACACAATGCTGGTGTTGCTTGGGAAACTTTGGCTAGCATAACATTGTGATCAGCATTTCTTCAATTCTTGGTGGGTTTATATAGGTGAGCTTCAAATCCTCCTTCTCTCCTTTGGTACATGATGGATGGTGACCCAAGGGAGAGGTGTGATTCCATTGTGTGCTCAAGTATTCTTTTGTGTGCTCACATAATGTCTAAGGAGGCACTGGTGGCTATCCTTAGGCGGCTTTCACGTAAGGAGTAACTATCCTTTGCTTGGTGTGGTCCCAGAAAGTGAATTTTTTCCATTTCCAGGAATGCATGCTTATCAGGAAAAAAGGTGCGCAGAAGGCACTCTTATCGAAGGATAAAGCGCACATTTGAGCATTTATGACTAGTTCAAATCTGATTTTCTCAAAACCTTAGAGATTTTAAATACTTCTTGATTCCATAATGTATTCCTGTCTTGTAAATCCTTGGGCTTGACATTAATGGATGTCGTCTTCTACTGTATGATTTTCCAGTGTTAACAACTATAATTTTTTGAAAAATATGAAGGAGCCTCTTAGTATCATTATGGAAATATTTGAAAGGCCTCTATTGTGTCGTATCCCAACAAATATTCTAACAATAACTCATAACTTCAACAAAACCGATATGGTTGGAGTTGGCGGGTTTGAAACTATCTATAAAGTTGTTCTTCCAGTAGGTAGGATTGTAGCTGTCAAAAGGCTAAGCCACGGGCTTTGACATGCTAACTATGAGTTCATAGTGGAGATGGAAACTATTGGAAAGGTGAAGCATATAAATCTGGTAACTTTACCTGGTTACCGCATTTTTGGGGAGGACAAGTTTTGATTTACAAGTATGTGGAGAATGGTAGTCTTGATATATGGATATGTAATCGTGCATGTGTTGTTGAGGTCCTTGACTGGCCAAAGTGATTCAAGATTTCCATAGGTTCTAGGTATTCTATTTTTGGAAGACCCAGAGTTGTGAAGGTGGTTTCCCTGTCAGTGCAGTATTGCTCAAATTCAGACTCTACAAAAATATTAGGTTTCCTATTACAAGGGATATGGTTCATTGCATAGCTATGAAGGATAAATACAGGGAGCAAACCCCTCCCTGTACACACTATATACATATCCATTCTAGCAGAGGTCCTCCGGCTAAGCAAACCTGATATGAGTGGCATTTTTGAGACACTTTTCTGGCATCAAAATCATCGAAGACTGGACCTTGGCATCATCCACACCACTTGAGGGGAGGGGTGATGCTTGACCAAGGTCTCAAAATTTATGCAAGTTTTAATACCATCCAAGTTGTTGTTGAGCCACACTCCCATGGGCTGAAAGGAACTTATTTAGGAAAGGTATTTTCCTTTAATCTAGATTATGAATGGATTCTACGTTCATTTTGCTTCAGAGTTATATTAGTTGATGGCCTTCCCTAACCAATGCAGCTGTCCACATACAATGCTATTTTAAGAGAAACTTCAGCTACAGAGGGAAAATATCAGTCTTGCAGGAATCTTATCACACTCATTTTGTGAAGTTAAACATTCGTATCTATAATGAGATCCAGGCAAACTTAGTTGAGGATTTTATTCAGTATTTTCTTTAAAGCCTTAATTGAAGTATGGCCTGAAATCATGACTCACCTAGTTGATGATCATCTGCAGCTATTTTTTTGAAGTGGTTTCATGTTCATATAGTTAATATTAAGGCATACGTCTCATGGATAGAAGCATATTTGAAGCATCAAATATAAGGTTACATAATGTTTCTAAAAGACATTATTATAATCCATAGTATTGTAGTAACTGAGATCCTAATTGGGATTGATCTGATCTATTTCGATGAGCTTTGAATATTATTGAAGTAATATCAGCCTATATAACCAACATAGTCATAAGGCACTTTCTAGTAGTCCAATAAATTTCTTTGTTGTAGAGTTGAAGGAGAGCTTTTTTTGTGGCTACAGGTCTTTTGACAAAAAAAAATCTGGTGTTGTAATTTATGAAGGGGTATTTTAACTTCAAGAAAAAGTTATAGAATATACTCTAATCACAATAATGTTGTTTTCCTCTGTCTCAAGGAAAGAGATGTGATAGAGATATGCTAGTGCTACAATAACCTTGATCCTACTGCATAATATCCTTGATAACCTTCAAGTAGCAATGGTAATAATTCAAATCAAATGCAAATGTGACAGTTGCCCTAACACAATTTCATCCAAGACCCTATCATAAAGAAAGAGAAGTCTATGCATAAAATGACAAAGCATTACCCTAGTCTTAGTCTTGGACAATAGTGATCACATTGGAAAGTTGTAAAGCTTCAGGCATCAAGCAGTGCGGACATTTTATATTTTGTAATCAAGGATGTTGTAGCCTCACTAGAAGAAGCAATCCTGAAAATGTTCAAACTTGTGGGTATCTAAAGGTTCTTTAAGATCATACCTCCTTATGACAAAAATCACTTCTCCCGCTCAACATACATGATATGGCAGACAACCTATAAAAGTTGGTCTTGATACTTCATTGGGTTGATAAATAAATGAACACCGTATCATTGATCTTGGCTACAACAAGTGTTCACAATTTTCATCTCCATCAACGAATGGTAGTATAAGCTCCTTCAGGGAAAAAGTTAGTTCTTCATCAATAGTTCAAACTAAATTTTCTATTTTCCACGTTCTTCTACATCAAGAAATCGGGTACATCAGCAGTCATACATATTCTAAGTATATATATGACCTTATGTTCTGAAGTTTAAAATCTTTGGAAGAAAAGCAACTTGACATATCTTGATTTGATATCCATTGTTTGGGTTCTCTTTTGTCTATCTAGAATATGGAAAAGGATGTTTGAATAATTCTAAGGAACAATTTAGATCATTGCAAGGTAAATTTTAGAACACATCTCTCGGAATCTTCATACAGTCTAAAGTAGCTATGATTTCATAGGTACTAATGATGCAGGTATGACTCTTTTGTTTAGTTTTGTTGGCTAAAACATACATTGTTAGTCAGAATTTTTGTTGATCGAGTACAACAACATGCAAGAGAGATTACCTGTGCATACATATTACTAGGATTTTGTAATTAAAAGTTTGTGGATATAGTTACAGGATAAATATGAGGACAAATTTTATGTTGGATGTCCAACTTCAGGGGGAGCTATAGAATCCCTAGCAGAATGGATGACTTTGGCTCATGGACCAAAGTAATAACTACAGGAAATATAGCAAGCTTCTAAGAAGCTTGATGAATATTGTTTTGGTCAAGGATACTTTCCCAATATTTAGAGGAAATCCATATTCAAAGATAGGACCATTGATTAGATAATGATCCTCTCAAAATTTTCAGAAACTTGATTATATGCAATCCTTAAGTTATTTGCAGATTCCCTTCAAATGAAATTGTTAGGAACATGCTATAGGAAAATGAAGGTAGATTCCTTGGCTCCTGGTGTCTAATAGAAACCTCTTATTACAACCATCCTCTACTTTTTTCCATGGAATAACAATAACAATTTTTTATTAAAAATTGGTAATTTCCTGGGTGGACAAGTTTCCTCTAATAGAAAGACTCCATCTACAATTACATTTAGTATTTCTTATGTTCTTTTGTAATCTTTAAATACTAGAAAAGCTTAACACATACATGAATATATCATATAGAAGAAATGCATAGAAATGGTTCTCATTCATTTGGATAATGTTGCTAGTGGCCCTATAGAAAATCAGTTGGTTGTACTACCATGTATTTATGATACAATTTCACAACTGATGGATTTTCACAAAAAATAATTTGAACACAATGAACTATAGTTCTGTGGAAAACATCTAATTTCTTACATGAAACAGATTTGAGTATGGATTTGAAGTTGCCAATGGCATAGTTGTATGATTAGCTACACATTTGTAATTATTAACTACTTACTATATGATCTTGCATTTATCATGCAAGTACTCAAATTGGAATAGAAATCTTAAAGAATAGTTAAGAAAAAAATTTCTAGCACTCATTCTCCCAATGTTGGGGTATTGTTTTGTAGCTGCTAGCAGTCATGTAGAAGTAATAAATAATTTATCATCATAGAGTTAAATATTAACATGTAAGAGCTCAATGGAATGGGATCTTATAGAAAATTACGTCTACCTTTTCTTTCCCTAATTTTTCTCTAGTTCACTCCAATCTTCCAGGTGAAAAATGTACAGACTTTTCTCAAAATATACAAGTTTCCAAGAACATCTTCAAAAAGAAGTTATCATATAATGCCCAAGAAATTTTCCAAAGATTTTATTTAGAAGTTTACTTGCTATGATTAAGGTTGCAGAGGACATTTTCAGTATACATCTGTGATAAAATGGGCAAGATAATTTTTCAGAGTTTTCCTTGCAAGTTTACTGACTATTATTGGTTATAACATTGGAATTTTCTAAGAATATTCTAATTAGCATTCAAACATGAGGAAAATTTTTTATGGGACAAAATGGCATAGAAGTATCAATGTTCCAATCTATGAACATTAACCATTGCACCAATACTGTAACCAAAAATAGAGAATCATCTACTAGTGGGACATGCGCTCTATAGGAGACAATGAAGTTGACTGAGGAAACGAGGAACAGAGGGACCCCAAAAATTTGTATTACACTGCCTTGAATGCAAGTCATGGGACAAAATTTAATCTGTGTCATCTTATTTCGGCAAAGAAAAATCATGAGAACTAACAGAAGAAATATGAGGTAAAACAAAGGGCAAGCCAGGATAAGGGGTAGGCTGCAGAACTTGAAGCTTATTTGTTGTTTTCTCCCATGGTTCCAGGATATAGAAGCAAGGTGTAATGGATATAAATCATATGATAGATAAATAGTAATATCTAAATAGAATGATTAAAATAATTATTTTACCAAATACTAAATATGATATAATTGTGTCTAAATAGTCAAAAGTCATGAATATCCAGAGTGATGATGCCCATCGGAGTATACTTGGGGCTATTCTCATATCAATCAACTATTCATTGAATTATTATATTTTGAAGACATCATTGTCACTATTGCATATAATATTTTTATACTTATTACATTCATATCATGGCAAATACTAGACCACTTCTACTATGGCAGATCCATCGCAAAATCACTACAGAAATTCATGGGGGTCACTTATGCTATGAAGATCTGCTACAGATTTCGTGGAGGCCTAAATTTGTGGAGACCTGAGTTATTAACTCCACAAACAACATATTTTAAGGAATACTATAACGAGATTCTAACCTAACCTTCTGGAATATATGCCCTTTTTATACAACAAACTATGATTATATGAAGCTCTGAAAAAATTTATCTTCTCTGTCAATACTGCCAGAGACCATTTATTACCAAGTAATTTTTTATGGAGATTCCAAGGTTGTTCATAGAGAAGCAACCTGGGGTTGAACCAAAAAATCCCATACCAAATAAGCTCCACCATTTGACTAGAGAGGATGAACACTATTAGAAACAAGAAATTGCACATTTTTTAGAAGATTGTCTTAAACGTTAAGCCAATTTCGATGTCTACCTATCAAAAAAATGAAATGAAGAAAAAGGTAAACAATGAATCTGAATTCCATTTGGAATATGATTCCAAAAACTTTGATTCTGAATCGCAATCCCAATTCAATGGGGAATATGGCGAAGAGGAAGACAATAATTTCAATAAGGAAATTTGAGCATAATGAAAGAAATGAATATGACAATGATTTTGGAAGGGTTGTGAATGAGGAAGACACAAAGGAGGAGGAATATCAAGTGCCCTTACCCACTGTCAAAGCTCCAAAAAGTGAAAGGGAAACCCTTGGGGCTCAAACTAGTTCATGATATGAATGAAAAACAACCAAATGACAATGGCACTACCCACAAAGAGAAAGCATGTTAATCTGAATTAAGTCTAGAAATAACTTCTCAAGATACCGCTAGAGTTTAACTATATTTGGGGCTATCCTCATTGTAAGCATCTTATCATATCAGTTAATTATTCAATATATTGATATGTTTTATAGACACCATTGTCTCTTTTGCATTTAAGAACTTTTCTGCTTATTACAAAAGGTGAAGCATATACCATGCCACTATCAAAACGAAGTGGAAATGTACAAACAACCTTGACAAAATGGTGGAAAATGCAGAAAACAACAATGAGGCTCTAATGGATTAACTCATATTTCTCTATAAAGCAAAGAGTGTTTAGTCTGGAGTTAATTCTTTTGCAAAGTTGAATGTTTCAACCTTGGACTCCAGGAAATGGGAGATCAACTCACAATCAAGCGTATAATGATAGAGGTAATTCTTTGAAAGCTTGGTGTTACAGAACACGAGGTGACAGACAACAAGGATTAACAATTTAAACATTATCCAGACTATTCTGTAAATCATGGAGACCCGAATTCTGGATATGGATTAATCTAATGAGAGAGATGTGTTTTTGTAATCCTGACCTTGTCTGTCCCAACTAGTTTGTGATGTGAGAACATATTGATGAATCCTTTCATGCATCACAATATTTTTTTGTGTAGTAAAATTTCTAATGCAAGGGAATCATGTGTGGTATCAGTTCATGAAAGATCATCTAATATTATTATTTGAAAATTTCTTTGAGAAATAGACCATGAGGTTGGGAGCTGCACTACATAAACAACTTTATTCAGTCCAATAGGTATCTATTTCATCAAATTCACCTTTGGTTTGCGCTTAGTTTCATCCCATTTTAATAAACCATGGCAAGAATGGAACATTTTTGGAGACTTTAACTTCGTGAGTGAACCAAGACCCTACTGAAAATTACCTAATATATTTGATGGTCGGGAAAGGAAGAACTAACATTAAAGAACATGATCGGATGGTTATCTGGCAGTTTACTCTCTGTATTGGCAACTTGTAAACTCACATATATTCTTTTAAAAACATTCTCCTACTTCCCCAATAAAAATATTCTAAAATCCCAAGCCACTAAGACTCGTTGACAATTGCCTCGTATATTTGATGGTCGAGAAGGAAAAATGACAGTGAGGCAAAAGATCAGATGGTAATTTGGCAGCTTGCTCTTGGTATTGGAAACTTATAACTTTTCATATATTCTTTTGAAAAAATTATCCTTCTACTTCCCCAATAAAAAAGGTTTTTAAAGCCTAAACCACTCTCTTATAAGATCAAAACTTACATTTTTAATGAAATTGTATCAAAGTTATGATTCAATTCAACTCTCAATTATAGCTATTCAAAAGTAGGTCTAATAGACTAGATAGATCTCAAAGGATGTTAAAAGTGAAATCAATCAAACAACCAAACTGAATCATATCACCCAAATAATTTAAAACCCATAAGGTCAGTTAAGTGTTTATCTTATCGAAGTAAGACCTCTCAAAATAAAAGACAAAATGAGCTCAAAAATTTGCAAGGGATGAAAGAAGCATCGCTACCAGTAATAAGAAAAAGTCCAAACTCCAGCTATTTCAGGAAAAAAACACGTTTTCCCTTAAAGCGTCCAGCTAGAAGGATTAGTATAGTTCCCAGAGTAATGATGCACCTATATAGTCTCAAAAATAGTATTTCATAAGAGAAAGAACAACATAAAAGAAACATTTAGACCTAATGATTACTGAATAGTAGCTACAAAATATATCTAAACAATAAATTATTAACAAGTCTATAGGAGTATTAAATAATATTTGTAAAAAATGAGAGTTAAAACCTATACAAGTATTGAAAAATGACTGTAGAACTTGATCCTAAAGCCTAAACCCTAGATTACTAAAAATACTTATATAGGTATTGAATAATGACTGTAAAAATTGATTTAAATGTATACATATTAGTTTACCTAAGCTTGGTAGGCTTGGGTTTCCTCTTGTCAATGAGGTTGGGCACGTCTTCTGCATGATAGAATTTGGGAGCCTTTTCATCAGATTTGAGAACCTGCGGTTGTTTGACATGTTGGGGAAAACTGCCCCCATTCTTTTCCTTGAGGGCCCAAATACCTCTTTTGTGATACATTTTCAATCTGGAAAAAACGACCTACTCCCCTTATCAGTTCTTTGTTTCTTGAAACCCTCTGCTTCCCTGCCATGGTCATCTCTCCTCCTACTGCTGCAGCACTCTCTTCCTCTGCTATTAGCTTCATAGGACTTAGAGGCTTACTATGAAATAAGGAGTGTTTGCCTTGTCTCTGTAGTTCAAGAGGGAAAACAATGCAACAACACTTTGGTCGGAAGAGTTGACCAGGCAACCTATTGGTCCAATTTCGCATTGTTGTAATAATGACCTCTCCAACCCTCACTTTTTTTACTTCCCCTCTTCTTTTTCGCAATTTTTCCACTACTCTTTGATCAAATTGTCTTAATTTCTAACTTAATGGAACAAATTTTCTTAATTTCTAACTTAAGACAATTAAAATAGTCTTAATATTTAAATTAAAATAATTAAAATGATAATTTAGGATTTTAAGAATAAATATTAGTTTTTCTTAAAAAAATGTTTTAAGGAACACTTATATGCTAGTGATATAATTGTTGTCATTGTTTAATAATTTAGTGTTTTTATCAATGGTTACGTAAACTTATTAATTAATGAGGATTATTACTAATTATTTTTATTCATAAGAATTACTTTAAGATATTTGTGTGGGTGTAAGTCTAAAATAATCCAATATACAATGGTGTCTTTGAGTACAAATTAAATTATAAAGGGTAGTGATGAGTTTCCTAATTAAAATTCCTGTGATTAGACGGAAAAGTGGCAAAGAATATCCATCCAATATGAAAGTAAAATTCAAATAAGGGCATTCTAATGAGAACATAATCCTTGTAGCATGATAACATATACAAAACAGACAAACTAACTCAAAGAGCTATAAAATGAGTATATTATAATTCATTTGATATGTGAATGAAGTGTTGGAAAGTAAATCATAGAGACACTATACCATGGGCTACCCTATCAAACTCTCAGATGTAGTGGAAGTTCTCTCAAGTATTAAATGGATGAGGGCAGATGATAAGAAGATCTTGACACCTATGTAAGTAAATCCACCCTCTAGAATGAGGACTTTCACCTCTCCTTTATAGAACAGAATAGGAAGATAGATAATGTAATCGATGAAATAGAAGAGGATCAGATTGTGGGTTAAAGGCCTATGTGCTTGATCATTTTGGATGTCACAATTCCTCTCTAGTGAATTTTCTCTCTTTCAAAACTAGGTTTGTTGAAAGCTCACATTTGCTCAAAACACTTTTTAGCTAATGTTTTCCCTTTAATTGACAATTGTCTTTAAATATCTTTAGTGAGGCACATGTCTTCTAAAATATGTGTTATTTTAGCACATAATACTTAGGATAGTGCAATAAATGTATGAGAAACAAGTCAGCGCAACACTGTGCCACTAATTCTCCATGATATCTATTTTTTCTTATTATGAAGTTCCAACCTACTAGAAATAGTTCAATATGGTGCCCCCTTTGTAATAACTTGTTGTTTTCCTTTAGTAACCATATTTATATCTATTGATTGTTGCTTTTATGGATGAAATACAAACATTGCCTAGAATGATCCTCCTTGAGCACACCCTCTCCAAGACTGATCACTGTTTGCATGGTTGAAACACGAAATCAGCCAATAATAATCCATTTTGACTACATCACCTCTCAATATTTACCTTTCTCATTGTAATAACTAACATGTGTGGATGAAACTAGGTCTAATTCGACTTCATGAAGAAAAGAAACCATGCATATATGGCTAGGTTGATTTTCACCATGAGGAGTCCCCAATAAGAGGCTCACATGCAAGGTGTGGGAATATAGGTTTATTTTCTCTAACATAGTATGATGCCTTAAGACTAAAACAAAAAAGGATAAGGTGTGTAAAAATAGCAAAAATTCCTCAAGCAAGGCATCACTTCCTAGGCTATATTAGAGCTCTAGGCATCCTCCAATTTTGAACGAAACACGATGGTGGAATTTGAAATAAATTGATGCCCTAACTATCACACCAAGAGGGAACCCTTGAAGCTCCTTTGAATTGGGTATTTCTTGAAGGTTTTCACTTTGTAGTTCATCACTGAAAACCTATTATCTTAACTATAAATGATCATTTGATGATCCTTTACCACGGTATATCTCCCAACCCTTAGTCTCTTATAGTATTTCTCTCAAAAAAAATTTCATGGAAAGTCACCCTAGCTTCTCCCAAAACTCACAATTTAATTGAATCTTTCCATTGAATGAGTCATCCCTGCATCACTTTTAAGCCTAGTATAAACACATCAATTACAAGTGAGTGATTTTTGAGGTTTTTATCTTAGGAATTCATCATTTTTTAATGTTTCTAAACCCGAGGTCATATTTCCCTCAAGCCTTTCTTCGAGAGTCCTTATTTTTCTTATAAAAAATGGAACCTATTATTTGATCCTATCTTTGAATGGGCATTTGAAATCACATTATGCATCGTTATTGATCTCATCATTATAGTTATTTACCTATACCAAGACTCCTCTCATTATGGAAAGCTCATAAAGAGCAGGGGACATTGAATGAGATGACAGTGGGCCCTTGTCCCATTGTTTGCACTTCATCTAGTAGTATTCCCTTCGGAACCCATCCTAGGACCCTTGATAAATTAAGCATTAAAATGTTTCAAAAACAAGTATAAAGCAGATGGCTCACTTGACAATAATAAAGCTAGGCTTGTGGCAAAAGATTTTGCACAAAAAGAAGTGGTTTGTTATAAGAATAATTTTTCCCCCATAGAAAAATGGGATACCATCTGGACACTCTTTACCCTAGAAACTCAAAAAGTTGGAAATTCCATCAAATTGAAGTAAAAATTGCTTTCTTGAATGGAGATCTGAAAGATATTTTTTTGTGTCTCAACCAGAAGGATTTTTTGTGAAGGGTTAGGAACATAAAGCATGAAAGCTTGTAAAATCCTTCTATGGCCTCAAGCAAGCATCACGAGCCTCGTATAATTAGGGGTTAGGGGAATATGGGCTTAGGGGTTAGAGGTTTAGGGTTTATGGGTTAGGGGAATAATGAGTTAGTGGTTAAGGGTTTAGGGATTGGGGGCTTAGGGGTTAGGGGATTTAGGGGCATTTAGGGGTTAGGGGAATAATGAGTTAGTAGTTAAGGGATTAGGGATTGGGGTTAGGGGAATAATGAGTCAGTGGTTAAGGGGCTAGGGATTGGGGGGTTAGGATATTTACGCGCATTCAGGGGTTAGGGGAATAATGAGTTAGTGGTTAATGGATTAGGGGTTAGGGTATTTACATGTAGTTAGGGGTTAGGTGAATATTGAGTTAGTGGTTAAAGGATTAGGGATTGGGGGCTTATGGCTTAGAGGATTTATCACTTAAGGATTTAGGGGTTCATGGGGTTAAATGGGTTAGGGGTTAAGGGTTAAGGGTTTAGAGGTTTAGGGTTTAAGGGTTAAATGGGTTAGGGGTTTAGAGGTTTAGGTTTTAGGGGGTTAAATGGGTTAGGGGTATAGGGGGTTAAATGGGTTAGGGGTTGGGAATTAGGGTTTAAGGGGTTAGCGGTTAAGGGGCTAGAGTTTTAGGGTTTAGGGGGTTAAATGGGTTATGGTTTTAGAGGTTTAGGGGATTATGGGATTTAGAAGTTAAGGATTTTAGCAGTTAGGGGTTAGGGTTTAGAGGGTTAAATGGGTTAGGGTTTTATGGGTTTAGGGAGTTAAATGGTTTTGGGGTTGGGAATTATGATTTAAGGGGTTATGGGCTAAGGGTTTAGAGGTTTAGGGTTTATGGGGTTAAATGGGTTAGGGGTTTAGGGTGTTAAATAGGTGAGGGTTTTAGGGTGTTAAATGGGTTAGGGGTTAGAGGTTATGGGTTTAGAGGTTTAGGGGTTAAATGGGTTATGGGTTTAGATGTTTAGGGGGTTAAATGGGGTAGGGGTTCGTAATTAGTGTTTAAGGGGTTACGGGTTAAGGGTTTAGAGGTTTAGGGGGTTAAATGGGTTAGGGGTTTAAGGGTATAGGGAGTTAAATGGGTTAGGGGTTGGGAATTAGGAGATTAAGGACTATAGGGAGCTAGTCCTCAGTTGTGCAATTAAAATTTTAGCTTTCCTTTTGTTGAGGAACTCAAATAATATTTTTCATCATGTTGCCACATTGGGTTAAATTATTTGACATAATATGTTTTTTTTCCTACCTGCTTTGTCCACATGGCAATCCTAATTTTTTCTAACACCCATTTTTTTATCTCTTCCTTAGCGTGAGGACAATCATGGAAATTTATGTCCCATTTTCCCAACCACTTTCTATTTTGCTTCATCCACATATTTTTTTCGGTGGTTTAGATCTTCTTCAACAATTGATTTGGGCCACCAATGTTTATCTATATTTTCAACCTTCTTCGAGTAACTTAGAAAATTAATGATCTTTGAAGCCTCAATTGGAAACATACCAGCCTCAGCTAAGAGGATGTCATATGCGACCATTGATTTGAGTTTAAGGATACTTGTGATTAGGTGCTTTTGCATCCTTTCTATTTGTTTCCATTCGTGGCTTGACATGTTGCTCCCCCATATTTCACTACCATAGAGGATAATTGGCACCACTAATAAACCAAAGAGGGTTTTCTTAGTCTTCCATTCCCATAGCTATGCTTTTTTGCACTTGTTTTGAAGAAGGTACAAAGCTTTCTACCCTCCTTGGATTCTCTTTGATTTACATGCCTCCCAGCTAAGCCTATAGTCGAAATAAATTCCTAGATAGTTGTACTCATCTACAAAATCAAAGGGGTTGTCCTCAAAGAGAAAAAAAACCTGCTATTTCTTTCTTTTCAAAAAAAAAACCATGAGTTTAGTTTTGGTGGAATTTACTTGCAATCCCACATCTTGACAAAAGAGTTCCAAATATTTGAAGTGTTCTCTCAAACCTATTGTATATTTAGCAATAACAATAAGGTCATTTACATATAAAAGTAGTTTCACTACATATCTTTCCAACTAGATCTACTTGGTATTCTCAAAAATATCAACAAA
This sequence comes from Pinus albicaulis, assembly GCA_034641835.2. Taxonomy (NCBI): domain Eukaryota; kingdom Viridiplantae; phylum Streptophyta; class Pinopsida; order Pinales; family Pinaceae; genus Pinus; species Pinus albicaulis. The sequence goes on along the minus strand of CM076571.1, from coordinate 502,258,807 downwards.
TTTACAATCGTATATATTGGTCATAAGAGGTCATCATCAAAGTGAACCAAATACCAATAATGATCTATGTCTACTAAAACCTATAGTAGCATTGTTGCCTTACTAGCTACTAAAAACATTTATAATTGGATGTTGAGCTTTTGCAACCAATTATCCATCTTAAACAACAAGTTAGTTTATTATAAAGGACTGTCATGGAAACACAAGGGATAAATACTTCAAAATGCATGGAAATGAATGAATAACAGTGTGTGATAGGGAGTGTCAGTGATTTTTAAGTGTGCTAAGGAGGCAGTGAGTGGTTATATGTTAGGCACTTCAAAGGAAAGCTAGAACCCAGGGCACATCATGAAGTGGTAGGGTGTGCAAGGGAGTGCCAAAGCATGCTAAGGAATGCAGGGCGTGCTAATACATGCCACATAGTGCCAAAGTATTTTTAGATGTGATAGTTTTTATGGCATGTGAAGGTGTAAACTATGTTGCTTAGTTGTTTTATGGCCACAGTTGGACATGAGCCTTGACTTGGTAAATTGTAACTTGATAAGTGGGATAAGTTGAAATTGGACCTGAGTAGCCTAAGGTGAGTTATAGTTATTTCTTAGGTGAACAAGGCACAATATAGTTGTAGTAACTGTAACTTGGTCAAGTTGTTATAGTCAAGGTAAGACTTGGTTGGGTTCCCAAGTCCCAAAAAAAATAACGGTAATTGTGAGGGCATGAGAGCTAAGGAGTGTCAGTGTATGCCAAGGAATTAAAAGGCATGCTAACACATGCCAAAAAGTTTCAATGCATGTTGAGGAGTCTCAGGGAGTGCTAGGACATCACAAGGGATAACTAGGTCAAAATGCATGGAAATGAACGAATAAGACTGTGTGCCAAGGAGTGTAAACAAATTTCAAGTGTATCAAGGATAAAGTGTGTTAGGAGAATGCCAGAATAGTATGTGTAGGAGGTAAGCCTATGGTTACAATAAAGGGCTAGAAAAATTAGTTTCGGAGAAAGGGAAACTTTGGGTTGGGCACAACATTGATTTTCCAATGACTTGGTTGGGTTCCCAAGTCACAAAAAAGTAAGGTTATCTATGACGACATGAAAGCTAAGGAATACCAAGTTGTGGTAGGGAATTCCTAAAAGTACTAGCACATGCTAGGAAATTCCAAGGCATGATAGGCATGCTAAGATGTGCCAGGTTCCAGGGTGTGGCATGAACACATGCTAGGGAGTGTGAGGGCCAGGTGTTAGGGAAACACAAGGGAGTACTAGTTTCAAATGCATGGAAATGAAGTATTAGCAAGTTCTAGGTGTGCTAATAATGGAGTGACAAGGTATTATAGGAAGTGACAAGGCATGATAAAGTGCTAAGAAATCATACCAAGATGTTCCAAGTGCCAAGGTGTGCCAATGCATGCTAAGGAGTGTTAGGGAGTGCGAGGAAAACATAACAAAGAACTAGGTAAAAATGCATAAATTAATGAAAAAGAGTGTGTGACAGGGAGTGTTAGTGAGTTCCAGGTGTGTTGAGGAGGGAGTGACATGGTATTCTAGGTAGTGCTAAGTCATGCTATAGTGTCAGGGTGGCATGCATCTAAGATGTGCAAGGTGCTAGGGTGTGCCAACATGTGCTAAGAAGTGTTAGGGAATTCCAGGGAAACACAAGGGAGAATTTACATTGTAGCCATTGGATAAGTGTTTATGTTGTAGCCATTGTAGGACCCCGGGAATTTTTGTCCATGGAGAATTATTTACGTTGTAGCCATTTCATTAAAGCAATAGGTTCGTAAATGCTTTTTTTTATGTTTTTATAAATTGGAAGAGAGAAATCAGAAACAGGAAGGGCCTGAAAGAACTGAAAAAAGAAATGGAGGTCACTGGGACAAAGCTGATGGCATTGGAGTTGGTAGTTTCAGACGGTCACAAGGGCATTCAAGACAACCATGACCTAATTGAAGAAGTCGAAAAAAAGCTGGCAGTCCACATTGAGGAAGATATAAATCAATTTTTGACTAAACCATATATATAACCATGGCTCTCTCAGCTCACAGTATTTCATTGAGATTGTGTTAGTTATCTATTGTTAACCTATGCTTATGTCTATTTAAATGGATACTGTATTGATAGCCCAAAAAAGAGGCATTTAGGGTTGTTTATAGTTTGTACTAGTTCTGAAAAAGAACAAGCAACAGTTAATCACTTTGACTGCAAAAAGTATTATAATTGTTGTGTTGGGGAGTCTCTCTTAGGAAATTTATGGAGAACCTGAAATATTATATATATATATGTACTATGTAGAACCTTTATAATTCTACCCTTCAAATCAGGGTCAAAAAAAGGAAGGGTGTAGATGAAAATGAACAAAACAAAAGGCCTGTAGAAAGATTAATAGATGATAAGTTGCCAGCAAAGATATCCAACAATGCCATAGTTAGTTCACAGAAAGATCGACTTTCAAATTGTTTACCAAAAAGTGAACTTCAATGCATATCAAGCTCCTGTAGACCAACTAGCTTCTCTTTGTGCAAGTAATTTTGTTTCATTACCTTGAAGCACATCACAATTAATCTCATTAGATTAAATTTCTTCTTTGGAACTTCTTAAAGGCTATCCTATTGAACTTGTATGAAATAGGTTATTATTTTGTCACTACATAACACAATAAAAAAATCAGCCAAATTTAATCATAGACTTTCCCTCCTAAGCTAAAAAGATTAAACAAAATCATTCCTCATAGTATTGCAACCTAGCCAATTAATTTCTAGAGGAAGTGTTTCTAAAATATAAATTACATTAAAATTTCCCTAAAAGCTACTTCCTTCATAGACAACAATAGACCAAACCATACACTAAAACAATTACATTGTTACCTTGGATTTGGCGATCCACGAATATCTATAGAATTTAATTTACATTCATAAATTAAGCCCATATTCTTTCAAAACGAGAGACAACAATTAGGACAAAAATTTCAAAGTACAAAGTAATTAGTGTATTGCTAGTGTGGCTATGTAAGACTATATATATTCAAGTGCATTGTTCACATGCATGTGTATCTAAAGTTAGTTCTTATATAACTATTATAGGATTCTGTCTTTCATAATTTGAACTTGTTCTAATATATGAAAGGGTTATTTTACAATCTTTACATTCCCATGACTAATATATCAATGTTATGCTAGTTTGAACACCACATGCATATCATACATGTAATATAATTTGGGATATTATACTCAAACTTTATTTTAGGAAATACATAAGAAAATTTGAATTGAAGAATGCAGTACAACAATTATTACCTGAATTCCAAATCTAAAGGCATCTAATTGTGTTATGATCCTCTTGTCTTAACAAATTGATCATGTTTTTGACAATGGAAACTCTAAAATCTCATGGAACCTCACTATGATTTCGAAGGAACTCGGTAAGATATTATTGTAACCAACATGCTGTAAGACGTATTCTTCCAAATTAGCATCTGATGTTTGAAGGGCATAAAATATAATGGGAAAAAAAGAAAAATGATTCTATATCTTAATTCCACCAATCCTGGAGTAGAAAATATAATGCCAAAATGGTTTATAAGGGCTTAGTTTCATGAGAGCCATAACAAAAACTATGAAGGGGTTGTTGGGACTCATGTTGACTACACTGTTGTAATTCACTATGGCCAAAAAATGCTAGATGACAGTGTCGACAAACTCAATAATGTCGCCTATGTTTATAGAGAGGGCTTCTTTCATTGTTGTGTTACTGGAATCCATGAAATAGCTTCCACTCTCCATGGATTTCCAATAGGGAAACAAGTTATTTAAGATCTTACACATAGATATAGAAGAGGCCAATAATATTCAAGAGAAGACAACACATCCTAAAACAACATGGAAAAACTTCTCTGCCCATCTCCTACAATGAAATCTTTGTGCCATAATTCTGTCACCAATGAAATTGAAGCCAAATGTGATGCATCCAATATATTTAGGCTTTATTGGATGAGATGTTTATACAACATGCATAGCATGGCTAAAGAAGAAATACCCCCTCAAATGGAATGACCCATAAACACCACGGTTTTCCACCTTTCATATTCTAGGCGGGCTTACGATAATAATGAAAATATGAAATAAGGAGTATGATAGTTCTTTAGTAACGATCTATGTGTGCTTGTTTGGAATGAGGTTTATGTGTGCAACTACACAGTGTACACTAATTACACGGTGTAGTGAGTGCATAGACAATTAGTAGAACTTAATGAAAATAAGGATTTGATATGCACTTATAAGTCTGAATCTCGAACATACTCTCAACTTCAAACTTCACACACTTCATAAACTGGGCAAGCTAGAAGTGAAACCTTGCATATCAAATCATTATAAGGGTTTAAAAAAAACCTGAAGTTTTGTCTTTGTATTTTTATCTTCATTGCATATTTTGGAATATTTCATAAATTTGATGGATAGTTCTTGTCCATGAGACTTCCTAAATATGAAATCTAGTTTAGCTCAAGTTGCATGGGAAGGTTTTCATATCAAAACTTTGCAAAGGTTTTGAGAAAAAAATAAAAATATTTGTTTGTGTGCAGGGGAATGGTTTTATGGAAAACTAAAACCAAAGTTTGTGTGTCACTTCTTATAGTGTTTGTGTGCATTTCTTATTGGTATTTACAAGATTCGACTCATTATATATTTGCACAAGTCTACTCTGGTACAAGGACATGTTGTCTAACCTTTGCACTCTTGTTATTTAGTCACCACTTGTTGGCACCACAAAGTATGGTTTGACACTCTGGCTTAAAGCATTAACAAATCCACAACACCAAATCCATTCAACATCACATTGGCATCATCACTAGTTGACTCCTTCTATTAGAAGGAATAAAGTATTCCATCAATGAGAAGCTTCTCTAGATGAGCATCATCAATATCTGAATCTTCCAGGTTGAAAACTACCTTTTCAATTGTTCACTTCCATCTTTTAGATCTTCGACAATTATTCCTATTGTGGATCATATGCATATCCTTTTTTATATTAAAAATACAGAAAAATATGAAATTGAAATAAAAGAAAATATGTTAAAGTATTATAGTCTTATACTTTGGCATAAAAAGGAAATGTTTTTTCTGATGTATTAAAGTTTAATTGTTTTAAAATTTATACAAGTGGGTTTTATATCCGAAGATTAAAGGTCAATTAATTCAACTGGAGAAGAGTACTGATAATAAAAATATGAACCAAATGACCCAACCCGTGGGCAATAATAGCACGAGAGTTAACAGAAAGGGTGCCTCTGTAGTTGACTGGGTTGATTGTGGAGGCAATGAAGATCAATGGTGGATATCGGCTGCGGGGCACCAGCCAGAGTTTTCAGCCATACTCCGAGACCCCCCGTAGTGACGTCATATGCTGAATGGAGAACAACTATTTTTCATGTCAAATTAGTCCAACGATATAGTGACACGTTGCGTAGGCATTTAACAAAAAATCCATGCCACCTATTTGGGGGTGTTTTTCATTTCGTTTTCAAAATACTTTGCAGTTTGTCGCATTTTGACCTATTGCTTCCTTCCATCACCTTTCTTTTTTAGTCACCTTGCAAGAGTATTCTTTCAGCACCTTTTCTAATCATGGCTAAAAGGTCTTCTTTGTCTGGTTCATCGAGCCACATTCCTCTCATGGACAATGAGAGAGAAATTCAAGATACTGCGACTTCAGTAATTTATCTTCCATTCTATCAACAAGTTGTATTGAATAATGATAATTCCCCTATCTATTTTTCCATGAAAGAATCTGGGGTCCTTTCTGCATGCATCCTGAAGACACATTTATTCCCAGAGTTTATCTATTGGTTGGTTTCCACATTGTATCCTGGAAAATGTTTCATGATGATTCCCAAGGGGAAAATGTTCTACAGGTGTCTACCCAATTAATCCGCCAAGCCTTGTGTTTTCTTGAAGCCAAATCATCAGTTCAATTTTTAGAAGATTCACTGGTTACTTACTATGAAAGCCTTACAGGAGAATAATTCAATCATTTTATGTTCCATTTGAAGCCCAATATGAAGCAGTTTCAGCCAGAATGTGGAGAATTTACTATGGGAGTTTTCAACGAAGACACTTGACCCGTTTTAAGAAGTATTGCTAAAATCTTGGGCAAAGAAGATGACGTTACAGTGGACAAGTCAGTCCTAGGAATTTTCACCATGATGATGAAGCCAGAAATGGTCCTAGATATTCCATCCTTTTGGCAAGATGCAGTCAACTCACAGTTGATGAGTCTTTCACTGATAGGTTCTTTTAAATTTCCCTCATTGATTGTCTACTTATTTTTATACCAAAATGTTGAAAAATTCATGCAGTGAGGTATAAATATAATGGATGTAAACAAACAAAGATAGTCAGTTGTATTCTAGACATATATAATCAGAAAGGAGAAAAATGAAGAGGTTTTATTTGATTTTTCTTGTCAGTATATGCCCATTGCATATAAAATATTGAATGGAGTTCATCCCCCTTATTTTTTACCCAAAGCCCAGGAGTTTCTACATTTAGGAACTAGCTGTAAATTTGGGGACTGGTTTGTATTTGAAGAATATTCAGAAATAAGGTTTTATGGAGCAAATTTTGAACCTTACAGGCTCCCAACATTTGTACCAATGAGGCTTTTCGCCTTAGAATCTATCAGACAGATCATGAATGTTGATCATGTGCACTTTTTCCCTATGAAGAAGGGTCATATGTATAAATTGCCTATGAGTGTGGGACATTTCCTAGTTAATATGAGGCAGGCATTTGAGGAAGTAACAAAATTGTTGGAGGAAACACATATGCTACTAGTAGAAAAATGGGCTTATGATCCCCATGGTTTAATTTCATAGAGAAGAATTGAGAATGGATACTTTGCTTTCATTCATGAATGTAGACCTGAGTAGGAAAAGGTAGCAAACAAAGGTGAAATAAGTTCGGTAAATACAAGAATTCAAACTCCTGTTATAACTAAAAAAACAAATAAAAGAGGCAAAGAAGCTGTTATTGACTTGGATGATGAGGCACCAAGAGGTGAGAAAAGGACAAAATTTGCTGAGGATCATTCTTCTAATTCACCTGGTTTTTCCTTGCATTTGGGTGAAGAGTAGAATGCTCCCTCTTCCCCTGGAGGTCATGAATCCTCTCATCAAGAGGTACCCTTAATCAAAAATATGTTTTCTCAAATTGAAGAGAGAAATCAGAGAATGAAGGCCAGTATGGAGGCCCAAGCAGAACATCAGGTTACTACCGATCAGACAAGGCTGTTGACTATAATGGATCTTGAAAAGGATCAATTTAGGATTTCTCTGTCACATTCCACGAGAATGTCAATTGGGTCCTCAAACAGTTTTAATAATTTAAATGTGACTATGGATGTTAAAAATATTCCACTAATGGACAAAATAAATCATATGTAGATCAGGAAATTGATTGTTACTGATCTCACAAGGACAAATTCAATGGAAGTTAAATCTAAAAACATGTTAGGGAAAGTTATCAAACAATTGAAGCTGGAAAAGGCCAATTCAAGAGCCTTAACAGTCCAAAATGAAGAGTTGAAGAAGATTATTATTAAGATTGGTGTAGACCCTAGTGACAAGACTGTTGTGCATAAATTCTTGCAAAGTGCTAAAGTAGATATATCAAAATTAAGGAAGAAATTGAGGTTACCTAATGGTGAACACTCAATGGCTACAGAGATTGCAGAGGTAGAGAAAGAAAAAGATAATTTGTTGCAACAACGTATGCAGAAGGATGCCGAACTTTCCAAAGTGAAGCGGACTGCAATTTCTTTACAAAATCACATTGATAATCATAATTGTACTTTTGTTTTTCCTACAGGTGATGCAGATCCTCAAGCACAAATTATTCAATTAAATACTAAGTTGCATATGGTTGAAAGAGATAGAAAGAAGGCTCAAACAGATTTGGAGACAGCTACAAAATTGATGAAGGTCTTATAAAATGAAGCAGATAAGTACAAAATGGATTTCAGAAATGCTGAAGCTGAGATCAAGAATCTCAAAGAAAGAATGAAAGGTAATGTGTCATTAATACAAGCTAAGGATATCATTTGGACTGATATCATCTCAGAAATGAAGTCCAATTGGTGCTTCCTCATGATTATTGGAAAGGAAAAGAGCCTTATTATGGAGTGTGAAGAACCGATTATATTTGATAAGTAGAAAGGGATTAACAGAGCCATTTGGGCTAGAAGATTTATTGAGTATATCAATTCCAAATCAGATCAGGAATTAGAGGAGAATGACATGCAAGATAGAATGTTGTTTGTAGTGGAAATTAATAAAATGATTATCGGGAATGATCTCAGAAAGGCTGCAGAAAAGAAACTAATAGAAATCAAAGAAGCAGTAAGTGAACTTGATAAATATTTTGATAAAATGACAAAGATGGGCCTGCCATCATGTTGGGGATCTGAGGCAAATCTTCTGCCATGGAGCTCTTATGATAATTTACTGGTGATGACAAAAAGCAAGATTGACAACAGGCACGAGAAGACTCAGGTACTAAAAGGAGAGACAATGGTCAACTTCTTGCAAAGACATTTTCAACTCTTGTGGATGGTAAAAACTCGTTTCTCTGAAAGGCCATCTTATGACCAAATTACTGCATTCATATTGGAGTATCACAATCTGACACATTCATCTAAGACAAAGTTAGAAATATGGAAAAAATGCAAATCTTGGACTATTGACTTGCCAAAGGGATCAACAACAAAGAAAGACAAATTAGTTGATCAAGTAAAAGAAGCCACTTCATCAGCAATTCCTATAGATTAGGATATTTACTTTATGTTATTTTTTGAAGTCAATGTAATTGTAAAAAGAAATTTTCAAGGCATGTAATAGACAACCTTCAAAGTCATGAAGTAGTTTTGGTAGTTAGAATTGGGTACAGCAATTCCAAACTGATTTTTATTGTATTTAATGTAATTTCCAAGAGGAAGGAAGGTTCCGAGTTTTGGACCTTCAAAGCCTAATTTTTGTACTCAGAGAAGGACAAGTGATGCAGGAGCATCAAGACCTTTTTCTCCATTTGTAAATATGGGGTGTGATAATATTAATTTATGAATATGGGGTGTGATGATTTTAAATATTTTATTAATTAATTTGAATTAAATAGGAGAAGGTGAGGATTTATGTAAATATCTTTTTATTAATAAAAGGATATGAGGAAATTTAATAAATTGAAGGATTCTAGGGATAAAAACCTATCCTTTAGGGATGTTGAGAGATTTAGGGGTTGTTGAGGATTTTAAGAGATTGAGCATTTAATGTGATGGCTTTTAGAAATTGTATAAATAGGAGGGCTTTTTGTGAAAGAAACCAGGAGAGATTGTGAGAGAGTGTAAGGCTGAAAGCAGGCTTGAACAGCAAGGCTGTAAGCCTTCAGCAATTTTAAGGGCCAAATGTTGAATATCTGGCCATGTATAAAGGATTTTGAAATTGATTTGAATTTGTTTATACAAATAGGAATTGTTCTGAAATTTTATGTGAGTTTTATATTTCTGGGTGAATTGGTATAATGAGTTAGAGTCTTAATTTGACAAATGTTATGGACAATCTCTGCACATAAGTTTAAAATCGACTTTAACAAGTATTATAGCTCTTATTGAAATGAGGAATCTGTATACTTTTATGTCGATTTGTAAGGGTGTATTATGAAACTATGTTCATAGATTTGAACGAAAATTACATTGGGAACAACTGTTAAATTGAAATTGGGTTCAATGCAAAATTAACCATACATTGTATGAAGCAGAGCGCACATTTTGTGCAGAGTTCTGGACATTGGCAATAGAAACAGTGATCGATTTAAAATTCTGAGTTAAATAAATTATGAAGTCGATTTGTAATGCAGAGAGCGTTGAATTAACAATGGACAGCGCTGAGTAAAAATTGCAGGTGCAGAAGATTCGTTGTTACAGAGTCAATTCGGGAAATGCGTTAATGTTGAATCGATTCTCATTTATGTTAAGAAATGATGGAGCGCTATATTCTGTCTGCAAAGGGTATTAATTTGTGAATGAATTGCGGAATTCATATAACATGATTAAGAGCTGGGCGTGTTAAACAATGGTGAATTCTATTGGTGCGATGTCAGTCCTAGCGTAGACTGGCTTAATGGTGGATCGAAAAGGCAATGGAGATGCATTGAAGCAGTAATAACAGCAAAGCAATTTCCGCACTAAGAGCTGGAACAAATCTGAATCACTGGTATGTGTATGTGACGCAGCGTTTTAAACTGTATCTATTATGAATAATCAAGTGATATTGACTTATGTCAAATACAATGAAACATAGGATTTTATGTATGGAAAAGTTCTGGTTTAAATAATAGAATAGTAAATACATAGATGTCAGAAATATTTTGTATGAAAGCGCTGAAATGATATGTCAAAGGCGTAATACATCAAATGAGAGTAAAGGCAGAATGATGGTTCAAACCAGAAGCACGGCAATTGGTAACCATTGCAGATAACGCGGGTAAGCAAGAGTTTTGACCTTGAATAAGATTGCTGGCATTGTGTAGTGGGCATATTGAAAAGGGTAAGTCGTATATATATAGCTGTGTTGAATGGACAAGCGCACGAATGTTAATGCTATGGTATCTGTTTGAGTGTGTTGTAAACCAGTTTGCCAGAGTATTTGCAAGGAAATCGAAGGTGCAGATGTCGAATGAACAGTTAAATATCAACTTAAATGCAGGAACAGTCGATGGATGAAATGCAGAAATGTTGTTGAGAATGCTGGTATTATGGTCAAGTTCGAATCTCACTTGTCCATAGGCATATTAAAGTTAATTGTGAATGAAATTTAAAAAGGCACATTGAATTTGGTTATATATGAATGATGGCAATGATATGGCATTTGAACATTAGTTGGAGGTTCAAAGGTTATGGATTTTTTTTATAGTGAGTGGATGTGAGATTGTTCATATATGAGATGGTGTGATTTTGCCAATTATTGAGGATTTGATTTAAAAAGCTGTGATGCAAATTGATAGCGCAGAGTTGAAGAGTAGGTCCGATCTACATTGAAACGACGCAATCTATAATGAGTGCTATGGGATTGTTTGCTTTCAAATGATGGTAATGAACCAAGGGCGCTTTTGATTTTGAATATGAAGTCCGCTTTTAAAAGGGTTTGACTTGTAACTGAATGGTTGAATTTTTGTGTAAAGAGTTGGGTTTATAAAAGCTCTATGAAATCAAACAAGATGTGAATAAGTGTGTAAATTGGAATGATAATTATGAAGGAAGTTTGGGATGGTGTGTAATGGTTTCATAACCATTGTTGTTTTTTCAAAGAAAATTTCATATAAAGATGAAATTGCCATGTATTGACAAGAAGAGGAGGCGCATGCTTGTACATGTATGTTTGTGAAATGATCCTGGGTATGGCAAGCTCTATGCTTGCGTCAACAAGTTAATGAATGAGTATGAAAGTTTCTATCATTTTGTTGATGTTGAAATGAATTCTCAATTTACATTATGTTTTTCCATCGATGAATGAAACAGAGTTATGAGCAGTCAGCCTCTTTATACTTATGTATTTCAGAGTTAAAAAACCTTAATTTGCACTCCTTTGTTTTAACTATTTCTTCATATACTTCTTCTCGATTTTGAAATGGTATTTTATGTATAAAACAACATATCAGTTTGAAGTTCTCCCTTTTGTTTCTTCTGATTCTTTCGTTCAACATTGGCTAAATATAACATTGCAGAATGCTCATATATTTGATATTTAAGGGTTTGATATTTAATATTTGAGGGTTGATAAGACAGAGACAGATATATATATTCGTGACATAATCAGATAGATGTATTAAGCACTGATTCCTTATCACAACCAAGGGATTTTCTCTTAAGGTACAACATTAATTGGCACCATTGCCGAGGAGTGAAGATTCGAAGTTATCCCTTGGTTTTGTTCATATTTCCTCTGGTTGTTCAGAGAGGAGGAAATACTAAGCTGTGTTTCTTTAAAATAATTCTGGCTCCTAAGAGGCCTCACACGAGGTCAGATTCCTCTCAGCAAAAAGCTCATGTTTTGTCTGATCTAGAAAATCTAGATTCAAAGAAGGGCCAGAAAACAAAAATATTTTCTACACCTAATGCTACACTGTTTGCACCAGGCAATAGTTCACATACCTTTTCATCTAAGGATATTTCTCAGAAACTCATTTTCCCGGAAAAACAATCCTCACCTTCACCCATTCATTTCCAAGAAGCAACATTAGAAGAACAATATTTTGAGTTTGTATCATTTCCTCTTACAGAAACTCAACCTCATACAATTTCCAGTTCTTCTGCTATTGTTCATACGCCTATTCCTATATCATTTTTTCCACCTCATTCATCCCCACCTAGCACTAGTATCCATTTTACCCCCACTCAAGGAGCAGTCAATCAGGGCATAAACATGGCAGCCCCTGCTTTCTTGATGAATATATATGCACCATTAAATCTACCTCAAACAATGAATGCAATGCCTCAGGAGTATCTCAAGTTTCTCCCTAGATTTACTGGTGAAGATAAAATAACTGTAGAACAACACTTGCCCTTGTTCTGCACATTTGCTGAAAATTTTAATGTAGAACATCTAGATGTTGTGATGAGACTTTTTGTGTAGTCTCTAAGTGGAGAGGCAAGAAAATGGTTGAAAGGATTACCAAATGGTTCAATAAATGATTGGGATGAATTAGAAAGACATTTCATCCAGATATGGGGAGAAAAAAGGGACCATGGTTATTCTTTAACAGAATTCAATGCAATAAAGAAGAAACCAAATGAAAATATGAATGATTTTTTCAAAAGATTTAATAAGTTGTATAATATTTTTCCCCTGGAAATGAAACCTCCTCCTATTGGAGAAAGGGTTGTTTTTGCTAGAGCATTTGAGATGGATTTTAGTTTTACATTGAGAGAAATAAGATCTCCCTCTCTTGAACAAATTCAAACTAATGCTTTAGAGATTGAGGAAAATATGTCTGCTGCTGGGAAAGTTCGAGATAAATAAAAAGCCAAATAAGAAGCCTCATCTCAATATCAGAGGATCGATGATATGACTAAGGTCATAAATTTTTTTTCTAACAAATTAGTAAATATGGAAATAGACAACAATAAAACTGCAAAACAAAACAAAGGGGTTTTTAATCCTCAGTTCAGAAAACAACCCCTGCAGATTTTGCAAAGAGAAAGAAAGGATCAAGATCAAGTGCAAGTTCCTTTATATATAGAGGCAACACCATCACGTTCTGTTGATTATAATGAAAAGGAAGATGAAGATCAAATTTCTGCTGTGTATATGGAGAATGGTGAATCAGAAGAAGAAATTGAAAAATAATATGAAGAGGAAAGTAAAGAAACTGATATCTCATTTGATCAAGAAGAAATGGATGATTACTGTAAATATTTTATTGATTTTATGCAATCGGATTGCATAAAAAATATGATTTGAGTTCAAAAAAGAGATTTATAACTCAATATGATGAAGAGAAAGAATTAGAATAAGTACCTACTCCAATGGCGACTCCACTATAGAAAAGACAAATTAAAAAATTAGACAAGGGGAAACAACCCATCAATCAAGAAAAAGAAAAATAAAAACAACAAGTTGATGGTTTCCAAATAAAACATAGTCATCCTAATATGTTGGAGAAGATTGTTACTGTTTCTGATCAAACTGCAAATTCAAACAAAAACCAATAACAACCTGAAAAGTTAATAGAACAAAATCAAACTTTCAGCTTGTCAAAAGAGTTAGAAAAAGTGAATATTCAAATACCACTTCTTGAGTTGGTCAAAACACCTGGTTATAAGAAAGAAATTGCAGAGTTTATTAATTTATCTCAGTCTAACGAGGTGGGTGATATAGTGAACCTGCAAGAGGAGAAACCGGTGGTTACTTTTGGACCTCATGTTGAAGAGGTGGATTCTTCTGTCCCACCTTTTTATATATCAGTTCTTCTCCATGATTTCATTTTACATAATTGTATGCTAGATTCTGGTGCATCACACAATCTAATGCCACTGTCTGTGATGAAAGAGTTAAATTTGGAAATTACCAAGCCATATAGAGAACTTTATTCCTTTTATTCAAAAAGGGTAAAGTGTGTCGGCCTTATCAAATATATGGTTGTTTCCTTAGCCCAAATTCTAGCTAAGGGTATTATGATGGATGTGGTAGTAGCAGATATTCCAGCCAGATTTGGTATGTTGTTGTCTAGATCTCGGGGGGGGAAAACTTGGAGGAGTTTTGAAATTAGATTTCACATATGCCATCATTCCTTTTTTTAATGGGGAGGAAAGGAGGTTATACAGAGAAACCAAATTTTTGAAAACTAATACCAAGAAAGATGCAAGTAATTCCCCCATTTATGGTCAAGAGAAGGAGGATCTCTCTTGTTTCATGTTGCATGAAGATGCAGAATTTGCTGAAGATTCACAAAAGAAGCTCCCTTTAGCCATTGTACATCAGGAGTTGCATTCAAATAAGCTTTGGAAGTGTTATTTCGATGGTGCATTTTCTAAGGAGGGCACCGGAGCTGGACTCATATTTGTATCCCTTGAAGGTAACCTTGTACCTTTTTCTTTCAAACTGGAATTTGAATCCACTAATAATGTAGCTGAATACGAAGCATTGATTTTAAGTATGAAAACAGCTAAACAGATGGGAATTGAGTCTATCTCTGTTTTTGGTGATTATGAATTAATCATAAGGTATCAGACTAAGCATCCCAGGTTGAGGTCCTATAGAAATGAGGTATGGGATATAATTGAAAATTATTTTGAGGCCTTTAATTTACAGTTTATTCCAAGAGAGGAGAATAGAATGGAATATTCGTTAGCAATTGCAGCTAGTGCATTCAAACCACCAATCAATCCAAGGTTGAGATATGAGATTGAGTTGAGACACAGGCCTTCAATTCTTGATAATGTAAAGCAATGGTAGGTATTTGAGGATGAGGAGCAGATTAATCAGTTCTTGACGATGATTGGAAATTTTGAAGACATTCAAGTTGATTTAGAAGTGGATGAAAGTGATCAAGGTGAAATGTCTAAAAATTTGAAGCAGACAATTAGAGACCAGAAGATAATTCAATTGAAACACAATATTTTTCCCAGAGGTTTAGTACCTCTTGAAAGGCTATTTGATGCTAACGATGGTGCAGTAAACCAGAAAAAGGTAGCCTAGAATGGAGAAATGGAGGAATGTAATTTAGGAACTCAACATGAGCCTAAAATGGTCAAGATATTTAAAGGAGTTCCAAAGGAATAAAAAGAAAGGTATGTAGATATTTTCTAGCAGTTTACGGATTTATTTGCATGGTCATATGAAGATTTGAAAACTTATGATAAAAGTATTATCAACATAAAATTCCATTGAAAGATGGGATTAAGCCTCATAGACAGAAGATTAGAAAAATTAACCCATTATTGTTGGCTCCAATTGAAAAAGATGTAAAGAAACTTTTACAAGCAAATATTATAGTTCCTCTAAGATATTCAGATTGGGTTTCCAATATTGTATCGGTCAGGAAGAAAAATGGAGAGATAAGGTTATGTGTAGATTTTAGAAACTTGAATAGAGCTTCACTAAAGGATAATTATCCCTTGCCAAAGATGGACTTTGTCTTGCAGAAAGTAACTGGAGCATACAAGTTATCCATGGTTGATGGTTTTTCTGGGTATAATCAGGTTGCAGTGGAGAAGGAAAATCAAAAGAAAACTGCTTTCACTACACCCTGGGGAACATTCATGTATGCCAGGATGCCATTCAGCCTCATGAATGCAGGAGCTACTTTCAAAAGGGCAATGTATATTGCGTTTGTAGGGGACAAATTTGTAGTTACTTATTTTGATGATGTTACAATTTTTGCAAGTTTTGATGACGAACACCTACAACATTTTGAGAAAGCCTTTTTAAAATGTAGGAAATATGGATTATAATTTAATCCTAAAAAATCCTTGCTTGCTCTGGAAGAAGGAAAATTGCTGGGAAATATAGTTTCAAAACAAGGAGTGAATATTGATCCAGCAAGGGTTGAAGCTATACAGAAAATTCCACTGCCTCGAAGTAAGAAATATTTTCAAATATTTCTTGGAAAAATCAATTTTCTGAGAAGATTTGTTCCAAATTATGCTGAGATTGTCAGGAAAATAACAAATATGTTGAAAAAGGATGCTGAAGTAAAGTGGGACAAAGATGCAAGGAAATATTTTGGAAGAATTAAAGAAGCTCTCCATGAAGCTCCTTTTTTAATCAGTCCAGATCACTTGAAGCCATTTCAAGTTTTCTCATTTGCATCTTTCTCTACAATTGTTATTGTGCTACTACAATAAAATGAAGAAGGAAGTGCGCAACCTGTAGCGTTTTTTAGCAAAGTGCTTTGAGATGCAGAATTGAAGTATAATATCTTGGAGAAACAAGTATATGCTCTGGTTAAATCATGGAAGGCTTTCAGAACTTATATACTTCATTCTCAAATTGTAGCATATGTGCCTAATTATGTTGTAAAGGATGTATTAGTACAGAGTGATTTTGAAGGGAAAAGAGGGAAATGGATTGCTAAAATCCAAGAATATGATTTGGATATCAAACCAACAAAGCTAGTCAAAGGACTAGGACTGGCTAAATTGTTAACAAAATCTAATTTCCAAGCTTTGGGAATCAGTTTACTTGCACCTGTAGAAGAAGTCACTGAAGAATCAAACCACATTCAGACAAAAGTAGCAATTAAATACAAATTCCTCTGTTCAAACTGGTACAAAGATATTATTCATTATTTGTGTTTTATTTCTTGCCCACTTTCAATTAACAGAGCTAGGTACAGAACCTTGAAACTTAAAGCTCAAATTTATGTTATAATTGAAGCTAAGTTGTATTGGAAAGATCCGGCTGGTGTGTTGTTGTTATGTCTACACTAGTAAATTTGGCCCAATTTCTGACGGTCACTTTGTCGCTATTCTGACACATAGTTGTTGCAAGAGCGACAGTTTGAGGCCGGACAAAACGTGGTTAGACATTACGTCGCAATTCTGACACTTCAGTAAAGTGTCGGAAGAGCGACACTTTTCCGACGTTTTGCAAAGTGTCGCAATACCGACGCTTGTAAAGTGTCGCAATACCGACGCTTGTGAAGTGTCGCAATACCGATGCTTTGCCGAAGTGTCACAATACCGACGCTCTGCAGAAGTATTGCAATACTGACGCTTTTTAGAAGTGTCACAATACCGACGCTTTGCCGAAGTGTCGCAATACTGACGTTGTGCAATAAGTGTCGCAATACTGACGAAAGGAAAAAAAAATTGTTAGTTGAAAGCGTTGGAAGACCGACGCTTATGAAGAGTCGCAATACTGACGAACAACAAAAATTTTTGTAAGTTGAAAGCGTCAGAAGACCGATTCTTCTGAAGTGTCGCAATACCGATGAAAGGAAAAAATTTTCATAGGTTGAAAGCGTCAGAAGATCAACGCTTCAGAAGCATTGCAAGAGAGACGAAAGGCAAAAAATTTCGTAGGTTGAAAGCGTCGAAAGACTGACGCTTAGGAAGTGTCGCAAGAGTGACGAAAAGTTAAAAATATTAAAAAATGTACTGCAAAATTGAAAATACACAACTAAATGAAATGTACGACTTCATCTTTCATTAGTATGACAATATTTTAAAATTGTTCTGGTATATGATGGCATGAAATAATTTTGGAATATAGAGATATCTTTGCTTCTTGATTTGAATTGTTTATCTAGTAGTGACTGAATCTTTGAGTTTGCTGTTGGAAACAGTCATGGATTTTTTCAAAAATTTTATAGAGAATTTTTTCTCTTTATTTTTTGATTGTATTTTACCTTATATTTAGTTTTCTTGTCATTTCCTGTGGCGATATTGTGGAAAAGGAAAGATTATATGGAAATTTTCCAATACAATCAGCTTTCCTTAATAGTGTTAAGACTATTTATAACCAAGTCCAGGCAGTATGTAAAGGAGAAGAAAATGAGTATTAATGTGAAGAAAAAACCCAACACAGTGATCAGCCATTGTAGAGATATCCTGTAACACTAAATACATAAGTTGTAGCAACTATAAACCAAGGACACCACACAGGACATGACACTGAAACTGCTGGCAATGTTAGTACTGGAATGAGGGTTGAGCATTTCACATAAACACAATGACTTGCACTCCAATGACAGCCTTTGTAATTTTTTCAAACCTAGGTGATTTCTGTCCTAATGTTATCTCATTAAATAACTCAAAGCATAATTTATTTAAAGGTATAAAATCAAATTTCTGAACATTGCATCAATCACACAATAGCTGAGAAATGAAGAGTGGATGAAATAAAATACATACATAGGGATTTTTCCTATTAATCAGCTTTTTATCATTTGATCAAAGCTTACAAGGTGGCCTCTGTAGCCTGCTTGAACCAACAACTGTGTGGTCAATAAAATCATCTCAAACAGTAGTGTACAACCTGTGTAAAAGAGGGTACAGATACAACAGTATGGCCTGCTCTGTTTCTGCTGCCTTTGGACATAAAATCTCTTTTCCTCTCCTCTCAACACTAAAGCACACTCCAGCAAGACAGTGTATGACCAGATCTGAAGATGCATGGTCTGTGCATGAAGAAAATATGTCTACAATAGTGGTACGACCTGTAGGGCATGCCAGTAAGTAGTCTCTTTAGCAATCTGCTCTTCTTCTCCTTGAATGCACTCTTCCTTCCTCCAGTTCTCTTGTTCTTTTCTCCCATGAGATTGACTTTTCCTATCTTGTCCTCTTTTTTCTTTGAGAGAAGATAACTAATATCCTCAATCCTAGCTTCCCACCTATCTCATTCTTGAGATGTATGGCTAATATTAAATCCCAATCTAATATTTTAAGTCACTAATGTTCTGGAACTTCTAGAACATTTCATTTAGACTCTTAAGAGTAAGCTGACTTCAAAACATTAGACAGTCATTTTTATTTTTATTTTTCAAGTGAAATCACAAGATGGAATTAGTGACCACCTTTCCAATGTGGTCACCAATGAAATGTCTCAAACCACTTCCCACACGTTCACACTAAACCTGTGCCAGGAGTTCCTGATCGAGCTACATTTCTCAATAACCTCCACATTGACAAAGCCTTTGGCATGGGTAATGCAAAGAGAAAAATTTTGTTTAAAATTTCCATATGGAATACAGATTTTGTTTAATGTCTCGCCCCCCCCCCCGAAAAAAGGATATCATTTATCAATGCAAAATATCCTCTTTAAACTGGACAGGAAATTTCTCAGTTATACATAACAGATGTCATTTATAATATATAGAAGACTAGTAATTGATCCATCATCCCATTAGCAATAAATGGGCACCTTTTTCAAATGAAGTAATAACGAGAAATCATAGCAAGAAATGTGATATGCACAACCACAACCAAATATTCTTAAAACATACCCCCAATAGTCTCGCATCAACCACAGATTTGAATTTTGCACTGGTTTTAAAATCACTCTTAAATGGAAAAGTCAACATATAAATAATTTGAACCTATGTTTGCCTAAAGGAATGTCATGAATTCAATTGTTGAAGCCTTTACCAAAGTATATAATGAGTATAGAGACACTAATGTCAACATACCATAACACATTTGATAGTCTGAATTTCAACCTACAATTTTGTATTGATCCTTTGTACAACGTTAAACAGTGATAGTATATAAATCACCAACAATTTTCTGGTGCAAGTTTAAGTTTCCCGTAATGAATGCTTTACTAGCCAGCTCCACAATACAAAAACTGACACAAGGTTTTGACCAAATATCTTTCTTCACTGAAGAATAGTTTTGTCAAAAAATATCTATCTAGAAAATACATGGAAAAAAAATGGACTTGTGAACAACCAAAATCTCAAAATACCATGTGCTTAATCTTGGAAGGCCTGCAACTTCGCAGCTATCATTTTGTGCTACTTAACACATCACCTTCTTATCTTTTTCTAGCTTATGCTCCACCATGAATCGGGAGCACCTTGAAACCAACTCAGTATCTACTTCATTCGAAAAGGATGTAATTAGTACAGGCAGTTGATGCATCATGACACTTCTAGATTAGTTTGATCTCTAGTGCCCCGTGAAATTTCTTTGGTAACCAAAAAAGTTGCTTTGCCGACCTCCAAAGTTTCTTTGTTGAATGGGATAGTTTGTTTGTCTCCCACCTATCTGAGCTTGTTGTGCCCTCATCCTTTGCTCCTTCATGTTTGCAAAAAGAGAATCAAGAGTCTGTGTAAAAAAAAATGAAACTTTGCTTCAAATGACATAGATTGCAACAACACAAGCAAACTAGACTTGCCTCAGTGATATCCAATAAAGGTGGTTCGTTTTAAAATGCTCATGGGAAGTCACTTTCATATAAATAAAGTGAGCAAACAGATAAGCTGTTGGCATGGAGAAACCAGATTTTCTTCAGAGATTGTTTACTTAGGCCTTGATCAGAGGGTTCATTCTAGTAAAAAACATCATTATCTAATTTTTTAACCTAATCTTAGATGATACACTCCCTCATTTTGAACAAGATGACTCGGTGATGGAGTTATACTAAATCCCATAAAGGCGGGTTTTCATCACTATGAATTTAGCCTACATTTTAAAATAGACAATGATTTCTTCACATGAGAGTGACTTTCAAAAAATTGTAAATTGAAAAATGAGGGCCCTCCCATTGGAAATTCTACATTTGTTCAACTAAATAGTACTTAGTTTCTTCCTCTCTCAGTGCAAAACCTTTACAAAATCTTATCTCAGGTTTATTCCTCGACAATACTTCAAACAAAATAGAACTAGTTGCAACATGTAGAACATTGGGAGGATAAAGTTGATGTCTCTCGAGGACGCTCAAAGATTGGCATTATGTGTACAACATTTTAGGTGAATACTGCACCAGCATTATGATGAACACTTTTCCCTCTACTTTAGCACAAAAGGCAGAGTTTTGTCATTAATATCTATAGAACCTAAGGAGTAGTGCAAGGAAAGGTTTATGTAATGGTGAGATGACCAGCTCTAGAAGGAATCAGTTTGAAATATCTATAGAATATCTTGTCACCATTCTCCATATAAGGTGGAATAGACTAAAGTAAGACCATGGAAGCTTAAATACCAAATCAGCAACGGTGCATTAGGCAAGGAGAGCTTTTCTCATCAATGGACAATGTCCATTCTTAATTTTTGGATCCATATATTACCTCCAAAGCATCTCAGAGATGTGCCTAGATTTCATGGTCAAGTACAAATATGGAGGAATCGATGTTATTCAAACTGGTGTATTTTGGAATGGTCATATAATTTTGCAGGAAAACTTGGTGAGTTTTTAAGGCCAATAGAAGGATGATCTAAATTTGCAAATTTAAACATCTGTATAAGATAGCTTCAAAGGTGACAGAGCACTTTTGTATAATTTTAGGGAGATTGATGTTAGTTGGAATTTAGAATTATAAGAATATTTTCAGGCAGATCTTTAGCTTTGAAGGATTATAGTCAACAGCATGAAGTATCGAGCTCTATTATAACCTCATCTTACTCTCCTGAATCTAGGATGCCAACCTAATTATCGAACTTATTGTGAGCTTATGAATGGTATAGTTCAAGAAAACAAGATACAAAAAGAACACATTATTCCTTATGAGGATGCAGTAGGTAGTTCAGATCCTGATAAATTGGATGAAATTCATGACCTGGATGGAATGCCACTCGAAATAAACAATGTTATTGCATTTAAGTTTCTTGACAAAATGATGGAGAAGAATTGTCAGCCTACTGTAGATACTTATAGTTCCTTAATTGCAGGATTATGCAAATCAGGCAGACTCCTTGAGGAAGACCAGCTGATAAAAAATATGTTAGAGAGAGGTCTCTGTCCCAATGAAGCAATTTTGAACAAGCATTTCACATAATCCCAGTCACACTTTACACTTGTCTATTCATAATCCTAATTGGAATTTATTTTCAAGGTTTACATACTAAATGTCAAATTGTGATTTACCTTAAGCTTCATGTTCACTAGAGTTATCTTTCACATAAGGTCGTGTGTCAATTTAAGATTATCTGGAATATATTATTGCATATTTTAAACCATATTTTCCATTTCATTCAGTCTAGTGTTTGAACATAGTTACAAACATATCCTAGACTTATTATTTAATCAAAAATTTGGAATTCTTTCAAGTTTTATATACCATTAACCAAAGCGTGGCTTAACATAAGAGTTCTTGAAGAATTTCTCTATCTTCTTGGGTATAATTCCTTTACATAAATCTGGAAATTTTCCTTCATTAAGTATCATAAATCTAGAGTCGTCCTTAGAGTAATATCATTATACCTCACTGAAGGAATTTTTATGTGGCCTAAGGCAACTGAAAATTGATGCAAACACTTACCTGAGAAATTGGACAAAAGTCTTGAGAAAGTTCTACGAAATACTTTAGAAACCACCTATGTTTTTCCTTAAAAATATCTCCCTCAAAGGCTTTTTGACCACAATTAGGGTTTCAAATTTTCCTTGAGGTAAGTGATTCTTGAATGCAGATTCTTGTTTGTAAAAAAATGATAAAGGTCCATGGGTTTCAATCTTGAATTTGTTATATCTAACTTGAAGGAAAGGTTATTGCTTATTAGTTCAATTCCAAAATACTTTATAGGTAAAATCTCTCTTGTATAGGTACTGAAAGGTCAATCCTATGTTTAAAGGTAAAGAGAGAAGGTTCGTGTTAGCCCTCATTTTCCCTTATAGGAAGACCACTGCACTAGGCTAAAAATGAATGAGGCACAAATAACCTACATAATTCAGACATGGATATAACCTTTTTATACCCTCCTGAGTGGTTGGAGAGAGTGATTATCTAGTCAGTGTCCATATATTTAAAAAACTTAAATTCTGTAAAATAAAGAAAACTTAGTGTTATAGTTTTTGTATTTATATAGCAAGTAGAACAACATGGTAGAAAAGAAGAAAACAACTTTACTTGTCTTATTCTGACTTCCGGGAACCCAAAAATAGACTCCTTTGTAGACTCCTTGCTCACGGGAGCTACACTACATATAACAGTGTGCAAAGAAATCAAATAATATTTCTTTGCAATATCAACTTTGTTCGTAGCCCACAGGATGGGAGGCACAAGAGGAAAATAGGTGATTTTGTAGTTCTCAATCAACTGAAAAATATCCACGAGATCAAACTTAGACGACACAAAAATGGTCGATCCGGATCCAAGAAACACACAAGAAAAAGCTGCAAGCCCATATATATGAAATATGGGCACCATACCCAGGAACGAATCAGTCGGATTCCGAGTACTATTTTTTGGACTGAATCCCAAGCGCTTCAGCACAATGCAAAAAATATCAATTAGATTTATGTCGGTGGAAATGACGCCTTTGCTCATTCTAGTAGTCACAGAGGAATAGAGCAGTGTGGCAGTATCGTCTTGCCAGATTTTAACAACAGGGGCATGGGCAAGATTCAAAGTGAGGAGCTTGTGTAGAGTAGAGATGTAGTTTTGGTCATTGTGGGAGGCTAATTCAGATGAAGAAGAAGAAATGATAAAATATGGTGGCAAAGGCCAACACGGCTTCCAAGTCTCTGGCTTGCTTTGCTAGCTCAGTTGCGGCATTTAGAGGATTGGTGGTCGTAATGATGGCTCCAATGGACAATATAACCATGCAGATTATGGGAAAATGGATTCAATTCGGTGAGAGGAGGATTTTTAAACCAGCAAAGAGTGACTTCACGCTCTGCCATAGTCAGAGGAATGTGGTGGTTTCCCCAGTGGCAGAGTCTATGAGGGATATTGGGCCATTGTGGCGAAGGAGACCTAAGTGGAGAGATCCAGGTATTCGTCTTGGGGAAAATATATGGGTTTTCACTTGCTGTAGTACGTCTGGTTGGAGCTACAATATCTGCTACGGGGATCGATTTGGAGACACATTGCTCTATGGAATTCTGAATTCAATATATGAGGAAAGGGGAAAAAAATTTGTGTGCAGGGAAGGGAATTAGGAGATGGACAGAATGGAAGGGAATGGGACTAGGTTTTCATGATATTTATAGTATGATAAAATATAGTACAAGAACAATGGCCTGTGACGTTGGTTATGTTCATACCTAAGAGATAAAATACACTATTTGGGAAACTGGATCGAGATCGCAGTTGGGTATTGTTTCCCTAGAGAGGCAGATCCAAGGAAAAGACGATTAGGCTTATAAGCTCCCATAGAGGCCATTGTACATTTGTTTCATCAGATCGGGTTGGTAATGGGTTGCATACAGAAAAGCCTTACAAGACCCTGATAACCAAAATGGGTATAGACTCCAAAAATCTGCATATTTTCATTTTATTAATTCTCCAAATGTACCACAAAAGGTAGTCCCAATAGAACAAATTACAATTAGACCCATGAGACAAGATCCTGAAAGAAAGCTAAAATTCCAACCTGCAAAACTATTGTTGTATTGAAGAATAATAGTACCTATTTTTGGAGTTGTGGAGTTGAGAGCAATGCAGAGATCCTCACACTGTCCATGGTGCGAGGCTCCAGATCCATGAGCACGGCTCGAGGCACAAATCTCCTGCATACTTCCTCAAAACCTACAATAGTATGGATGCATCCTTCCTCAAAATCAGCGACAGTATGGCTGCATCCTCCCTCCTTACTTGGACAAACCATGCAACTGGAGGGAAATGAACGAGGGAAATTAAAACTTTTGATATTTGAAAATTTTTGACATTTTGAAATGAAACACGTGTGTTTTTTTTTAAGGCCACTCAAATTAATTTAAAAATATATATATTTTAATAATTATAATAATTTTTAAATAATTAAAATAATTTCTAAATAATTAAATGTTTGTTTATTTTGATTGTTTAAAAATATTTACAATAAAAAAAATAAAACATATCTTTTTGAGAAGAAATTAAAATTATATGAGCAAATAATGGACTGATTTTTGCATATAGTAATCCTTCTACCCTACTAAATCATCATGTTTTATTAAAAGGAGTTTTAAACTTTACACTATTAAATTATGTTGTATTTTAAATATTGCATTTGCAACCATGATCAAGAATCATAAGAGTTGTTTATTCATGTAACATGCTCAATATGCAAGATTTTTTATTCATGTAACACGCTCAGTAAATATCCTTGCATATTGAGAGCATATCTAATTAGTTGGAGCGTGTGTTACCGTTTATTTTGGCATGTGGTTAACACTAGTGAATTATCCATATTTAAACAATTTGATGCTGGGAGGTTTGATATAGAAATGTCAGCTATGTTGCTCGGTGGTCGGATATAGAAATTTCAGCTATGTTGAAGTATTAGGATGTTAAGGTCTTCTCTGTGATGAATAATATGCTCACAATGGTATTTGTGAGGAGTCGTTGAAATTGTTCAATTAGATGCAACATAATGGGATGACACTCGATAATTTCACCTTTTCCACTAATTTTGCAGCATGTGCTAGTTTACGATGCAGTTCCAATATATCATCATCATTAAAGTTAGGTTGGACTCAAATATATTTGTGGAGAATTCTCTTGTTTACCTATATACCAAATGTTTCAGCATAGAATAGGCATGATTAGTATTTGATAATATGTTTTAATAGAGGGAAGCTAGAGTGTAGTGTGGAAAGGTAGGAGGCCTCTTGATGTGTGCCGCAACCCTTTAAGGGCCTATTTGGTGACTGTGGGGAGGATCCCAGGGATACAAAAAGATAGATCATGTTGTTCCCAACACTTATTTAACTCAAGGAAGAAGTGGTATTCCATCTTAGGTGTGGTAAAGATATTTATAAAAGATCTGAAGTATTACAAGGGGATTTGATCTTTGTCAAATGGGTCCTAGGAGATGACTCCAGGGAAATGGGAAAATCCCAAGAACAGTGCAATTCCTAGATCCATCAAACGGTTAGGGATTTGGGGGTTAGGGGTTAGGGCAGATTTAAGCACATTTAGGGGTTACGGGAATATTAAGTATGAGTTAGTGGTTAAGGGATTAGGGATTGGGGGCTTAGGGGTTAGGGGATTTAGGCGCAGTTAGGGGTTAGGTGAATAATGATTTAGTGGTTAAGGGATTAGGGATTAGGGGCTTAGGGGTTAGGGGAAGAGAATGGTCATTCCAGATGCTCTGAAAGTGTTGAGGCTTCAGGCAGGTCACAAGTATTATCTGCTAGGAAGGCTTTCCAAAGAATTTGACTGACATCACTATGACACTATTACGAAATTAGAAGGGAAGAGAAAGGCAAAGGCTCATGTATCATATGAGAGAAGGAAAAAACTTGAAAAATTGAGATCAAAAGAAGTGGAGTTAGCCGAAAAGAAGCTTACCCCAGAGATGGATAAGATAAAACTTGACAACATATTGGTCAGTTTCCTTGACCCTTTATTGGTTATTCAGAAGGAGTATGAATACACCACCATTAATACCAAGGTAACCGACCCCTAGCAGATCAAGGGGTTAAAGGGTTTAGGGGTTAGATTTTTGGGGTTTAGGGGGTTAAATGGGTTATGGTTTTAGAGGTTTAGGGGGTTAGTGGATTTAGTAGTTAAGGATTTTAGAGGTTTAGTGGGTTAGTGGATTTAGTAGTTAAGGATTTTAGGGGTTAGGGGTCGTTACAGGTTAATGGAGCTAGGGTTTAGGGGGTTAAATGGGTTAGGATTTTAGGATTTTAGGGTGTTAAATGGGCTGGGAATTGGGAATTAGTGTCTAAGGGGTTAGGGGTTAAGGGTTAGAGGTTTAGGGTTTAGGGGGTTAAATGGGTTAGGCGTGCATTTAGAGGTTTAGGGGCTTAGGGGATTTAGCGGTTAAGGATTTTAGTAAGGGGTTAGGGGTTAAGGGGTTAGAGGTTTAGGGTTTAGCAGTTTAAATGTGTTATAGGGGTTTAGAGGTTTAGGGGGTTAGGGGATTTATTAGTTATGCATTTTTGGGGTTAAGGGTTAGGGTATGGGGTTAAATGGGTTAGGCTAGTTGGGAAATAGGGTTTAAGGGGTTAGGGGTTAAGGGATTAGAGGTTTAGCTTTTAGGGGGTTAAATGGGTTAGGGGTTTAAGGGTTTAGGGGGTTAAATTTGTTACGGCTTAAGGGTTAGTGGTTAAGGTTTTATAGGTTTAGGGTTTAGGGGTTAAATGGGTTTAGGCGCGCCTGACCGAACGATGCCACAATGGAGAAAACGACAAGTGGGTTGCCCAAATTACGTGCACAAGGCACCTGAGCAGTCACAACTTAGAAAAACTGATATGGGCGCCCTCGAACAAAACGGCCGACCCGAACACGCCCGGTCGGGAGACCTCCCACAGCGTGACATGGCGCACCCGACCGAATGATGCCACAAGGGAGAAAAAAGAAAATGGGCTGCCCGAACATGCACAAGGCACCCAAGCAGTCAAAACTTAGCAAAATTGATATGAGTGCCCTCGAACAAAACAGCCTGACCCGAACGCACCCGGTCAGGCGACCTCGCACGGCACGACACGACGCGCCCGACCAAATGATGCCACAAGGGAGAAAATGACAAACGGGCCGCTCGAACGTGCACAAGGCACCTGGGCAGTCACAACTTAATAAAACTGATACGGGTGCCCTTGAACAAAACGGCCCGACCCGAACGTGCCTTGTCGGTCGACCTGATCACAAGGTGTGACATGACGTGCCCGACTGAACAATGCCACATGGGAGAAAATGGAAAATAGGCTGCCCGAACGTGCACAATGCACCTGGGCAGTCAAAAATTAGCAAAACTTATACGAGCACCCTCAAATGAAACGGACCAACTCGAACACACTCGGTTAGGTGACCTCACATGGCACGACACGATGCGCCCAACTGAATGATGCCACATGGGCGCAAGCGGAAAACGGGCTACCTGAACGTGCACAATGCACCTGGGTAGTCACAACTTAGCAAAATTGATACGGGTGCACTCGAAAAAAACAACACAACCTGAACGCGCTTGGTCGGGCGCCTTCACATGACACGACACAACGCGCCCAACCGAACGATGCCACAAGGAAGCAAACGACAAACTGGCCGCTCGAACGTGCACAAGGCACCTGGGCAGTCACAACTTAACAAAACTGATATGGGTGCCCTCGAACAAAACGGACCGACACGAACGCGCCCGATTGGATGACCTCATACGACACGACACAACGCACTCGACTGAATGATGCCACGAGGGAGAAAATGGAAAATGGACCACCCTAACATGCACAAGGCACCCGGGTGGTCACAACTTAGCAAAACGGATACGGGCACCCTCGAACGAAACAACCCAACCAAAACGCGCCTGGTCGGGTGACCTGATCACAAGGCACGACACGGTGCACCCGACCGAACGGTGACACATGGGAGCAAATAGAAAACAGGTTGCCTGAATGTGCACAATGCACGCAGGTGGTCACAACTTAGAAAAACTGATACGAGCGACCTTGAACAAAACGAGCCGACCCGAACGCGCCCGGTCGGGCGACCTCACATGGCGCGACATGGCACGCCTGACCGACTGATGCCACATGGGAGAAAATGGTAAACGGGCTGCCTAAACATGCATAAGGCACCCAGGTGGTCAAAAATTAGCAAAACTGATACGGGCACCCTCGAACGAAACGGCCCGACCCGAACACCCCTGGTCAGGCGACCTCACACAGCACGACACGGCGCGCCCGACTGAACGATGCCAAAATGGAGCAAATGGAAAATGGGTCGCCCGAATGTGCACAAGGCACCTGGGCAGTGACAACTTAGCAAAACTGATACAGGCACCCTCGAACGAAACGACCCAACCCAAACATGCCTGGTCGGGCGACCTCACACGGCACGACACGATGCGCCCCGACTGAATGATTCCACAAGGGAGCAAACGAAAAACAGGCTTCTCAAACGTGCACAAGGCACTTGGGCAGTCACAAGTTAGTAAAACTAATATGAGCGCCCTCGAACGAAACGGCCCGACCCAAACGCTTCCGGTCGGGCGACCTGATCACAAGGCGCGACATGGTGCGCCCGATCAAATGATGCCACATGGGAGCAAATGGAAAACAAGCTGCTCGAATGTGCACAATGCACCCGGGTGGTCACAACTTAGCAAAACTGATAAGGGCACCCTCGAACGAAATGCGTCGACTTGAACGCGCCCGGTCGGGAGACGTCACATGGCGTGACACGGCGCGCTTGACCAAATGATGCCACATGGGAGAAAATAGAAAATATGCTGCCTGAATGTGCACAAGGCCCCCGGGTGGTCACAACTTAGCAAAACTGATATGGGCGCCCTCGAATGAAACAGCACAACCCAAACGCGCTTGGTCGGGCGCCCTCACAAGGCGCGACACGGTGCCCCCAACCAAACGATGCCACAAGGGATCAAACAAAAAACGGGCCACCAAAATGTGCATAGGGCACCTGAGTGGTCACAACTTAACAAAACTAATACGGGCACCCTAGAACGAAATGACCTAACCCAAATGTCCCCGGTCAGACGACCTCACACGACGCGACATGGCGCCCCCGACCAAACGATGCCACAAGGGGGAAAACGGAAAATGGGCCGCCCAAACGTGCACAGGGCACTCGGGTGGTCACAACTTAGAAAAACTGATACGAGCACCCTCAAACGAAATGGCCCGACCCGAACGTGCCCGGTCGAGAGACCTGATCACAAGGCATGACACGGCGCACCCGACCGAATGATGTCACATGGGATAAAATAGAAAGCGGGCTGCCCAAACGTGCACAATGCACCTGGGTGGTCATAATTTAGCAACACTGATACAGGCGCCCTCGAACGAAACGGGCAGACTCGAATCTGCCTGGTCGGGCGACCTCACACAGCATGACACCCCGCGCCCAATCGAACGATGCCACATGGGAGAAAACAACAAATGGGCCACCGAAATGTGCACAAGGCACCCGTGCGGTCACAACTTAGCAAAATTGATATGGGCGCCCTCGAACGAAACGACCCAACATGAACGCGCCTGGTCGGGCGACCTCCCATAGTGCGACATGGCGTGCCCGACCAAATGATGCCACAAGGGAGAAAATGGTAAACGGGTTGCTCAAACTTGCATAAGGCACTCGGGTGGTCACAACTTAGCAAAACTGATATGGGCGCCCTCGAATGAAACGACTCGACTCGAACGCGCCCAGTCAGGCGACCTCGCACGGTTCGACACGGTGCGCCCGACCGAACGATGCCACAAGGGAGAAAATGGAAAATAGGCAACTCGAATGTGCACAAGGCACCCCGACAGTCACAACTTAGTAAAACTGATATGGGCGCCCTCGAACGAAACGGCCCGACCCAAACTCACCCTGTCGGGCAACCTGATCACAAGGCAAGACACGACACACCCGACCGAATGATGCCACATGGGAGAAAATGGAAAATGGGCTGCCCGAATGTGCACAATGCACCTAGGAGGTCACAACTTAGCAAAAATAATAGGGCGCCTTCGAACCAAACGAGCCGACCCGAACGCGCCCGGTCGGGCGGCCTTAAACAGCGTGACACGGTGTGCCCGATCAAAAGATGCCACATGGGAGCAAATGGAAAACGGGCTGCCTGAATGTGCACAAGGCACCTGGGTGGTCACAACTTAGCAAAACTGATATGGGCGCCCTCGAACAAAACAACGCAACCCGAACGCACTTGTTCGAACGCCCTCACACGACGCACCCGACTGAACGATGCCACAAGGGAGCAAACGAAAAATAGGCCACCCGAACGTGCACAAGGCACCCGAGTGGTTACAACTTAAAAAAACAGATACGAGCACCCTCGAAAGAAACCGCTCAACCCGAATGCGCTCGGTTGGACGACCTCACACGGCGCAACATGGCGCGCCCGACCGAACGATGATACAAGGGAGCAAATGGCAAACGGGTCGCCCGAACGTGCACAAGGCACTCGAGCGGTCACAACTTAGCAAAATTGATATGGGCACCCTTGAACGAAATAGCCCGACCCGAACGTGCCCGGTCAGGTGACCTGATCACAAGGCGCAACACGGCTTGCCCAACTGAACGATGCCACATGGGAGCAAACAGAAAAAGGGCTACCCGAATGTGCACAATGCACCGAGGCGGTCACAACTTAGCAAAACTGATATGG
Organism: Pinus albicaulis; assembly: GCA_034641835.2. Lineage (NCBI taxonomy): Eukaryota > Viridiplantae > Streptophyta > Pinopsida > Pinales > Pinaceae > Pinus > Pinus albicaulis. The sequence goes on along the minus strand of CM076571.1, from coordinate 502,227,613 downwards.
GCACCCTCAAACGAAACGAGCCGACCCAAACGCGCTCGGTCGAGTGACCTCACACGGCGAGACACGGCGCACCTGACTAAACAATGCCACATGGGAGAAAATAGCAAACATGCCACCCAAACGTGCACAAGGCACCCGGGCAGTCACAACTTAGCAAAACTGATATGGGCGCCCTTGAATGCGCCCAGTCGGGCGACCTCAAATGGCGCAACACAGCGCGCCCGACTAAATGATGCCATAAGGGAGCAAATGGAAAATGGGTTGCTCGAATGTGCACAAGGCACCCAGGTGGTCACAACTTAGCAAAAATGATACGGGTGCCCTCGAACGAAACGACTGACCGGAACGCGTCCGGTCGGGCGACCTCACACGGCGTGACACAACGCGCCCAACCAAATGATGCCACATGGGAGCAAATGGAAAACGGGCCGCCCGAACATGCACAAGCCACCCAGGCAGTCACAACTTAGCAAAACTGATACGGGCAACCTCGAACGAAACAACCCAATCCGAACGCGCCCGGTCGGGCGACCTGATCACAAGGCGCAACTTGAAATTTTTGTGTCTTTCATAGAAAAATATGTAGGTTGATATTTCAAGTTGATTCTCATCGTGTTAATATCTTAAATACTTATCTTTCGTATAAGTATATGGTTAATAAATCGGTCAATTTATCAATGTTACAAAACAACGTCAATAATAATATATTTGGATCAATTTTATAAACATACGAAATATCTACAAAACTAAGATTCTTTTTAATATCCTTTTCATATTTAATTCATTATAACAAAAAAAAAATTATGAAGCTTATGATATACTATCAACACGAACACATAAAGTTGAAGTTAATGATCAGTTGAGGTGAAATAAAATTACACTTTTTATTTCGGTCTTGTGACGCTTGGGATAAACCATCAGACAAGCGACGTTTCTCATATAAACGTCAGTCTTGCGACGCCTCAGAGAAACTGTCGGAAAAGCAAAATTTCTCATATAGACGTTAGTCTTGCGACGTTGTGAAGCCAAACGTCGCAAGACCAACGTCTATATGAGAAACATCGTTTTTCCGACAATTTCTCCCAAGCGTTGCAAGACCGGCGAATGTGTAGGCGACATCTCAATTTCGACGTTTCATCCCACAAACATCATAAGACAAACTAAGTATTTAAAACGTCGCAATTCTGACGACAAACATAAACGTCGCAAAAGCGACGATATCCCTAAATGTCAGTATAGTGACGGTTTGTGGAGGGATTTGAAAAATTGATATAAATTGGGGAAATTTCTGACATTATGATAAAAGTGTTGGAATTTCCGCCAAATGTACTAGTGCTAACAGAAGAGGAAACCATATAAGTAATTAAAGAGTATCATGACTGCTTATGTGGAGGTCATTACAGCTAGAAAGTAACTGCTCATAAGATTCTTAAATCAAGTTTTTATTGGCCCTCCTTATTTGCGAACGTATATAGGATTGTTATAAGTTGTCAAAAATGCCAGTTGTTTGCAGAAAAGAAAAGGTTAGCTCCTTTACCTCTTCAACCTGTTTTTGTTGAAGAACCTTTCAGACAATGGGGATTGGATTTCATTGGGGAAATCAATCCACCATCAAGTGGGAAATTTAAATGGATTTTGACTGCAACAGATTATTTTAGAAAGTGGGTAGAGGTAGTCCCTTCTAGAAGAGCAAATGATTTGGTTGTAATGAATTTTTTGGAAGAAAATATTTTTAGCAGATTTGGATGTCCAATGAAGATTGTGACATATAACGCTCAAATTTTCAACTCATTCAGGTTTATAAACTTATGTCAAACTTATAATGTGATATTGTCCCACTCCACAACATATCACCCTCAAGGAAATGGATTAGAAGAATCCTCTAATAAAAAATTGGTGAAAATCTTGAAGAAGACAATAAATGAGAACCAGAAGAATTGGGATTCAAAGCTGGTCTTTGCTTTATGGGCAATGAGGATGACGACTAGGAGAACCACTAGTAAGTCACCTTATGAATTAGTATATGGTACCCAGGCATTGTTTCCCACTCAGTTATTAAGGCCGGTAATATCTTTCCTTCAAGTTGTTCAAGAGGAACCTAATGCCTTGATTAGAAGAATGAATAAAGTGATGGAATTAAGTGAAATAAGAAATAAGGTTAGGGATAATTTGGTCACTTATCAAGAGAAAATGAAGTCCATTTTCGACAGGAAAGCAAGAGAAATCATGTTTCAAAATGGAGATTTGGTACTGAGATGGGATATAAGAAAAGAGGATAAAGGGAAGCATGGAAAATTTGATCCTTTATGGTATGGTCCATATAAAATCATTGAAGCCAGAGAAAATAACACTTTCATGTTGGAAAGTCTTGAAGGAGAAGCAGTAGAACTGCTTGTTAATGGGCAGTATTTGAAACACTATTTCCAGCACTAGAAGCAGCTATTTCATCATTGTACATATCCGGTTTTCTATCATTGTATATTTCTCATCAAGCAATTTTTGACTCCATGCCCGAAGTGAAGGCACTGATCTGTAGGTTCTTAGTGTTTCGTGGAAAAAAACACTATCCCCAGGTGGAGCCAGATGTTGTGGATCATCTGCATATCCTTTTTTATATTAAAAATACAAAAAAATTTGAAATTGAAATAAAAGAAAACATGTTAAATTATTAGTCTTATATTTTGGCATAAAAAGGAAATGTTTTTTCTAATGTATTAAAGTTTAATTGTTTTAAACTTTATACAAGTGGGTTTTATATCCGAGGATTAAAGGCCGATTAATTCAACTGGCGGAGAGTACTGATATTAAAAATATAAACCAGATGACCCAACCCGCGGGCACTAATAGCGTGAGAGTTAACAAAAAGGGTGCCTTAGCAGTTGACTGGGTTGACTGCGAAGGCGATGAAGATCAATGGTGGATATCGACTGCGGGGGCACTAGTCAGAATTTTCAGCCGTACCCCGAGACCCCCCGTAGTGACGTCATATGCTAAATGGAGAACAACTATTTTTCATGTCAAATCATTCCAACGATTAAGTGACACGTTGCGTAGGCATTTAACACAAAAGCCACGCCACCTATTTAGGGGTGTTTTTCATTTCGTTTTCAAAATAATTTGCATTTTGTTGCATTTTGACCTATTACTTCCTTCCGTCACCTTTCTGTTTTAGTCACCTTGCAAGAGTATTACTTCAGTACCTTTTCTAATCATGGCTAAAAGGTCTTCTTTGTCTGGTTCATCGAGCCACATTCATCTCATGGATAATGAGAGAGACAGTCAAGATACTGTGACTTCAGTAATTCATCTTCCATTCTATCAACAAGTTGTATTGAATAATGATAATTCCCCTGTCTATCATGCCATGAAAGAATCCGGGCTCCTTTCTGCATGCATCCCGAAGACACATTTATTCTTATAGTTTATCTATTGGTTGGTTTCCGCATTGTATCCTGGAAAATGTTTCGTGATGAATTCCCAAGGGGAAAATTTTCTGCAAGTGTCTACCCAATTAATCGTCCAAGCCTTGTGTTTTACTGAAGCCAAATCATCAGTTCAATTTTCAGAAGATTCACTGGTTACTTACTATAAAAGCATTGCAGGAGAAGAATTCAATCATTTTATGTTCCATTTGAAGCCCAATATGAAGCAGTTTCAGCCAGAATGTGGAGAATTTACTATGGGAGTTCTCAACGAAGACACTCGACTTATTTTAAGTAGTATTGCTAAAATCTTGGGCAAAGAAGATGACGTTACAGTGGACAAGTCATTCTTAGGAATGTTCACCATGATGATGAAGCCGGGAATGGTCCTGGATATTCCATCCTTTTGGCAAGAAGCAGTCAACTCACAGTTGATGAGTCTTTCACTGACAGGTTCTTTTAAATTTTCCTCACTGATTGTCTACTTATTTTTATACCAAAATGTTGAAGAATTCATGCAGTTAGGCCTAAATATATTAGATGTAAACAAAAAAAGACAGTCAGTTGTATTCTGGACAGATATAATCAGAAAGGAGAAAAATAAAGAGGGGTTATTTGATTTTACTAGTCAGTATATGCCCATTGCATATAAAATATTGAATGGAGTTCATCCCCCTTGTTTTTTACCCAAAGCCCAGAAGTTTCTACATTTAGGAACTAGCTATAAATTTGGGGACTAGTTTGTATTTGAAGGATATTCAGAAATAAGGTTATATGGAGAAAATGTTGAACCTTACATGCTCCCGGCATTTGTACCAATGAGCCGTTTCGCCTTAGAATTTATCAGACAGAGCCTGAATGTTGATCATGTGCACTTTGTCCCCATGAAGAAGGGTCATATGTATAAAATCCCTATGAGTGTGGGACCTTTCATAGTTAATATGAGGCAGGCGTTTGAGGAAGTAACAAAATTGTTGGAAAAAACACATATGCTACTAGGAGAAAAATGGGCTTATGATCCCCATGGTATAATTTCATAGAGAACAATTGAGAATGGATACTCTGCTTTCATTCATGAAAGTAGACCTGAGCAGGAAAAGGTAGCAAACAAAGGTGAAATAAGTTTAGTAAATACAAGCATTAAAACTCCTATTATAACTGAAAAAACAAATAAAAGAGGTAAAGAAGTTGTTATTGACTTTGATGATGAGACACAAAGAGGTGAGAAAAGGACAACATTTGTTGAGGATCATTCTTCTAATTCACCTGGTTTTTCCTTGCATTTAGATGAAGAGAAAAATGCTCCCTCTTCCCCTGGAGGTCATGAATCCTTTCATGAATAGGCACCCTTAATCAAACAGGTGTTTTCTCAAATTGAAGAGAGAAATTAGAGAATGAAGGCCAGTATGGAGGCCCAAGCAAAACATCAGGTTACTACCGATCAGACAAGGCTGTTGACTGTAATGGATCTTGAAAAAGATCAATTTAGGATTGCTCTGTCACATCCAACAGGAATGTCAATTGGGTCCTAAAACAGTTTTAATATTGTAAATGTGACTATGGATGTTAAAAAGATTCCACTAATGGACAAAATTAATTTTCATATGCAAACCAGGCAATTGATTGTTAATGATCTCACAAAGACAAATGCAATGGAAGTTAAAGCTAAAAACATGTTAGGGAAAGTTATCAAACAATTGAAGTTGGAAAAGGCCAATTCAAGAGCCTTAACAGTCCAAAATGAAGAGTTGAAGAAGATTATTATTAAGATTGGTGTAGACCCTAGTGACAAGACTGTTGTGCAGAAATTCTTGCAAAGTGCTGAAGGAGAGATATCTACATTAAGCAAGAAATTGAGGTTACCTACTGGTGAACACTCAATGGCTGCAGAGATTGCAAAGGTAGAGAATGAGAAAGAGAAGTTGTTGCAGCAAGTTATGTAGAAGGATGAAGAACTTTCCAAAGTGAGGCAGACTGCAATTTCTTTACAAAACCACATTGATAATCATAACTATACTTTTGTTTTTCCTACAGGTGATGTAGATCCTCAAGCACAAATTATTCAATTAAATACTGAGTTGTAGATGGCTGAAAGAGATAGAAAGAAGGCTCAAATAGATTTGGAGACTGCTACAAAATTGATGAAGGTCTTAGAAAACGAGACAGATAAGTACAAAATGGATTTCAGAAATGCTGAAGCTGAGATCAAGAATCTCAAAGAAAGAATGAAAGGTAATGTGTCATTAATATAAGATAAGGATATCATTTGGACTGATATCATCTCAGAAATGAAGTCCAATTGGTGCTTCCTGATGATTATGGCAAAGGAAAAGAGCCTTATTATGGAGTGTGAAGAACCGATTATGCCCGATAAGTAGAAAGGGATTAACAAAGCCATTTGGGCTAGAATATTTATTGATTATATCAATTCCAAATCAGATCAGGAATTAGAGGAGAATGATATGCAGGATAGAATTTTGTATGCAATGGAAATTAATAAAATGATTATTAGGAATGATATTAGAAAGGATGCAGAAAAGAAACTAATAGAAATCAAAGAAGCAATAAGTGAATTAGATAAATATTTTGATAAAATGACAAAGGTAGTCCTGCCATCATGTTGGGGAGCTGAGCGGAATCTTCTGCCATGGAGCTCTTATGAGAATTTACTGGTGATGACAAAAAGAAATATTGACAACAGGCATGAGAAGACTCAGCTACTAAAAGGAGAGACAATGGTCAACTTCTTGCAAAGACATTTTCATCTCTTGTGGATGGTAAAAACTCTTTTCTCTGAAAGGCCATCTTATGACCGAAGTACTGCATTTAGATTGGAGTATCACAATCTGACACATTCATCCAAGATGAAGGTATAAATATGGAAAAAGTGCAGAGCTTGGACTATAGACTTTCCAAAGGGATCAGCAACAAAGAAAGACAAATCAGTTGATCAAGTAAAAGAAGCCACTTCATCAGCAATTCCTATAGATTAGGATATTTACTTTATATTATTTTCTGAAGTCAATGTAATTGTAAAAAGACATTTTCAAGGCATGTAATAGACAGCCTTCGAAGTCATGAAGTAGTTTTGGTAGTTAGAATTGGTTACAACAATTCCAAACTGCTTTTTATTGTATTTAATGTAATTTCGAAGAGGAAGGAAGGTTTCGAGTTTTGGACCTTCAAAGCCTAATTTTGTGCTCAGAGAAGGACAAGTTAATGAATGAGTATGCAAGTTTCTATAATTTTGTTAATGTGGAAATGTATTATCATTTTACGTTATGTTTTTCCATCTATGAATGAAACAAAGTTATGAGCAAACAACCTCTTTATACTTATGTATTTTAGAGTTAAAAAACCTTAATTTGCACTCCTCTGTTTTAACTATTTCTTCATATACTTCTTCTGGATTTTGAAATGGTCTTTTCTGTATAAAACAAAATATCAGTTTGAAGTTCTCTCTTCTGTTTCTTCTGATTCTTTCGTTCAGCATTGGCTAAAGATAGCATTGCAGAATGTTCATATATTTGATATTTAAGGGTTTGATCTTTAATATTTGAGGGTTGATAAGACAGAGAAAAATATATAAATTCGTGACATAATCAGACAGATGTCTTAAGCAATGATTCCTTATCACAGCTAAGAGATTGTCTCTTAAGGTACAACACTTCCGACAATATCAACAACTCCCACTTAGTTAGTTAGAGACTCAACCCAACACTAAAAAGAATAAATGCACCACAACTCGAACCTAAAAAGTAGATAGGAGTTTGACTTTCTTTGTTTTCAAGTCCCAGACAATGAACACACCACTTGTGCTAATTTTTTCAATAAATGAAATTCAGGCCCAGTGTAAGTATCAATTCAGTGAAGAGAAAGAAAATTTTACACGGGAGAAAATCAAATTTACACAACCTGTTAATTTAGTATTACTACTAATAAGAGATAAAAGGTAGAATTTATTTTCCCATACTTGAATCCAACCATCTATGGAGACTAAGGAATATTAGGATATCACCCCATGTCCATGTCCACTAGTATTTATGGAAACACTAGAATGATTGAAGATCCCCTATTCATGGAGACCCAAAATGTGACATATCCCTCAATAAATAAATATTAAATTTCACATCTATGTTTCCATATTTAACCAGCGTAAAGACAACCTAATTATTTTAGAACATGTGAAGACCAACCTGCCAATGATTTGCTGGTGAGGGATAAACTATTTTCAATTAAGTGTCTAAAAAATTTTCGTAGTCATAGGATATATCCAAAAATTCAACAAGGGAACATATTGTACACCAAGAAGAGTGAAAACTAGTTGTTGTAATTTAAGAAACATAACTTTAAAGTTGGAGCTTAGCTTCAAATTTTGCAAAATAACCAAACTTGTATCAAATTCCTTATCTCCTATTTAGAGAAAGCTAATATTCTATAGCTTTTGTACACGATGATATAATACAACATCCAGAGTGTGACACGTGTTGGGGCTAATGAATGTCTTGAAAAAACCTATAGGCATATTTTGTTTGTGACAACAAAGAATATGTTGAGATAGACTTAACTTAGCTTCAAATTTCACAAAATAAACAAACTCCTATCAACTTCCCAATTTCCTATAAGAGGAAGTAGATATACTATAGATTTTATACATGATGATATCATACGTGTAGAGTCACAACTACTAGGGAAAATGACTGTCTTGAACAATCCCATAGAAATATTTTGTCACAACAAATAATGTGCTTAGATAGACTTTAAAAAATATGGTTATGAGATTTTTAGATAGCACTCAGTTTTCCGGAGGAGCTGGCTATGGGTCAACGACATACGAGTTATGTTTAGTCGTATCAGGAGAGATCGAAGGGACAAAAAAGGAATTGATGTCCAAGAAATCTTTCTAGGAAAATTCTTCACATCCTTTAGAGTTGGCTACCCCACCAAAACAAAGAGCCCATCAAATCGTTGCCTTTATATAAGATAATGTGAGTGGTAAGTGAAATAAAAACCTTGGTATAGGCATGAGACAGTAGTAACCTGCAAGTTGGCAGACTTATGGTGAACAATTAGAGTCAATTTTGTCTTAAATATAAAGTTTTGTCTTAAAATATTTTTTTCTCTAACTATTTTTGTCCTAAATATAAAGTTTTTTCTTAAAATATTTTTGTCTTAATTTTTTTTTTGTCTTAAAATATTTTTGCCTCAAACTCATTTTGTCTTAAACTATTTTTGTCTTAAACGTTTTTTTATTAAATATAAAGTTTTGTCTTAAAATATTTTTTCTCAAGCCATTTTTGTCTTAAATATAATGTTTTGTCTTAAAATATTTTTTTGTCTCAAAATATTTTTGTCTTAAATTTTATATTTAAAACAATTCAATTTAAATTTTAATGTAAAATAACTAAAATAAAAGGTAACTTCTTAAAACAAAAGATCTCTTTTGTCTTAAAAAAATGTCTTAAAAGTACCCTTAAGTACCCTTAGTGTAGTAGTATACATAGATCCTTCTAAAACAAACTGACTATACATTTCATATCACTTTATATCAAATATGTTGGATCGTAAACATCATTCTCTAATGTCTTCATTTCATATATGTTGGATCCCTAACCATCGCTGAGTGGATCACTGCACAATCAAATCTTATGGATCTTCAACCATGGTTCATTGGATAATTGCACAATCAAATCCTTTGGATCATGAGCTCGCTCTTTACGTAAAGTAGTGAAATCCATTCTATTTTTGCATATGAAATTTGTCGTGTCACTATAGTGTTGAATAAATTTATTTTCATGGTATATGGTAATCCCTTATTCACTATAGAAAATATTATGGATCTTTTAACCTTGGTTCATTTAAAAGTTGAACAATAAAATCATTTGGATCGTTCGTTGATTTGAGCAAGAAATCCATATAATCAAATCTTCCTAATTACTTTAGTGTTAATAAATTTAAGCTCATGCTATACGATAATATTGTATTGACTCTAGCTTTGGATTAGTTATATATATTTATAATTGTAACCATAAAAATATTGTAGATAAATACTAGCATAGATTTATCTTAAGTATAGATTTAATATGAGCTAAGAGATCAAATTTCTTCACCTGAAAATTTCGTTAAAGTGTAAAATGTAATGTGTTATTTTCCATTATTTAAATTGTATTTGTGAATGGTAAATAGAGTATATATAGCACCAAATAAATGTTTTAACCATAAAACTTAATTTTTTAATGATATAATCTCATATGTTGAAAAATATAAGATTTAAACTCCTTACTCAAACATTTTTTTTAACTTCTAATTACTTTACAGCATATTTATTTTTTATTATTATATTTGACATTATTTTTCTATTTAGAATATATATATATATATATATATATATAGAGAGAGAGAGAGAGAGAGAGAGAGAGAGAGAGAAAATTACATATCTCTGTTGTAAGTAATGCTTCCATGTCGTGTGTGGTTGTTATCACGAGTCCCTAGGGGTCAGGCTAGAAGTTGTTGTTTCCAATGTATGAGTTGGAGTCATGATCTATATGTGTCAAATCTAGTGCATTATATCCATAAGATAAATAAAAAATGTTGTGTTTGGTGATGTGTGTTTAATCTCTCTATTCTCTCTAATTTCTTTCATGGTATCACTGGCTTGACTCCCTTAATGGAGAGCGAGGAAAATGTGAGAGAGGGTTAATTGTATTCTTTGTAAATAGATTAGGGTAGGAAATTGTGTTGTATTGTGAGCAATTTTTTATGTTCTTGTGTATGTAAATTTGTTTCCTACTCAGAAATTTTGAAGACCATTCAATCCTATGCTTCAGGTTCAACCGCAGTCTGGGAAACCCTTAATCTTGAATTTTTGATATCACAACCAGATTAGATGAAAGCAGAGGCTTATGGATATGAGTCGTTTTATTGGAACTAGTCAAGATTTGAAAAAAATCCAAGCTACCACGCTTGGTTTGATCTGCACAAACACAGTAAACCCCAGCTAGATATGAATTCCTCACATTTGACCTGAGCAGAACGTGACCTCCATACACTGAGGAAGAATTTTAAAATTACATCATCAATGTTATATAACATCCATGCCAGAGTCAATGTTGACATTGGGACTAGACAAAGTGCGTGGCTGAGGAGAATCTATAGTTCAAGATATTTGAAAAAGGTGTTCGAGGATTGCTATGTGCTTAGCCCAGAAGGGATGCGGCCAGTGATCAAATTTGGAGGGTTGGTATTAATTTCAATTAAAATGGCATATATTCATTTCGTCATTCCATATTGACAAGCTTACAAAAAAATACATTTCAATTGACAATAGTATATAATTTTTATTTCATTTTCAATCAAATTTATTTCTATTAAATAAATTAAATTCCTAAAAATAAATGGCAAGTAGTGTTGTAGCTCAAATTGACGCAATCAATTTGAGCTTTGATAAATTTTTTATGTGACTTAAACATTCTTGTAGTCAGAACAATATTCCATCTCTCAATTCTTGCATTGAAATATTTCCCAGGTTGTGTGGCCCTAGACTAGAAAAGCATGAGGATTTTTTTGGCTTTGATAACTTCTTTATGTGACTTAAACATTCTTGTAGTCAGAACACTATTCCATCTCTCAATGCTTTCATTGAAAACTTTCCCTGGTTTTGTGGCCCTAGACTGGAAAAGAATGAGGATTTCTTTAGCTAGACAGAAACAGAGATTAGAATGTTAACAAAATTGGCCATCCAACGTTCTTACTGTGCATACACAATGATTATGAAATTAAAATGAACGGGGCAACCATAAAATCATTTTTATTTTTTACCAAACAAATTTGGGCATACTTTGGTAAAACAAATTTGGATACTCATTGTGAATGAACATGTGTATTGGAAAAAACTATGGGAGATTCAGTAGACAAATCCAACCATCTAGCCCAAGGATATGTAAATATCCTATTCAAATCTAAATGACTTATCATTATTCTTCCAACATTGTAATAATGGCTTGAATCTAAAAAATTATATTAAATTTATTAAACACTTATATTGATCATCTAAAAATTTAACATGGTTTTAATTTGCATCTAAATATTTAAGAGAATAAAATATATATTTTAAATTTCATAAATTTTAAAAACATATAATTTATATATAAAAATGAATATATACAAAAAGAAAATTAAAAACCGTATCATTAACTCATTCTTACTTGAAAATATTTAAAAACATTATAAATCCCAACCAAAATAAAAAATAAAAAATATCTATATCATATATAACTCCCAACTAAAATAAAAAAATAAAAGGCATATCATTAACTCCTTTTTACTGAAATAAATTTTCATAATAAATACTTCAAAACATTATATATATATATATATAGCACACAATAAAACAACCCTAGAATCAACCCTGAGAACTTTTCAAGTAAACCCACAGTGCCTTAAATTCAACCTGAGAATAAATCTCAAAGCATTGGATCAAACAAACCCACTTGGACTAATGTTTACGTTTTGATGAAAGATATTTATCTAAGAAGCATAAAAAATAACATTAAAAATTCAATATTGGTATACAAATATGAGAGGCATTGCAACTCACCAGAACCCCTCCATAGGAAAAGAACCCATCGACATTCAAGGTATCAATGTAAGGAAAAAGCTCCGTTTTTATTTTGAAAGAGGAGTCACAATCCATTAAAATTTGCAAGCCCAACAAAACCCAACAACGTCTGAAGACGCCTCGATGACTTCGGAATACCATTTTCCTCCAAACACAGTCTCCCTGCAAGAGGGTAGAAGTGAACCAAAGCCCCTGACAAGGTTTTCCGAGACTCAAAGAGATCGACCAAGACCGTTTCCCCGCCTCTCTAGTTGGTTTGTGTGGTTAAGACAATGATTGTTGGTTGATCCGATCATGATAAGAGGGACCTTATATATCTCATCTTTAGGGGCACTATATGGAATTTTATATAGGGGGCTTTCAAAACACATAACCCTTCAGCTGTATGAGCATTCCGGGAATAATGCAGTTGTATGAGAATTCTGGGAATAATGAAAATAGGAGCCATTCCTTTCAACACACTATTATTAGGAAAATTTCCCACAACCACTGATTAAAACTCCTACTTATTCATCAGAGGATCTTGATTCGCAACCACTAAAAATTGCAAAACCCAAAATGACAAACGTTGTCCAAACAATGAAAATGTTATTATCCTAAAAGCTTAGAAAATTTGTACAACTATAGCTTTCCGTGTTCAAGAAAATTATTAAGCTTAAATAACAAAATTTAATGAGTGTAATGTGGATGGAATGAATTTAAACACTGTTCAAATTTATTGGGGAAAAACTGATGGTTGAAATGATGGTTGTGTACTATGTAAGTTAACTATTTTAGAACAAAAACAAAAAAAACAGGGTCTAGTCATTAGCCTCCATGGATATCTGATAATTTATGCAGGACAGAAAAACTTTCAGAGTACATGTTTATATATTATTTAATTTTTTTTTAAACCAACATAAATAATAGTTTAAATTTATTTTGACGTGTAATTTGATTTGCACACTTATGGGACATGCTAGAGCCCTATTGAAGGGATGTGAAGGGTTCAATTTTGAAGCCTGGATGCGGCAATGGAAAAAATTTGAATACTGTTATGGTCAAAATTTTCTTTAGCCATCAACCGAAATATCATGGATCAAGATCTGAAATACATATATGCCTTTTGCTCGGTACGGAGGTAACTTTTGAAGGAAGATTGTGATTGGGATGAGTGTTCAAAATTTAACACGTCACAACCAATCAAGAGGCCTCTAACACGTCATATAAGTATTAGGGTAAAATTTCCTGTCAAAAAAAATGTTAAATTTAATTTCTACTAGTTTTAAAAAAAAATTGCGAGATAAATTGTTGTCGGTCCCGAGATAAATTGTCGATATCCCATCATTATGTCACCCCTGGATGTTACATTGAGTGTGCACTGTGCATGGTCTTGACTCTTATACGGATTTGTAATTTACTGCTATGTGTTGGAATATTTAAAAATTACAGAACAACAATGGAGAGAGTAATACTCTCCTCTTTAACATAGAGAAATTAAAAATTTCTTGACATGAGACAGAGTTCAACACTTTGACAAATTTCTATTTCATTCACTGTAAACTATTACAAAAAAATTCTTCCTCTGTCATAGGGATTTAAAAAAAAAACAAGACTACTACATAAACACAGTGCTCTCAAAATTCTTCTCTGTCTCTAAAAACTAGGCACTGCTGTGCATGAAATTACACTCTATCTATTGAGAAAAACACATTGTTGTGCTGTGTAAAACTATATCACGTTACTACACTGCTGTGTAAAAATTTTCCGCATTGTTGTGCATGTGTAAAAACATTACATTACGTTACCACCTTTTCGGGCCTTCCTACATTTATATGCCGCAACACATTTTAAAATAATCATAACACAAAATAAAAAACTAAACTAAAATAAAGTCCCAAAAAGAACTGTTGGGGCCCACTACATAAATCACATATGACGTATAAGACTAAAGGTTAAAAACCTTTTACACTGCGCTATGAAAAAATATAACACAACAAACCTTAATAAAACATAATACCCCGGACTTCAAACCTCATTTAACCCGACTGCACAAAACCATTACGCGTTACAAAAGAGCCTGCTGACGTCAGGGCCTTTGTGACGCGAAATCCCAATCAAATGTGCCATATAAGGATTTTGGGTTCGATTTGGGCTCGACATACATAGGGAAGAGTGTGACGCAAAATTGATTCAAATCCACTTCATAAACATTTCGGGTCCGGTTTGAGTTCTCGGCCCGACTTCAAAATAAAACCCGCTCCAATCAAGTGCTGCCATGTGTCTGCTGACGTGATGGTTGACTAGGCGTGGGGACTGTGGTTCTGTGGGATTTCTTTCGTGGTCATGGGACCACACAAAAGAACTTTAAACCAACCTATCTTCCCGCGTTCAAAAATTAAACTATGCTTTCCTTTTATACAATGCTCTATTTTCAAAAACTACAAAGGAATGTAAGAAAACAATGACTGAACTTGACTCTGCATCAAAGAAGAAAGTGGCTCTGCATCAAAGGCATGAAAACTAAAATGGAAAGCGGCTTTATGCAGATGGTGAATCGCTCCTGTACTGCTTTACCTGCGTATGTACCGATATGCAGTTGAAATTAACATTTCAACACTCCCCCTTAATTTCAACTGCTGGGTTATCATTCATACCCAGACATTTTCTCAAAAACTCAAAAATTTTCTGTCCCAATGGCTTCGTCAGAACGTCTGCAAACTGCTCCTGAGTTCTGCAGTGTTCTAAAACAATTTTTCCATTGTTTACCAATCCCCTGATGTAATGAAACTTTGTGTCAATGTGTTTCATTCTCTTATGAAACACAAAATTCTTCAATAATGCAATAGCTAAGCTATTGTCACAATAAATCATTATTCCTCTTACTTGCTCTTGGCACAAACTCCTTAACATCCTTCTCATCCAAATTGCTTGACAAGCTACTGTTGTAGCTGCCACATATTCTGCCTCTGCTATAGACAATGCTACAATGGGCTGCTTTTTAGAAGCCCATGAAGTGGCTCCTGAACCCATGTGAAAAACATAACCGGAAGTGCTCTTCCGATCATCTACACTTTCAACCCAATCACTGTCAGTGTATCCAACTAAATCTAAACATTCTGAAGTAGTGTATAAAATGCCATACCTTTTCATTTCTTTAACATACCTCATAATTCTCTTCGTTGCATGCCAATGTGCATCCTTTGGCTTTTCCATGAATCTGGAAATCAAACTAACAACATGCATTATGTCGGGCCTAGTTGCAGTCAAATACATGAGGCTTCCAACTATGCTCTTGTACAAGCTAGGATCAAAATCCTTGTTGCTGTCCTCTCTGCTAAGTTTTAATCCCATCACTGTGGGAGTGATCGCTGCTTTTCTCTCCTGCATATTAAATCTTTCAAGCACTTCATTAACATATTTATCCTGTGAGATAAAAATCCCATTTTCAACTTGTTCTACTTCTATTCCTAAGAATTATTTCGACAAGCCCATGTCAGTCATTTCGAATTCTTCTTTCATGACTGTTTTAAAATTTTCAATAAGGTAATCATCATTACCTATGAAAATAACATCATCAACATATAAAACTACAATCAACATTTTACCATCCTTTTCTTTGATGTAGAGGGTGGGTTCTCCCTCACACTTTTCAAATCCATTTTCCAGTAGATAAGAATCTATCCGACTGTACCACACTCTTGGTGCTTGCTTCGGCCCATAAAGAGCTTTCTTCAACTTGCACACTTTGTGCTCTTGGCCTTTCTTTTCATAGCCGAGAGGTTGTTCAATGTAAACCTCTTCCATTAACACTCCATTTAGGAATGATGACTTCATGTCCATTTGGTAAACTTTCCACTTGTTTTGTGCTGCTATGGACAACACTGCTCTCACGGTTTCCATTCTAGCAACCGGTGCGAAAGTTTCCTCATAATCTATCCCATGCTTCTACTTATATCCCTTGACAACAAGTTTGGCCTTGTGTCTCTCTATTTCTCCTTCAGCATTACTCTTGTTCTTGTAGACCCATTTAACTCCAATGACATCTTTACCTTTTGGGAGTTCAACTAAATCCCAAGTCTTGTTTCTCTCTATGGAATTAAGCTACTCATCCATAGATTCTATACATTTCTTATCCTTAATAGCTTCTTCAAAGTGGATAGGGTCTTCAACATGACAATATAAAGCAAACAAAGAATTGATACCTTTATTTGCTACCTCTTGTTCATAAATGTCATTTAAATTTCTGAACTTCTTACCTCTTTCATTAGGTGTACAAATGCTTGAAGAAGCACTTGAATTTCCTCCTTGTGGTGTGCTTGGAGAAGCACTTTCATTTCTCCTCAAGGGTGTGCCTTGTTGCCCTTGTGTTGGAGCTGTTGTTTGGGGATGTATTTCAGCCAACTCATAATCATTTTCATCATGAGATAAATAGTGTTTAACATTCACTGTTTTCTCTATGCTTTCATCCCAAGCTTCCTCTTCAATAAACTGAACATCTCTTCTCACAATAAACTTCTTGGTGGATGGGTTGTATAACCTATAAGCCTTGGATTCCTCACTGTATCCAATGAAAATACATTTCTCCCCCTTGCTGTCCAACTTCTTCCTTAGCTGATCCGGAATGTGTGCATAAGCCACACATCCAAAAACCTTCATGTGTGTGACACCTTGCTTTGTGCCACTCCATGCCTCTTCCGGCACTTTGTTCATAATTTTTTTGTAGGGCATCTATTCAAAATGTATGCTGCACAATGTACAGCTTCAGCCCAATAATCATTAGGCAAATTCTTTGCCTTTAACATACTCCTTACCATGTCCATTATGGTTTTATTCTTCCTTTCGGCTACTCCATTTTGCTGCGGAGTATATCTAGTTGTAAACTGCTTATGAATACCATTTTTTCTACAAAAATGTACAAAATCTTTAGAGATATACTCACCTCCTCTATCATTCCTTAGGACTTTGATGTGTAGCCCACTTTGGTTTTCCACAAGTGCTTTGAAATTGCAAAATATTTCAAACACTTCACTTTTGTTTTTCAGAAAATAAACCCAAGTTTTTCTTGTAAAATCATCTATGAATGTTAACGTGCAGTGGCTGCTAGCAAGCGATGGAATTTTCATCAGTCCACACAAATATGAGTGGACAATCTCTAAGGGTGCCTTTGCCCTTACGCTTTTTCCGGAAGGAAAACTTTCTCTGTGTTGTTTCGCCAAGATACAACCTTCACAAAGGCTGTCTGATTTCTCTATCAATGGTAAACCTCTTACCATTCCTTTTCTATTCAACAATTCAATACCTCCAAAGTTGTGATGTCCAAATCTCAAGTGCCACAACCAATTTTCATCTTTTGGTTCGCTTTGGATAGCCTCTTGTGTCACTACAGCTATTTCTTCTTCATTTTTCAAATCTTCTCTCATTCTAAGAGGGAACATCCTGTTCCTTGTCATTTTCACTTTAGCAATACATTGTTTGTTGGGTGTTTTGTCCATGATGGTACAAACATCATCCTCAAAAAATACATTGTACCCCTTTTGAACAAGTTGTCCAATACTTAAGAGGTTACACTTCATTCCTGGAACATAATAAACATCTGCTATGGATTTTTTTGCACCTTTCCTTGTTAAAACATTTACATCTCCTTTTCCCATAACAGAAACTTTGCTATCAGTTCCTAGTGTGACTTGTGACTTCACACTCTCATCTAACATAGAAAACATTTCTATGTTTCCTTCATATGGTTACTACAACCAGAGTCTAGAAACCATAAGTCTTCATTCTTTTCTTCAGCCATATTACAAGCTAAAAATAAATTGTCTTGGCTGAGATTTTCCCTTGTAAAATTTGCATTTGTTCTATTTCCCTTATCATGATGCTTCTTTCTACATTCATTAGCATAATGACCATATTTTTTACAATAGTGACATTGGACATTGGACTTATCATACCTTTGTCCTTGAGCATTCTGCTGGCCACTTTGCTGGCTGCTGCCTTGGCCTTGATGCTGATTTGGATTGTTGCCCCTTCCTTGAGCATTTGCTAGACTGTTCCTTCCACCTCTGTTTTGGCTTCTGCCTCTTCCTCTCTTGTTTCCTCTGCCTTGCCCTTTTCCTCTTCCAAAAGACATTTGGGTCTTAAAGGCATGCTCAAGATATGAGTTTTCACTCCTTCCCAATCTCTGCTCATGGGTCATCAGTGATGCATGTAGCTCATCCACTGAAAAATTTGTGAGATCCTTAATCTCCTCTATGGTGGTGACAATCACGTCTAATCTTGAGGGTAGACTCCTCAAGAGTTTTTCCACAATCCTCTTGTCTTAAAAGAGTATCTCCATGAGATCTTATTTGTGTGACCATTCCAATCACATGAGTGAAGAATGAGTCAATAGTATCTGACTCTTTCATACAGAGAATCTCAAAGTCTCTCCTTAGCAACTAAAGTTTTGTTGTCTTCACTTTTTCCATGCCTTGATAGGCTGCCTTGAGAGTTTCCCATGCTTCTTTGGATCTCTTGGCTACTACTATCCTCGGAAACACACTCTCGTGCACTGCTTGATACAATAAGAAGAGAGCTTTGGAGTCTTTCTTCTTATTTCTCTTCAGCAACTCTTTCTCTACCTGAGTTAAATCATCAAACTCTTGTACATCTGCTGGCTCTTCAAAACCATCCTCAAAAAATTCCCATACGTCTTGGGAAGCAAATAAAGCTCTCATAGTTATTGACCAGTAGTCATAATTTTTCCCATTAAATTGTGGGAGGTGGATATTTACAATACCCATGCTAGTGCTGGCTCCAACCATTCTTGCACTCTTAACTATGATTCAAAAAACACTTGACTATGTATTTAAAATATCTGACTGTTCTGCAACAGTAACACAATAAACTGTATAGAGAAATACCTTGAATTATTTTTGGCTGAGTCTTCACACTGCTGGAGAAGCTGCTGCAACAAAGAGCTCCTTCCTTCAGCTTCTTTGATCTTCAAAGAGCCTGGACTAGCTTTGATACCATGTTGAAATATTTAAAAATTCCAGAACAACAATGGAGAGAGTAATACTCTCCTCTTTAACACAAAGAAATTAAAAATTTCTTGACAGGAGACAGAGTTCAACACTTTGAAAATTTTCTATTTCATTCACTGTAAACTATTACAAAAAATTTCTTCCTCTGTCAGAGGGATTTACAAAAAAAACAAGACTGCTACATAAACACAGTGCTCTCAAAATTATTCTCTGTCTCACACACAGAAAAAATATACTCTGTCTCTAAAAACTACTCACTGTTGTGCATGAAATTACACTCTATCTATTGAGAAAAACGCACTGTTGTGCTGTGTAAAACTATATCATGTTACTACATTGTTGTGTAAAAATTTTCTGCACTACTATGCATGTGTAAAAATATTACATTACGTTACCACCTTTTCGGGCCTTCTTACATTTTTATGCCGCAGAACATTTTAAAATAATCATAACAAAAAATATAAAACTAAACTAAACTAAAGTCCCAAAAAGAACTGTTGGGGCCCACTACATAAATCACATATGACGTATAAGACTAAAGGTTAAAAACCTTTTACACTGCGCTATGAAAAAATATAACACAACAAACCTTAATAAAACATAATACCCTGGACTTTAAACCTCATTTAACCCGACTGCACAAAACCATTTCATGTTACAAAAGAGCCCGCTGACGTCAGGGCCTTTGTGACACAAAATCCCAATCAAATGCGCCATATAAGGATTTCGGGTCCGATTTGGGCTCGGCGTACGGAGGGAAGAGTGCGACGCGAAATTGATTCAAATCCACTTCATAAACATTTCGGGTCCAGTTTGAGTTCTCGGCTCGACGTCAAAATAAAACCCGCTCCAATCAAGTGTTGCCATATGTCTGCTGACATGACGGTTGACTAGGCGTGGGGACTGTGGTTCTGTGGGACTGTTGTCGTGGTCGTGGGACCACACAAAAGAACTTTAAACTAACATGTCTTCCCACATTCAAAAATTAAACTCTGCTTTCCTTTTATACAGTGCTCTGTTTTCAAAAACTACAAAGGACTATAAGAAAAAAACGACTGAACTTGACTCTGCATCAAAGTAGAAAGTGGCTCTGCATCAAAGACATGAAAACGAAAATGGAAAGCGGCTGTATGCAGATGGTGAATCACTCCTGTACTGATTTTCCTGCGGATGTACCAATCTGCAGTTGAAATTAACATTTCAACACTATGACTCTGCAATGACTGAGAAATGGATTGCAGATCAGAGATTTTAGCCAACAATAAATATAATGTGACGGAAGTTGTTGTATTGCCAATACTCATAATGGAGGCAGCATTAGCAATGCAAAAAATTTGAACGATAACTTCAGGTGCTACACCGGATTCCCAAACATAGCTCGCAACTTCAATGTCATCCTGCCTTTATGCCGCCTAAATCAAACATGGAAGAAAACCAGTGAAATTTGGTTGATTTAATAACAGTGGGTTGTTAGGTCCTGAAGGTCGGGTATTTTCAGTTATTGCATCTAGTTGGGAGTTGGATTTACTTCTGATACATCCCAAACATAGCTAGAAACTTCAATGTCATCCTGATGCGGTTCCGCTAAATAAAGTATGTAATAAAACCAATGAAAATTGAGGAATTTGATAAGAGTGGGTTGTTGGGTTATGAAGCTCTAGTAGCTCTAGTATTGCATCCAGTTGTGAACTTGTGAGCTAGATTTTTCGGGTTGAATGGCTTCCTCCTTTTGGTTGGCATAGGTATATATACATATTTTTCCAGGTATGACTGTGTGAAATTATCTACAGATGTTTTATGGTAAATTTCATTTTATTATTATTAAAAAACAATAAAGAATCCCTTCGATTTTTTGGTTAGTTAATAAAAAACATAATCATACTAGCTCCTTTGCATGACTTAGTTCATTCCTAATCTTATAGGTTTGGTTTGTTGGGATGGATCACTTGTATACTTGCTTTGGTGAATATGCTAGAAGTGTTATTTTGCTTTCTTTCCTTAATAAACTCTTCCTTTCCCTCAGACTTCCTTTCTCCAGGGGAATCACCACTCTAATTCTTTCCCCGCAAAGATTATCAATAGATTTTCTATGATCAAGTTTGTTTTGGGGTTGTCCTTTTATTCCAATATATTATGTACTTTAAATTTCAAATGTGAAAACATAATTTCAAATTTAGTTGGGGAGTCATGAAAATGAATGGGGATTCAACAAACGAGTGGTGAACTTGAGCTCAGACATTGCTTTAGTTGCTTCACACGATTAGAGATTCTTTTATTTTTTAGAAATTGATAGGTTGTTTGTGGAACCTTAGCCTCTTTACGAAGTACACTCTAGAGAATGAGTGAAATTTGAAGATCCTTGGTTGGTGTGGTAATTGAAGAAATTAAAGGCAACCCAACTTGTTTAGATTTCTTGAATATTTTATTTTAACAAAAAATATTATTCATAATTTTTGAATGATAATTGTTTTATAAATTACTATATACTCATATTGGATTTTTGGAATAAAACATATACGCAGTGATCTTCATTTTAAAAAAAATTAAAAACAATACAGCCTCCAACTAATCAAATATAGTTTATGCCATTTAATGTTTGACATTGATGTCATTGCATGTGCTTACTAATTCATTGCATAGATGCTAAATTTCCCAATCAAAAAGTCCAAAGAGTCCGACCATGTGATCTGAAAACAATCACATGTATTTCATCCACTATTCGCTTCTCTAGTAGAGAAGGCTAAAAAGGTAGTTAATGGAGAGTAATATGGCCATGGTATTTTTTTGGGGTCAAATATTACATTACAATCATCAAAGTATGCCTTTGTATTAGTGATTTTGAAGTCCAATATATTTCTCTACTCTAAATAATAAATTAGGTTATAAATAATAAATTTTTTATATTTTTAACATTTTGAATTTAAGAATTTTTTTTTAATAATTTTTTTTTGGAATTTATTAAAAATAGTCGAAATGTTTTTTTATTATTAAATTTAAATAAAATAATATATATATATATATATATATATATATATATATATATATATATATATATATATATATATATATATATATATATATATATTTGTGAATTCTGTAGGACCTGACTTTTCTATTATATAGAGCAAGTTGCAAAATATATACAAACCAAAATATGCGCCTCAACCTGTTCGAAGGAAACCAGTCCTGTTGGCCATCTGAGAAAGTTGAAAGCTAACCAAAATTGGTACTGTTTCAAGCGCTCATTAGCAGCATGTACTACACGACTATGATCATAATATTTACATATTAAACTGCAGGAATAACTACAATGGAAAAAAAACATACAAAAACTAGTAAAGCAGATAGTGCCTAGCCATCCGATGAATCTACTGGGGCTGGGGCTTTCACTGAGGACCCAGGTATCTCCACACACTGCATTGCACTCAACTGTTCCTCAATACGTCTAATTCGGGCATTCTGTTGCATCTGGGTTTTGGTCATGGAACTGATATCCTGCTTGATGTGCTGAAGGTCAAAGAGAATGGAAGTATGAACTTCCTAGTCCTTCATACTCATCATTGCTTGAGCAAGAACACACTTGAACTGCCAATACATTTTAACTGATTGTTGATATAGGGAAATCCTGCCTCGAGTACTGCCCGAGTCATTGTGAAAATCCATCAAACCTTGTTGATGTGTAGAGCCAATCTCATCAATAGAACTATTCTTTTCCCAACGCTGTATCCTTTCTTGAATATGCAGAGGGGTATTAACCATATATGTGTTGACCAACCTGTCAACAACCTGCGCATTCGTTTTCCGGCCTCTCTTACTAGGCCCCACAGGTTCAGTGGTTGAAGGACTATGTGCTTTCTGCTTTCGGCCAGAAGATCTGGATTTTGGCATTGTTAAACCGAAGGAGCCTGCTAAATATAACAAAAAAACCAGAGGAGAATGGTGAGGACGAGTAAGAAAATCATAAGCAACAGCAGGGGTGGGCAGCGGTATGCTGGCAAATACTATGAAGTCAACCCATTGCAGAACGAAGGTAACGCACCAAGCAAAAACCTTAAAACAGGGCATAAGCAACAAAAAGCTAGTGCGCCGACCCAACTGATGAAAACAATGGGCATACATCTGTCTTACTAAATATAAACCCGCGGGATGAGTGAAACCGAACCTAAACCCCTTACATTGCTCATGCAGACAATGATAATCAGTATCAAAGAGAAGGATGTTGACCCAAAAACAGAGACATCTTTGAAAGCAATACATAGTTGAAATTAACCTCCCAGAACCAGCATCCAAGCACAGGTAACAAGTAAACCCCTGTAGAACCCAAATGACAACGAAACAAAAGGGAGGGCTCCTAAAACAAGGGTTAACCTTCAATTGAACATGCAACTTGTAGACCAGCATAATGAGACCCAAACCCATTACAATGGCAATTCGCAGACCGACTGGTAAAGAAGAGTGGAAGTGCAGTTGAAAGAGAAACATTACATACGAAAGCCTGTTTCCTGTAAGCTGGAAAGGTGAACATCCAAGGAAACACCGCAACATCCAACGCTAAACTCTGCTATGCGCAGTACCAACCCTGAGCGAAATGGAGGTATGACAGAAGGCTAAAAACGAAGACAACAAAAACCGTGAACAGGAAGAACCACGCTGGAGCATTGAATCAATAACGAGAGGCATTATTACCATAACCCAATTACGCATGCGAAAAGGCGGTGAGAGACTAACAGCTAGCTGGGCTTTTAAATGCAACTGGCAAGTGAATCAGTGATCCGCTACCGATGATCAACGTGGCACCCCAATCGGGGGTAAAATATAAAATTTTATATATAAATATGAATTGTTAAATTGTTAAATTTATATAGCTTAATTTTCTTAATGAACAAGAGTTTTTAGAATAAAATTATCTATTTTTTGGTAAAATGTTGAATTGTTTAGTAAATGTTTTACTAATCATTATAACAAAGAATTGAATTTACTGGAAACTTTCTATTTCTTAATAATGAAATGTTCAACCAAATCTTCCAAACACTTTCATGAAACACACAATTTTATTCCAAAAAAATTCTTATCCAATATGATAATTGACTATCAAAACCGACATGCAAAATTATCAATTTTATATTCCCACATGCAAAATTATTAATTTTATATTCAAAATTTTAAACATTTACATGATGCAACAAAACAATTATCCTTTTAAAAAAAATAAAATAAATAAACTTACAATTAAATGCTCCAATCCAAAGAAAAAATATAATATAGAAAATTAATTTAACATACACTATTCGAAAACGGAAACAATTTTCTGGATTTTTTTTAATCCCCATCAGAATCCTATCTTACTTTATGGGTTATTCTGTTACTTTTTCAGAGCCACAAGTTCTATAGCTATAATTGTTTTCAGAGCCACAAGTTTTCTGTGCAAATGGAAGTACGGAAGCTTGAAAGTCTGCATGGAGAAAACATCTGTTGGCTGCGTGTTTTGAGTGGATCTAAGTATATTGTATTATGTAGTTGTTGGGAGGCGAATCTCATTTTCAGCTTCTGTGGGGACTAGATCTCAGCAGCAGATCTTGCTTTTCTTGTTGCAGCGTTCTAAATAAGCAAACAAAAAAAATGGCCTGCGTGATAGCTTCTTTACACAGGCAGAAGGGTGCTCTGCTAAATTTGTGCGATTTATGAGAACGCACTCTCATATTGCATCCTTGCGCTGTGCTTGTCGGGATTGTTAGATCCCATCGTCAAAGGCAAGATCGTAACTGGGCATTGTGTCTAGCGGTGGTACGAGCTTCCTGCAGGGTGAAGCCTCCTCTCATGAAATTTCCGGATCAGGATGAATTCATTGGAGCTGCTATCTAGTATCACGATCTCATGTGATTCTTAGATCTGGGCACGGAAACATCTGCGTGAGGAGTCCGCAGAGCAGCAGAGATAAGGCATAAGTGGCAGAACACATCCAAAATTTAGATGAGCTCCGGGATTTATGAACTTTGTGTGTATTTTGAGTGGCATATGTGGCAGAACACATCCAAAATTTAGATGAGCTCCGGGATTTATGAACTTTGGGTGTAGTTTGAGTGTATTTTGCAGCGTGTTGGCCAAGTCTGTCCGCAATCGATTGCTGGGTTTACACTAGGGACATCTATCTGCAATTATGACTGCCCCACTGAAAGTACAAATAGAGAAATGGGCGGAGCTCCGCATTATACATAGAAGAAGCTATTGATTTCGCAAGAGATTCGAATTTGCAACTACGGCAGAGATTGCGACAAGTTTTAAATTGCACGAAATTTAGAGCGGTGAAAACACAATTGGATCCCGTTCTTGGCAACTCATATACGGTGTTGGTTTTATTTAATGGAATAAGGTGTTTGAATTTTCTCAATCATCGCCTTTCAGCTTTGCAGAACAAGTATTTCTGATTCGAAATCTTCAATCAAATGATTTATGGTCCCAGGTCTATTTTGAAGATATAATATAATATAATAATAAGGTTGTTGGTAGTTTGAAGTGTGTTATAATGTGTGAAAAGTCAAATGAAGAATAAATTGCAGAATAGATTAACATATTTTAAATTGGTGGTTTTTTTATGGATATGGTGACACAAAAACATATCACTAATTTGATTATGTATAATTTGTTATAAGTTGGGAACATCTTCTGAAGCTAAGAAATGTGTTTCAGAGTTCATATTGTAAAATTTACTTATGAATACATTTAGTATACAACAAAGGACTTTGTCACTAGCACTTTTAAGACAATAGATATTTTTGTCTTAAAAAGTCACTTTTTTATTTTAGTCATTTTAAATTAAAATTGAATATCAATTGAATTATCTTAAATATAAAATTTAAGACAAAAAGAGTTTGAGACAAAAAAATGTCTTAAAACAACACTTTATATTTGTTGAAATATTGAAAAATTTCAGAATAAACAGTGGAGAGAGTAATACTCTCCTCTTTAACACAGAGAAATTAAATTTTTTCACTCACAGGAGACAAAGTTTCAACTCAAAAAACAAACTTTTATTCCATAAAAAAATTGTTACAAATTCTTCCTCACACAGAGGGATTTACAAAATATGTGACTGCTTCAAAACAAAGTTCACAAAGTCTTCCTGTCTCTCAAACAAAACACTCTGTCTCTCTGAAAAATACACTGCTGTGTATTTTCAATTCCGCACTGTTGTGCTTACAAAACGACTCTGTTCTGTTTAAAAACAAAACAATAATACATTTGCCTCTCGGGCCTTTTCTTTATATATGCGCCGCACATATATTAAAATAATAAACAAAACAAAAAAAATATAAAAGCATCGGGTCTGGTCTTTAAACATAACTCGCGACCTTTTTAGAAATCCCGATCTCCGATTGATAACTGGATGCGATGGACTTGTTTTAAATCCACCCTATAAACAAATCAGGTCCGTGCCATATAACAAAAACACGCGACTGAATAAAAGTTGCGATTACGCGATGTTGCGATGTTGCGATTGTGATGGGATCGCATCGCACCATCGGCATCGATAGTATAACATATGGATGGAACACTTGAGACTTGCGATTTGCGATTGTGCGATGGCGCGACAATCGCATCGCGGCTTTCAACCCGACGAATAACAAATGGACTTGCGATGTGCGATGGCGCGACAATCGCATCGCGACTTTTCAACGGCGGTATGGTATATGACATGCGATATTGCGATTTGCATCACGAATATGTAATACAATGCCGCGTGGTCTGTGGACCCACGGGCCTCAGCTTTATGGGAGGGCGATTTTAATACATGCGATTTGTATTATCACATCGGGCCATAACAAAAGGCCGCAGTAATATGTGTTTGTTTGTTCCGCACGCGGAACTCACCACATCAACAAGACACTTGCTGGAATATCTTGTGATTTACCGCCTCTGCCATTACTCCGCCGATTAAATTGGTAAGGCTTTAAAGCCTGATCCAATCCTGTAATCAAAGCTCTGCCTGCTGGCGAGACTTTGAGTCTTGGCATTAAACTCTGTTGTTTAAGAAATTGGCTACTGCCTTGTATAAAATATCAAGGGGAAAAAATCCCAACTGTTCTGTACTGCACCTGTGAATCTTTGCAATCCTTTTGAAATTTCTTTAATTTAAACGGCAACCGCCTTTGCTAAGGCTTCAATGTGCTACTTTTCTTTCACTTCTGCATTTACTGCTGATTGACTTCAGCAGTTGGAATTAATTTCCAACACTCCCCCTTAATTTCAACTGCTAGGTTTTTCTGCATACCTAGGCATTTCCTGAAATGTTCAAAACTTTTCTGCGTAAGTGGCTTTGTAAGGATATCTGCAAATTGCTCTTCTGTTCTACAATGTTGCAAAACTATCTCGTCATTGTTAACCAATTCATGTATGAAGTGAAACTTGGTGTCAATGTGCTTTGTCATTTTATGAAAAACTGAATTTTTAGACAATGCAATAGCTGAGTTATTGTCACAATAAACCACTATCCCTTTTACCTGTTCTTGGCATAAACTTCTCAACATTTTTCTCATCCAAACTGCTTGACACGCTGCTGCTGTAGCTGCCACATATTCCGCTTCTGCTGTAGATAACACTACAATGGGTTGTTTCTTAGAAGCCCATGAACTGGCTCCTGAACTCATGTGAAAAACATAACCGGAAGTGCTCTTCCAATCATCTACACTTCTAGCCCAATCACTGTCTATGTATCCAACTAAATCTGAGCATTCTGAAGCAGTATATAAAATACCAAACCTTTTTGTACCTTTAAAATACCTCAGAATTCTTTTTGCTGCCTATCAATGTGCATCCTTTGGCTTTTCCATGAATCTGGAAATCAGACTAACAGCATGCATTATGTCCGGCCTAGTTGCAGTCAAATACATAAGGCTGCCAACTATGCTCTTGTATAAACTAGGATCAAAATCCTTACTGCTGTCCTCTCTGCTGAGTTTTAATCCCATCATTGTGGGAGTGATCGTTGCTTTGCTTTCCTGCATGTTAAATCTTTCAAGCACCTCATTAACATACTTTTTCTATGAAATAAAAATCCCACTTTCATCTTGTTCTAATTCTATTCCCAATAAGTATCTCAACAAACCCATGTCAGTCATTTCAAATTCTTCTTTCATGACTGTTTTAAAATTTTCAATAAGATAATCATCATTACCTGTGAATATAACATCATCAACATACAAGACTACAATAAATATTTTTCCATCATTTTCTTTGATGTAGAGAGTGGGTTCCCCCTCACATTTTTCAAATCCATTTTCCAGTAGACAGGAATCTATCCTATTGTACCACGCTCTTGGCGCTTGCTTCAGCCCATAAAGAGCTTTCTTCAACTTGCACACTTTCTGCTCTTGGCCTTTCTTCTCATAGCCGAGAGGTTGTTCAATGTAAACCTCTTCCATTAACACTCCATTTAGGAATGCTGACTTTACGTCCATTTGGTAAACTTTCCACTTGTTTTGTGCTGCTATGGACAGCACTGCTCTCACGGTTTCCATTCTAGCAACCGGTGTGAAATTTTCCTTATAATCTATCCCATGCTTCTGCTTATAACCTTTGACAGCAAGCCTTGCCTTGTGTCTCTCTATTTTTCCTTCAGCATTACTCTTGGTCTTGTCGACCCATTTTACTCCTATGACATCTTTACCTTTTGGTAGTTCAACCAAATCCCAAGTCTTGTTTCTTTCTATCGCATTTATCTCCTTATCCATAGCTTCTATCCATTTCTCATCCTTGATAGCTTCTTCGAAATGAACAGGATCATCAACATGACAATATAAAGCAAACAAATAATTGATACCTTCATTTGCTATATCTTTTTCATAAATATCTTTCAAACTTCTGAATTTCTTACCTCTTTCAGTAGGTGTACAAATGTTTGAAGAAGCACTTGAATTTCCTCCTTGTGGTGTGCTTGGAGAAGCACTGTCATTTCTCCTCAAGGGTGTGCTCAGCTGCTCTTTTGTTGGTGTTGCTGTTTGGGGATGTATTTCAGCTAACTCATCATTATTTTCATCATGAGATAAACAGTGTTTAACATTCACTATTTTCTCTATGCTTCCATCCCAAGCTTCCTCTTCAATAAACTGAACATCTTTGCTCATAATAAACTTCTTGGTGGATGGGTTATACAACCTATAGGCCTTGGATTCCTCACTGTATCCAATGAAAATGCACTTCTCCCCCTTGCTGTCTAACTTCTTCCTTAGCTAATCTGGAATGTGTGCATAAGCCACACATCCAAAAACCTTCATGTATGTGACACCTTGCTTTGTGCCACTCCATGCCTCTTCCGGAACTTTGTTCATAACTGCTTTTGTAGGGCATCTATTCAAAATATACGCTGCACAATGTACAACTTCAGCCCAATAATCATTAGGCAAATGCTTTGCCTTTAACATACTCCTTGCCATGTCCATTATGGTTCTATTCTTCCTTTCGGCTACTCCATTTTACTGCGAAGTATATCTAGTTGTAAACTGCTTAATACCATTTTCTCTACAAAAACATAGAAAATATTTAGAGATATAATCACGTCCTCTATCAGTCCTTAGGACTTTGATATGCAGCCCACTCTGGTTCTCAACGAGTGCTTTGAAATTGCGAAATTTTTCAAACACTTCACTTTTGTTTTTCAAAAAGTAAACCCAAGTTTTTCTTGTAAAATCATCTATAAATGTTAACACATAGTGGTTGCTTGCAAGCGATGGAGTTTGCATCGGTCCACATACATCTTAGTGGACTATCTCTAAGGGTGCCTTTGCCCTTATGCTTTTCCCGGAAGGAAAACTTTCTCTGTGTTGTTTCCCCAAGATACAACCTTCACAAAGGCTGTCCGGTTTCTCTATCAATGGTAGACCACTTACCATTCCTTTTATGTTCAACAGATTAAGACCTCCAAAGTTGAGATGTCCAAATATCAAGTGCCATAACCAATTATCATCCTTTGGTTCGCTTTGGAAAGTCTCTTGTGCCACTGCTGCTATCTTTTCTTCATTCTTCAAGTCTACTCTCATTCTGAGAGGGAACATTCTGTTCTTTGACATCTTTACTTCAGTAATACATTGTTTGCTGGGTGGTTTGTTCATGATGGTACAAACATCATCCTCAAAGAAAACATTATACCCCTTACGGAAAAGCTGTCCAATATTTAAGAGGTTACACTTCATTCCTGGAACATAATAAACATCTGCTATGGATTTCTTTGCACCTTTCCTTGTTAATACATTTACATTTCCTTTTCCCATAACACAAACTTTGCTATCAGTTCCTAATGTGACTTGTGACTTCACACTCTCATCTAACATGGAAAACATTACTAAGTTTCCTATCATATGGTTACTGCAACTAGAGTCTAGAAACCATAAATCCTCACTTTTTTCTTCAGCCATATTACAAGCTAAAACAAATTATTTTGGCTGATATTTTCCTTAGTGAAATTTGCACTAGTTCTACTTCCCATATCATTCTTCTTCTTTCTACATTCACTAGCATAATGACCATATTTTTTACAATAGTAAAATTGGACATTGGATTTGTCATACCTTTGTCCTTGAGCATTCTGCTGACCACTATGTTGGCTGTTGCCTTGGCCGTGGCTGTGATTTTGACTGTTGCACCTTCCATGTGAATGTGGAGGGCTGTTTCATCCACCTCTATTTTGGCTTCTGCCTCTTCCTATTTTGTTTCCTCTACCTTGCCCTCTTCCTCTTCCAAAGTACATCTGGGTCTTAAAGGCATGCTCAAGAGATGATTTTTCACTTCTACCCAATCTTTGTTCATGGTTCATCAGTGATGCATGAAGTTCATCCACTGAAAACTTTGTGAGATCCTTAGAGTCCTCTATGGTGGTGACAATCACATCGAATCTTGAGGGTAAACTTCTCAAGAGTTTTTCCACAATCCTCTTGTCTTCAAGAGTCTCTCCATGAGATCTTATTTGTGTGACCATTCCAATCATATGAGTGAAGAATGAGTCAATAGTATCTGACTCTTTCATACAGAGAGTTTCAAAGTCTCTCCTCAGCAACTCAAGTTTTGTCGTCTTCACTTTTTCCATGCCTTGATAGGCTATCTTGAGAGTTTCCCATGCTTCTCTGGATCTCCTTGCTGCTGCAATCCTTGGAAACACACACTAATGCACTGCTTGATACAAAAAGAAAAGAGCTTTGGAGTCTTTCTTCTTATTTCTCTTCAAAAGTTCTCTTCCTGCCTGAGTTAACATATGAAACTCTTCTTCATCTGCTGGCTCTTCAAAGCCATCCTCAACAAATTCCCATAAGTCTTGGGAGACAAATAAAGCTCTCATAGTTATTGACCAGTAGTCATAATTTTTCCCATTAAATTTTGGGAGATGGATATTTCCCATACCCATACCAGTGCTGGCTCCAGCGATTCTGCACTCTTAACTGTGATTCAAAAACACTTGACTGTGTGTTTAAAATAACTTAACTGTTCTGCAACAGTAACATAAAAACTGTATAGAGAAATAACTTTGGATTATTTTCGTTGAGTCTTCACACTACTGGAGAAGCTGCTGCAACAAAGAACTCCTTTCCTTCAGCTTCTTTGACCTTCAAAGAGCCTGGACATGCTCTGATAACATGTTGAAATATTGAAAAATTCCAGAATAAACAGTGGAGAGAGTAATACTCTCCTCTTTAACAGAGAGAAATTAAAATTTTTCACTCACACGAGACAAAGTTTCAACTCAAAAAATAAACTTTTATTCCATAAAAAAATTGTGACAAATTCTTCCTCACACAGAGGGATTTACAAAATATGTGACTGCTTCAAAACACAGTTCACAAAGTCTTCCTGTCTCTCAAACAAAACACTCTATCTCTCTGAAAAATATGATGCTGTGTATTTTCAATTCCGCAGTGTTGTGCTTACAAAATGACTCTGTTCTGTTTAAAAACAAAACAATAATACATTTGCCTCTCGGACCTTTTCTTTATATATGCACCGCGCATATATTAAAATAATAAACAAAACAAAAAAAATATAAAAGCATCGGGTCCGGTCTTTAAACATAACTCGCGACCCTTTTATAAATCCCGATCTCCGATTGATAACTGGATGCGATGGACTTGTTTTAAATCCACCCTATAAACAAATCGGGTTCGTGCCATATAACAAAAACACGCGACTGAATAAAAGTTGCGATTGCGCGATGTTGCGATGGTGCGATTGCGATGGGATCGCATCGCACCATCGGCATTGGCAGTATAACATATGGATGGAACACTTGAGACTTGCGATTTGCGATTGCGCGATGGCGCAACACTCGCATCGCGGCTTTCAACCCGGCGAATAACAAATGGAGTTGCGATGTGAGATTGTGTGATGGCGCGACAATCGCATCACGACTTTTCAACGGCGGTATGGTATATGACATGTGATATTCTGATTTGCATCGCGAATATGTAATACAATGCCACGTGGTCTGTGGACCCACGGGCCTCATCTTTATGGGAGGGCGATTTTAATACATGCGATTTGTATTATCGCATCGGGCCATAACAAAAGGCTGCAGTAATATGTGTTTGTTTGTTCCGCACGCGGAACTCACCACATCAACAAGACACTTGCTGGAATATCTTGCGATTTACCGCCTCTGCCATTACTCTACCGATTAAATTGGTAAGGCTTTAAAGCCTGATCCAATCCTGTAATCAAAGCTCTCCCTGCTGGCGAGACTTTGAGTCTTGGCATTAAACTCTGCTGTTTAAGAAATCGGCTACCGCCTTGTATAAAATATTAAGGGGATCAAATCCCAACTATTCTGTACTGCACCTGTGAAGCTTTCCAATCATTTTTCAATTTCTTTAATTTAAATGGCAACCACCTTTGCTAAGGCTTCAATGTGCCACTGTTCTTTCACTTCTGCATTTACTGCTGATTGACTTCAGCAGTTGGAATTAATTTCCAACAATATTTAAGACAAAAAGAGTTTGAAACAAATATTTTAAGACAATTCTTTATATTTAAGACAAAAATAGTTTAAGACAAAATATTTTAAGACAAAACTTTATATTTAAGACAAAAAGAATTCGAGACAAAAATATTTTAAGACAAAAACAATTTAAGACAAAAGTATTTTAAGACAAAACTTTACATTTAAGACCAACAAAAGATTTTGAAACAAAAACATTTTAAGACAAAAACAATTTAAGACAAAAATATTTTAAGACCACAAAATCGACTTGAGGCAAAAATATTTTCAAAGGAAACTTTATATTAAGACAATGGCCACATAAACACAGTGGAAATTAAGACAAAATTCATTTAAGACAATTAACAATTAAGAAAAAATGATATCAATTGAAGACAATACTATCTAACATGACTTGCAAAATGGACTCTGATAGTGCACCCTAAGTCTGCCAGCATGCAGGCTACTACTGTCTCACACCTATATCGAGGTTTCTATTTCACTTATCATTCACGCTATCTTATATAAATACAACAATTTCTTGGGCTCTTCGTTTTGGTGGGGTAGATGACTTTAAAGAACACGACAACTTCTCCTCGCAAGATTTCTCAAAAATAAATCCCTCTTTTGTCCCTTCGATATCTATTTATACGATTAGAGACAACTTGTATGTCATTGCAGTCGACACTACTACACGGAGGGAGCTTTTAATACAAAAGAAATATTTTGTCTTATAATTTTCGATACGAGGCACTAGTAAAAAAGGCAAAAGTAAAGGATTAAGGTTTTTCCTTTATGTTGTTGATGGGTTATTCAAGAAGCAGAGCGATGGAGGCCGAAAAAAACTGATGGGATTTAAGGCAATGGAGGGCGAAAACATAGGTGCTTGGTGAGAGGAGTGATGGTGGCACTTTCGTTGAACATGGATAGGCAGTAACATATTTGGAGTACTTTTCGAGGTCTCCATCGATAGTGTTTTGGAATTTGTTTTTTTTACTATTTGATTTATTTTGAACGCTACTTCTATTTATTGGTTGCTGCTATCAGTACATTGTTGTGTGAAACTTCTAACGTTCATCAGCAACATGGATTAGATTCACTTAAAGGATGGTGGAGACGATTTACAGAATATACGTTGGTAGACAATATGCCTATATCAAAATATCTATGACAACTTTTACGAGAAGCAGATGTCGAGGAAAAAAGATAGCATTGTGGAAGCATTAGTAACAAAATTAACAAGGGCAATAATTTTGGTTGTATGTGTGGAGTTAGATGGATTAATTGTAGCATTTACTGGGGAAATTACTGGTGCTGTTTGGTGCAATTCGTTTAAGCATAAATATCTAAGCTAGATTCAGTTTTTATCCTAATTCTAGATGATATCAAGGTTCTCTACTAGTTCTTTTGTTTCAAGGTACACTAATAACAATTTATTTTCCACTCTAGTTTTTGGTATACTCTGTGGTCTATATGAGACGCACTAGTTGGTTGTTTACATTTTTTTTCTTCTAAACTTTTTCTCTAGTGGATCTCCTTGCTCCTTCCCTGGTTTGGGAATGGTCAATCAGGGGATTTTCAAGGATCTTAGCTGCTACCTATTTTTCTTCTCTATGGTTTATTTGAGACACACTCGCTGGTTGTTTTACATGGTATTTCTTCTGAAAATTTTCTCCTATGGATATTCCTCCTCCTCTCTGGGTTGGAATTGGTCGGTAGGAGGATTTCTTAGAATATTTACTACTATGTAAGTGCAATAATTTTGATTGGTGGAATTCATAACATATTTCAATTTTGAAGTCGACCACGAAAGATTCTCTTGGGGTCATTAATTGGTCTGGTGGGATATTTATTTTCCAAGTTGGTCATTGATTTTATGAGGGATAATCCATTAATGGTTTGCGCTGTCATTGAAGATATTTGTCAATTGTGTGCTTGATTATATTTTTTGAAGGAAATTGGTCGATGGGGATTAACCAGTCTATTTTATTTGAAGAGGTTTCCTAGTGGATTGAGTTGGTGACAACCTACATCGATTAGTGTCAATTATTGATAAGTGACACTAATTTACCTTGTAAACAAATTTTATTGAGGTTTTTTCAGACACTACTACATTTAAGGTATCTTTTAGTAATTCTCTCTACTTTCGTTCACATATAGGTGGGATTGAAAAGTGTCGGTGGTGTCCATTGTACAACGGGCCTTTACATCTGTCAGTAGAATTACACTTGATACTGAAGGAAACTGGGGTGGTGATGTGCCATTACTCGATGTGTTGGTACATGCAACTATTGAGGCAGAGAGTCGTGGCTGCCCCAAGTCGGAAGTCTATCCCTTTGGGACGTCTCCTGTACATGCAACTATACACGTGGATTCAAATGTTTCGATATCCCCACTGGTTATTGAATCCAATGTCGTAATCCACGAAAAATGTTTTTCCCTCATTCTTGGAAAAAGAAGGAAGTTAATTAAGGTTGATATGGATTATCAAAAACTTGTTTTTTATTCCGATGTTTTTTGGGAACGGGTGGTAGGATTACAACAACGTGATTTGGTGGGTAAGTGGTTTTATCTATGAATGGATGGCTCTCAGATGGCGTCATGGGTTAAAGAAAATTGGTATCCTATTCTTAAGTACTCTCCTCTTTTCAACATTTTATATAATCAATGGTTATGCTTCCACTTTATTAATGATGGAAAAGCTGAGAATATTTTGGGATAATATTGGGTTCATGGTTGTGGTTTCCTCTCTTTAAATCACTGATATGTGGTATTTGATCTATACCTAGAATTTCTATGAAAGAAATTGGTTTCAAGCTAAACTCCCTAGTTTCTTGCTTGTATTCTGGTCATGTGTGTTATGGTCATAAGTTTTATTGTAAAATGTTTTTCCTTATCCTTTAATTTTAATTTTTGATTAGTTAAGCCTATGACTACTACTATTTTCATAGCCTCTAGATCGTTGTTTAACATCTTTGAATGTCTTACATGAAGGGTTCATTCAAATTCTAAAAGAGTGTCAAGTTAATGGGAGTCATGGTCACACATGTTTTGTTCATGTCAAGTGAAAGGGTGTTTATTCATTTGTCCATCAGTATTTTCTAAATTGAGCTCATTTACAGTCATATTTCTGATGGTTACAAGGTATGGTCATTTGAAACATCCTACAAATTTATCCCCCATTCTTATTTACCCTATGCTTATCCATTTCACCTCTTATTTCCCCATTTACCCATTTCCCCATTTACCTTCCATTCATCCCCCTTCATATAAATTTACATCCTATACCCTTCCCATATACCATTAACCTATCATCATATTAAGTTCATTTTATTCCCCCCTTTCATTCTAAATCATTCCCTATATTAACATTTCCATTTCCCATACTCATATCATATAACCCTCATGCATAATACCCCATTCTCATATATATATAACTCCCATACCAAAGGGATATCATAACCCTTATACTTAATCATTACCTATGTTGTGATTCACATGCCAAGTCAGGTGGAGAGCTCCAAAACATCGAGTCAAAGCATCACAATGCTACTTAGATTTGCTCACTGCACAGCATTGCACATACTCTATTTTTTACACCCTTTTGAAACAATAATTCCGACCACATAAAGGAAAATTATGAAAAACTGGGAGAGGTTGTTCTTAAATACGAAACAAATTACAATAACATATTCTAGTTTTTGCACAGGTGTCACAGACCGGACGTTATGGATACATCTCTAAAGCTCATTTTTTGCAATTTGTAAATTTCATGTTTTGAGCCATGGTTTTGCAGAGAATTTTGGGAGAATATGGGAAGAAACTAAGAGAGGTATTTATTTCCCACACAATCATATAAAATAACCTCCTTTCATTTTGAAAAATATGTTACGGTTTGGGAGATATACCCAAAACAAAGTGTGTTGCGCAAGCATTACGCAAGTGTTGCACAACCCTTGCCTATAGAGTCTCACTCATATTTTGGAGCTTCCAGATGTCAGAGATTTGATAGGTCAACTTGCTTTACATCTGGCTACCATCTGAACTCATCTTTCATCGAACAAGCATCAACCATAAAGGAAAGATGACTTTGTGCTACCTAGTCGTTGTGCATAGTTGTTAGTTCACTAGCATTTTTTCTATTATTTTTGTTGTTTCTATTTTTTTTACTCAGGATGGATGAGATTCGAAGATAAACATGGTTTCAAATAGGTTATTTCTTTAGGCTGAAGTTAACTACTTTAGAATTTCCTTTCTTATTTGTGAAAAATGTGTAAACAACTATAATGTTTCTATTTTTGAGTTTCTACTTTTTGAGTTGGTGTTGATCCTCTCCATGTATCGAACATGTTTTGTATGCAACTGCCTATTACACTATGATATTTTTTCTATATAATGAAGAGAAGTAAATGAAGAAGGGGTTGGTTGGTTGGTTTGGCAAAAGACTTTGCAAGAGTGTTATTGTGTGATTGTGTTGTGGCTGAATTTGAATGCAAGGAGCTTATGTATCAGTTGATTCACTAATATTCTGGCGAATATGCTCATGGTAAGGGGCGTCATTGCAGAGTGGACTCATTGGCGAGGTAATTCAACGATCTTTTTGGCAGAAACCGCTTAGTGGATGTTTTTTTGCCTCCTTTTATTTCGAGATGGAGAAATGGTTGTGCTAGGTCTGTAGGCATCTTTAAGAGACATGCTTGTTTCATGCTTCACGAAAATTTAGTGGAGTGCTCAGGGTCTGTGAAATATTGGGTTATTCCATCCCAAATTTCAGACCATTACCCTATCATACTGTAGTGGCAGGAAGATAGGGATTGGGGTGGTATCTCGTTCGAATTTGATTCATTAGTGCATACTTTTTGGGCACTAGAATCAGACCCCTTGATCACATTTCCTTTTGAAATTATGGGGATTAATGTGAGGGCTCTTAAAACGCTTATTAGTAATTGGATTAAGACTAAAAAGGGAAGCATATTGATGAAAATTTGGCTATTGATAAAAAATTGTTATATGGGTCGAACCTTCACATGCATATTATTTTTCGGGGTTACTAGTTGTGGATTTAAAAAAGAGGAAGAATGATGTTCTGCAATTATAGGAGGAGGAGTGGAGACTGAAAACTCATGCCCTCTGAGTATTAGTAGGAGACACGAATACATAATTCTTCCATAATTATGCAACAAAGTGTTGAGAATTAGGTAAGGAAAAAATTAATACAAATTATCTTACATGATAATTCCTTGTGTTACATCTTTACTTATTATCTTCATTCATCATTATTATTATGTTCAATACATCAAACAGTTATCAAAACAATAACATCAGTGCCACAATAGTTAGCCTCCAAGCCAAGGCTAAAACCCCTCTTGAGAAGAAAACCCACAAACCTCTTCTTATATATTCTTCACTAAATGAGTATTAATATATATAGCTCATGTTAAATCATAAATACTTAATATATGTAGCTCATTAGATATTAAATAAGCTCTTGGTAGATTAGTGATAATTGTTAACTTTAATTTTATTAAAAAAAAAAAAATAAGAAAAAAATAAGATAAATAATTTGAAAAAAAAAAATTATATTTTTAAATATCAATGAAACATGAAATTGTGTCAAACAACTGACACTCTCGTTACAACTTACAACATCATATCCACTCCTTTAAAAAAAGCATTACAAAGTCACCTTTCCATTTATTCATAAAGGGCTTCATGATGGCTTCATCATTACATCATATTGATTTCTTTAAAAAAACATTGCAAAGTGATTTTAACATTTATTCATTATGACTTTATATTGACGTATAAAAGCATTACCCAAGCGTCTTACTTCATATGGACTTAAAATTTTGAACATTTTTATTGAGTTTAAAATTAACTTTATCAGATTTGCACCACAACATGACTAGAGAACTTTGAAACAAGAAAAATGTTACATTCTCATTGGAAAGCGACAACGCTCGATATCAATTTTATCTTTCCCAACGATCTTGGAAATTTTCATTGATGTCA
Organism: Pinus albicaulis; assembly: GCA_034641835.2. NCBI lineage: Eukaryota > Viridiplantae > Streptophyta > Pinopsida > Pinales > Pinaceae > Pinus > Pinus albicaulis. The sequence goes on along the minus strand of CM076571.1, from coordinate 502,188,604 downwards.
AACACACTGATATATTAATAATTTGAATTCACTCAATACACGCTGTGAAATCATTCTATCGTACAGGAACAAGGAACTATTGAAATATTATGAGAAGAAACCTTACCTAAAATTCCGAAATATATATCGTGGTGAGTATGCGATTGTGTGATAGATAGAACAAGCTACTTAGTGATCACATGGAAAGAGACAGGAAGCTTAGAACGAACATCATCAAGCAAGTGGCCATGATCACAACCTGTGATGATAGACATTGGTTGTCAGATCCACTGAATGCCAGGCTGTTGACGAATGGCTGTCCCAACGTATTCAGCTGGTTGAGCCCAGGCTGTACGTTCGCCAGTGGCTGGTTTAAGCCCGGTTGGACGTTTAGTGGAGAGAAGGGTTGATTGACAAATCCGGGTTGGTTAATCAATGGCTGGTTCACTAATGGAAATTGCTGGCCGATTAGAGGGTTTGCAGGAAGCTGATTGGCTAAGGGCTGGCTATTAAAAGGGGTGTAAGGCTGAGCGTTCAAAGGCTGGTTGAATGGAGATAGAGGCTCATGACTGCTTAATGGACTACTGGAGTCATCTTCACAGCTACCCATGTTCAGAATGTTCATGAAAACTAACACCCCAATCACTGCAATTTGCACAGGCTTCTCCATAATAGATTCAGAAATAGTTACACAACAAAAGTGCAGGCAGAGAAACTCTATTGCTTCTGAAAATCAGCTGAAGCTTTTGAGTAAAATATGGTGACTTGTGAAGGCAGGAGAGCAATATATATAAAGAGGCATAGTTTTAAACAGTACATTATTAGGCAGAGTTAATAGTGGTGCAGGTAGTTGGACTGTCAGCTGTGGTATATCGGGTTAATGTGTTGCAGGTGATAGCCCTTGTATTCTTCCATTTTAAAATAACAATGGAATCGACTATGCTGGGGAGTTGGCGACATTTCTTTATTTAATGAGATGACAGATCATAAGTATGTTATTGTTATTGTGTGAGGCAAGGTAATGATCAAAAATATTTAATCACAACCGGAAATGGTAGAGGTGGGTATCTTTTGCAGTAGTGAAAGAAAACTACTCCACTTTTGACCGAGAGAGATGTGTGGAGATTGGACGAGCGTGGAAAGGGGGCATTATGCGTGAATTACAAGAACTAGTTTTACTTATTCATGTGGAGTTATTATTTATTAATTAGGTATATATGAGGTGTTGATCAGTGGCTTAGTTGGCTTGAATGGGTTTAGTTAGTTAGTTAGTCAGGTTGTTGGGGTCAATTTTTATTGGGAGGGGTTGAGGATGGAAGTTATTATGAAAGAATTAAACTATCTTATACAACTTGGATTTACTTAATTTTTATCTAGAAAGATTGAGAATGGAAACTATTTTGGAAGAATTAAACTATCCCACAAGGCTTCCCATCATATTTGGTGTAGGTTGATTGTTCTTCTTCCATCTAATATATATAAAAATGTAAAGAATTACATAGAATTTTTATTAACACTAAATTTTTTATTAATATTTTTCTTTAACAAGAAGCAAAACTAAAACAAAAGAATTAACAATTTTGTATAACTGGGTTATGATACATTTCACTGCAAGTTAATTGTTCTTCTTTCATCCAATACATAAAATGTTGAATGGTAATGAACTTTTTATTAATATTTTTTTTATGAATCAGGTGTAGAACTGAAAAAAAAATTGGCAAATTTGTATAACCCCGTTACAATATACTTCATTATGGAGATTTAAATATTTTAAAGTTTTTTTTTTTAACATGTATATATAGTGTGATTAGATCCAATTAATTTCTTTTCATTGAACGTTCCAGATTTAATATAATTCAAATATTCTTCTCCGTGGCCAAAATCTTAGTGTTCAAAATAAACTTAAAATCAAATTTGTTGGGTTTCAAAACCTAATAGACAGCATCTGTTCGGGTGTTTTCCACCTAACCTTGTCTATTGCGTTTCAAATTAACTACATAAATCCTTAAAAACAAATTTACTAATCATTTTTTATCACTTTATATCAAATATGTTGGATCCCTATACATCATTCCCTAATGTCTTCATATCACATACATGCGGACCTATGAAGACACATATGTTGGATCTTTAACCATAGCTCAATGGTTGATTGCCTAATCAAATCCCTTGGACATTTAACCATAGCTCAATGGATCACTGCATAATCAAATTCTTTGGATTCTTAACACACATCTATTGGATTTAACCATAGCTCAATGTTGATTGCATAATCAAATCCCTTGGACATTTAACCATAGCTCAATGGATCACTGCATAATTAAATTCTTTGGATCCTTAACACACATATATTGGATTTTTAACCATAGCATAATGGATTACTGCATAATTAAGTCATTAAGTCGTAGAGATCTTTAACCATGGTTTATTGGATCATTACACAATCAAATTCTTTGGATTATTGCATTTTTCTCTACATAATCAACTTTTATAGATTATTGGCTCACTTAATAGTGAAATCCATTGGATTGTTACATATCAAATCTGCCATGCCACTTTATTATTAGATAGACTTCATTTTATTTTGTATTGTACTTCCCTATTCACTATAGTTTTGGACCAACCACAAGCCTTTATGAATATAAGGAGGTGAATATTGTAGGTGAATATCGTCAAACATGGCAAGATTTTCATCCTTAATTCAAACATGTTTATTAATGGTAAACCTGGTGAACACAGTCAAACTATGGTCAATGATGGTTAATTTGGTTAACATGCTTTGCATTATCAACATTGTTGAACCATGGTAAACCATGGTCAACATAGTTAACCATGTTCCAAAAAACTCAACCATATCAATACATGGTAAACTATGGTCAATAATTTCAACCAAGGTCAAACCAACTCAACCATGGTCAACCATTATCACCGTAGTCAAACGTAGTCATCCATCACAAATCAAATCACCTATAGCCAACCATGGTCAAACCATAATCATGGTAAACATGGTCAAACTAAGGCGAATCATGGTCAAACATGGTCAATCATTGTCAAACCAAGGTTAACCATGCTCAAACTATGAATAAACCAAAGTTGACATAGTTAAGCATGGTCAACCATCATTAAACCAAAGTCTTGCATCATCTACATGGTTAAACATGATCACGAGACCTAACTGTTTTCAAACTTAGTCAACATGGTTTTCGTAGTCAAACATGATCAACATGGTCAAATTATGGTAAATATTAGTCAAATTGGTCAACCATCACAAAATAAGGGTCAACCATAGCCAAACCATTATCATGCATTACAAGAGTGGTTTACATGGTCACCATATTTAACCATATGTGAACCACATTCAAACAAGCTCAACCCTGTTAATGCATGGTCAAACATGGTCAACAAGTTTAACCTTGGTCAAGCTAGCTCAACCATGGCCAATCATTATCACCATAGCCAAACATGGTCATTCATGATCAATGATAGCCTACCGTGGTCAACATGGTCAATCATGGTCAACCATTGTAAACCTAATATATCATAACCAACTATACTTAAATGTGGACAACCATGGTCACTCATAGTCAACCATAATAAGCCCTCATCCACCATAACCTGACCATATTTAACCATAGTTAACTATGGTATACTATTCCTCCCCAAACATTGTGACTATCAATTAGCACAACTACATTATTAAAACCGGTTCATATGCAGTGAAAGGCATATAGTCCATAATTTATTTGGAAAAAACAACTCACACATTACCGTGGTATCAAAAGACTTGGTTTTGGGATATTCCTATAAAACTAAAATGTTTTAGCTGGTTGGTTCTCCACAACAAAGTACTCACTTGGGATAATTTACCCACAAGGTGTTTTATGGCCCAAGCATCTCCATATTATGTATGGAATTTATGGAGAACGCGCATCACTATTTTTACTATGTCTTTTTGAAATTGCGATGTGGGAATGGGTATTGAATTTGATCAAAATTAATGGCAATTGGAAGCAGGGCTCAATTGATAAATGTCTTTCATTTTGGTTTGTCTCCCAAAAGGTCTATGCAAACTTACCATTTTACATATTTTGGGGTATCTGGATGTGTACGAATTGAAATATCTTTGAGAAGAAAGATCCAGATCTGTGAGGAACTGTCATTAAGATTTTTGCTTATTTTGGGGAGACTCAACCAAGAAAAATTAAATATGGTAATAGGGACATACAATTGAAAGACATTTGGAGGTAGTTTCTAGGTGTGTTTTTTGATAGGGCGTGCGATCAAATAATATGTGAATGTGGGGCTTATACTGTCATTCAACTTGACACATTATCAATTCGGGTGGGAAGGAGGGAGGGGTACAAATAGCTAGGCGAAACTAATTTCCCTATGGGGGACCTTACTATGTGCTAAATGGTTGGGCATCAAGGCCATAAAGGTATTTGGGGACTCAAAAGGAATCATAGATTGGGAAAATGGGTCTACTCATTTCAACCCATTCATCCTATCAACCTCGATGAGACAAATTCAATCTCTAGAGTAGAATTTTCTTCATATATCCTATATGAATTTGTACAAGGAGCGAAATTGGGCTGCAGACTCACTGTCAAACAGAGGAGTATCAATTTAGGAAAGTAGGATTCGCTTCGCTCATTCGATCAGGGTAATTTAATCAATGAAGGGCATATAGATATCTTGTAGTATTGATCAACACTTTCCATAAAGTTAATGGTTTTCTCTTTTATGATGTTGTGTCGACCATTTTTGAGGAGATGGAATAGGTACATTTTTGTAAACGACTAGGTTATGTTAGCAGAATTTCATGAGGTCCTATGGAAAGTCTCACGTAATACTTGATGATTTATCTATAATTCATATTTAATATTTTGTGCATTAAAAGTTTCAAAGTCCTTTTCCTATTCGAGTTGTAGAAGTATAATCTAAAAAAAATTGATATAATCACTTTTTATCAACTTTTTATTATCGAACTTCAAAAATAAAAACAAACAAACAACTTAGTCATATGCATTGATTAATATCATTTCAAAGTGAAAAATAACATTAATTAATATATCAACCACGGTTAATAATGTGATTATCCTATCTGAATATATTTTAGAAAAATAATATTATTTAGATAGTATTCGAGATGTAAAAATTTCAGGTATAACGTTACGTCTAAAACAAGTTTAAAGCATTGTAATCTAGTGAGAAATTAGCTCCCTCGTAAATACAAACATAAATTTCCCAAATAAAAGATATTGAATAAGACATACAAAGATAAATTCTAGACACTCACCTATAGCAAAGAAAAATAAAATCATCCTCGATCGCTCACTTATAGCTAAATAAAATCAAAGCTGAGGGGAGAGTGAGGACATCGTTGAAGTTACAAAATTTCTGACCAAGAGTATTGAAATGAAATATCGTTTTTCTCATTCATAATTGTATAACGTCCAAACAAGAATAATGATGTTTTAGATTTCATGAAAATAGGGGGGTGGTGTGGTGTGGTGTGACTATATTATCATGAAAGTCAATCTTAATTTTACATTAATTGTAGAGATATTTAATTTATTATTAAATTAGTAAAAAATAATATTATTGATATTATATGATAAATATTTTTTTTAATGTTAAATTTATTTGTAATATTTAAACCAAAAATATATTGGTTACCAAAGAGATTTTAGTCTAAGTAAAATATTTTAATGTATTTATTAAATAACATAAATTTATATAATGTTAAAGTAATTTAATTTAATTTTTAATTTTTCACATATTCTTGTTGTTGTTGTTGTTAAGGAGATGTGTAATTTATATTATTAGTTAAATGGAGTAAATATATAAAATTTAAAATGTCAAGTCTTATTAGTACAACGGGTTGAGGATGGGTCTCATTCAAAAGGCGGCCCGAAATCAAACCTTAAGGGAGGATGAGCCTCATTAGCAAGGGGACCCAGGATCAAACCTCAAGCGGGTGGTTGTGCCTTATGCTAGGGGGAGGAGACGTGCCAAAAAATCCAGTCAACTTAGGGCTAGTGTGGCCTAGGCAGAGTGTGATCTCCTGGTGACTTTGATAGATTAGATGCCCCTGGGTCGCGATTTCTCAAGCCATGGATTAGATGCCTTTGGGTCATGGTTTCTCAAGCCACAAGTTGCAGGTGACTTTGACGGATTAGATGTCTCTCAATTGTGGTTTCTCAAGCCACTTGTCAAGCTTGGAAGATCATAGACAACTTGACAAACTATATATATATATATATATATATATATATATATATATATATATCATTTTGGGGATTCAACTGAGTTAAGTAAGTCATTCATCTATGACCATTTCTATGAGAGGTAGTTGTAACTCACTAATATCTCATGATTTTTGAATAGTCCACTTAGCACTCATTGCATCTGGTGATGCTCATAGGAGTGAAGAAGTGAGATTGACAATAGTAAAATGAATCATATATTCTCAATCATCATACTTAATATATATATAATTTAAAGAAGATTAATTACAAAGATGAGTCTAAAGTGGGTTATAAACTAAAAGATATTAAACAGATATAAAAAAATAAAAATAAAGAATTTTTAATAGTAATTTCTAATTTGAAATATATGGTAGATTTATAATTTTTTCAATGTTTAATATGGATTCGATATATAGCCTTTCAAAAAATATTAATAATAAGAATAATTGAAAGGATAGATTCCCACACATAAACATTTGGCACTAAAAAATTTAGTGCATAAATATATTTAATTTCTCTAAACACTTAATAAATCAGATACTAAAATAAATCTATACTATTCCTGATACTAAGTTTTTTGAAATTTATGGTATCTCTGCTATTTACCTGCTCTTTTAATAATGTCCATCTGAGAAAATCATGACATCTCTGCTATCTCCCTGCTCTTTTAAAAATGCCCAATCTGTGCTTTCCAGGCGAACAATTACCTTTGTTGGCCACAATCAGCCCATTTCTCATTAGAGTATTCGTAAGTAGTAATCTACGTATCGGCTTCCTCATTGTTGCAAAGGAATTACAATGCCAATACACAGAAAAGCCCTTTCAAATTTTTAAGAGTATATATAAAGACAGAGCAAAAGCACTGTCTTGTAGAGAGTAATTGTATCGCTTGATTGTGTTGTTGGTTAAAACTGATTCACAAATTGCACAATTTGTAGAAGAAGTATCTCTTCTTTCAGAATATAATTTGAAAGCCCAAACAACCGTATTTTGAGAAATTCAGTCTTAACGTTTACATTGCACACAATGATATTATAGTCATTTTACCGGAAGTCATTGATTTTAAAGGTACTGATATATTAATATTGAATTCGCCCAAGATAAATTGTGAAATCATTCAGCTGTGTTTTTTTTCAGGATTCAAAAAACGCTGTTTTGAAAAATCATTCAACTGTTACTTACATTATCGTGCACCCGGAAAGATATTATGAGATGTAATTTATGTCTATTTAATTGCCAAATATTTAGAGAATCAGCAATTGATATAAAAATTCTTGTTTTAAGTGTCTATGTCTATTTAATTACCAAATATTTAGAGAATCAGCAATTGATATAAAATGCTCGTTTTAAGTAGTGCAATATTACCCACAATTAATAATTGTGCAAATAGTTGGAGGGTCAGCTTGCCAAATATTCAGAAAATCAGCCATCGATATAAAGATGCTTGTTTTAAATAGTGCAATATCATCCACAATTGATAATGGTCCAAGTCGTTGGAGGGTCAGCTGTGGGAGATTTGGTTTATGTGTGGCTGGTGATAGCCCTTGTATTCTTCCATTTTAAAATTATAATGGAGTCTCGCAATGGTTGGGGAGGTGACAACATTACTTATTTGACCAGAAGAGATGCAGGATGACGGCTCATAATTATGTTATTGTGTGAGGCAAGGTAATGATGCAAACAAATTTAATGACACAATTGGAAAGGTTAGAGGTGGATATCCGATGCAGCAGTGAACAAAACTACTCCACTTTGAGAGCTTGAGCGAGGTCGAGGTGTGAAGAATTGATTAGGGTGGAGAGCGGCATTGTATTTAATAATCATAATTAAATTTATGGGATTTTTTTTAAGAATTGAATCTGTGAGGAGTTCTATAACAACCCGCTTCATGAACATCTTTATTTGAATTGTAAATTTGAGTAATATTTTATAATCTAACTAATATTTGATCCTTTTGGTGAGAAATATTATATGAATTTTAGCGTACGATTGCCAATTTCAAAAAAATAATTAATTTATTGGAAATTTTGAAAATATTTTAAAATTAATAGATAACCGTGAGATTAAACCATTGACCTGATATTAAACAATTAAACTTACTGCTGCAATATTCCAAAATATTCCTATCATTTGCAGAGCTTTACTTGATACATATCCAATCTTATCCAATCTGTATCTCGATACATAGACAATAAGGAGATGCATGGGTTGTTGGGTCGTTGTGGACTTGTTATTAATATTTTTTTAGGACAGGTTGCAAAACTTAGAAGAAAATGTTAAAGTATTAGTTACGCTCAGATTAGTTTAGAATCAGTTTACATTCAGTTCCGTTTCAGTTCTGATAACTGTCAGATTGTTTGTATAAATTGTTCAGATCAATAATTCTTCAAGGCGGGTTTTTCCTCCAATAATTCGTTCTGTCTTTTGTTATTTCTCTGTTTTTCCTTTCCTCTGTGAAATTGTCATGGTATCAGAGCCTTGGGGTTCTCCTTGGACAAACGTTGGAGATTTGTTTTCTACAACAACAGAAAAGCCTGTTTGCTACCACCGCCTGTCAACAGAGCCAGCGTGGGTGAGAAGGAAGGACGGTCTTGCTGTTGAGAATTTCTGCTGCTGTTGAGATTGCCAGAACTGCTGGAGCGGTCTTGCTGTTGAGAATTTATGCTGCTGTTGAGATTGCCAGAACTGCTGGAGCGGTCTTGCTGTTGAGAATTTCTGCTGGAACCTGTCTCCAGTGTTGTTTCTTTCGGTGTGTTTTCTCCGGCAATGGCTTCCATGTTCTGTTGTGACCTCTCCTCCCTGTTCTAACGCAGTTTGTTTTTTCCAACTTCTAATTTTTGTTGGAACCAGTTTTTTCAGACTTCTCATTGTCTCATGACTCAAGTGAGTAACGGGGTTGTTTTATGATGTGAAAGTTGTGTATTAAAATAAGAGAAGAACAAGAGTATGTTGAGTTGAAGTTTTTTTTTTATTTGCTTTTAGTAAAGAGGAGAGGTAAAGATTGCTGGTTTATTAAAGGTGATTGTTTTTAAAACAAAATGGCTTCAACAAGTCAGTTTGCCATTCCGAAACCATCATTTAGTGGAAAAAATTATGATTTTTGGAGTCTTAAAATGCAAGCATGTTTACAAGGCTTAGGGTGTTGGGAATTAATAGAGTTGGGGTTCCAAGAACCTGACGCAAATGAAATTGCTGGTATGACTGCTGCCCAAAGAAGACAATTTGATGAAATTAAACAGAAAGAAGGTAAAGCAAAGTCCTGCATTTTAAATTCATTAGATGATGCTATCTTTCCTAAAATTACTGCTGCTAAAACTGCTAAATCGATTTGGGATATACTTAAGGCTGCTTATCAAGGAAATGATAAAGTAAAAATGGTAAGATTACAGACACTTAGAACCCAATTTGAAATGCTTAAAATGACTGACTCAGAAACCATTGATCAGTTTATGACTAAAGTTATGGGTGTTGTAAATCAACTTCGGATGAATGGTGAAGAACTAAATGACCAAAGAATTGTTGAAAAAGTTCTTAGATGTTTGCCAAAAAAATTTGATATGATTGTTACTGTTTTTGAATCGAGAGAATTGACAAAATTATCTGTGGAAGAATTAACTGGTTCTTTGTTGGCACATGAAGCAAGAATTAATTTAGATGTCAGTGATTTAGAGCATGCTTTTAAATCTAAAGCGTCAATGGATAGAGGTAGAGGCAGAGGTTTTTGTGGTAGGAAAAGTAAAGGTAGAGGACAGTCTCAGTCTGATGATAGATCACAGGTAACTGAAACACATTCAGAGAAGTCTCAAAATGATCATGGTCGTAGGTGGATAGATAAATCTAAAATTCAGTGTCACTACTGCAAAAAATATGGCCATTATAAGTCTGAATGTTGAAAACTACAGTATAAAAACAAAGCCAATGTTACAAACACTGAATGTGAAACATCAGATGCTTTATTTTTGGCATGCCAAGTAACTGTGCAAGTACCTAATAAAGATGTTTGGTTGGTTGACAGTGGATGTAGTAATCATATGATTGGTCATAGTGATTTGTTTTCACATCTTGATACATCTTTCAGTTCATCTATTGGTTTGGGTGATGATCGTCAGGTTAAAGCTTCAGGAAAAGGTGTTGTACCTGTCTTAACCAAACAAAATGTTGTGAAGAATATCTATGATGTTTATTATGTACCCAATTTCAAGCATAATTTGTTGAGTGTTGGTCAGTTAGATGCACATGGCTATGATGTTAGCTTTCACAACACTACTTGCACGATTGTTGATAAGCATAAGTCTCTTGTTGCAAAGATTCCAATGACAAAGAACAGGTTGTATCAGTTACAGTTAAAAAGTGAGAAGTTGTATGCACATAATGTTTCAACGCCAACTAACTCTGATTTGTGGCATTTGCGATATGGTCATTTACCTATCAAAAGTATGAGTTTGTTGCAAAGTCAGTCCATGGTGAAAGGGTTGCCTTCTTTGTCTGATCATATCTCTTCATGTACAAGTTGTATTATGGGTAAACATAAACGAGATAATTTTGCTTCAGCTACTAATATAGCCAAAGAACAACTAGAGTTAGTGCATACAGATTTATGTGGTCCTATGCAAGAAAAATCAGTTGCTGGCAGTCTCTATTTTCTTACTTTCATTGACGATTTTAGCAGGAAAGTTTGGGTGTATTTCATCAAATATAAATCAGAAACATTTTCGAAGTTTAAAGAGTTCAAGGCCGATGCTGAAAAACAAAGTGGCAAGTTTATTAAAGTTCTGAGGTCTGATAAAGGAGGTGAGTATGAATCTAACGAATTCATTGATTTTTGCAAACAACATGGTATTAAAAAACAAACGACAACCAGCTATACTCCACAGCAGAACGGAGTTGCAGAAAGAAAGAATCAAACAATTATGAATATGGCTCGAAGCTTGCTTAAAACACGAAATTTGTCTAAAGATCTATGGGCTGAAGCAGTTGCATGTTCGGTATATATTTTGAATAGATCGCCAACTTCTAGTGTTCAAAATTTTGTACCTGAAGAAGCATGGAGTGGACAAAAGGTAACAGTTTCACACTTTCGCGTATTTGGTTGTATTGCTTTCGCTCATGTTCCAGAAAAATTGAGAAAAAAGCTTGATGATAGGAGTGAAAAGTATATTTTTTAGGATATAGTGATCAATCTAAGGCATACAGATTGTTTAATCCTATAACTAAGAAATTTGTTGTAAGTCGAGATGTGAAATTTTTGGAAGATAAGTCTTGGAATGAAATGGAGAACAATACTTGTCCTGATCCTTTTATTCTGTTAGATGAACCTCAGACACCTGCAACAAGCACTCCAAGATTACAGGTTCAAGAAAAAACCAGTAGTAGTTCATCCAGCAGTAGCAGTTCACCATCTTCTGAGTCTGATTCTGATAATCCAAAGATGAGAAACTTAAGTGATATTTATGCACAAGATGATGTTGATGATATTGTAAATTTTGCATTTCTTTCATTCCAACCTACTTGTTTTGAAGAGGCTATAAATGACAAAGTATGGGTAGATGCTATGAATAATGAAATCGATGCTATTGAAAGAAATCAAACTTGGGATTTGGTTGATCTACCTCATGATAAAAACTCAATAGGTGTCAAATGGGTTTTTAAAACAAAGTTAAATGAGAAAGGTGAAGTTGATAAGCACAAAGCACGATTAGTTGCCAAAGGTTTTTCTCAGCAACCTGGCATAGATTATGGTGAAACATTTGCACCTGTAGCAAGAATTGATATAGTTCGATTTGTATTGGCTATTGCAGCACAAAACAAGTGGCCTATTTACCAAATGGACGTAAAGTCCGCCTTTTTGAATGGAATCTTGAATGAAGAAGTGTATGTTGAACAACCACCTGGTTTCGAAATCAAAAATCACGAACATAAAGTGTAGAGGTTGAAGAAAGCATTGTATGGCTTGAAGCAAGCTCCAAGAGCTTGGTACAGCCGAATAGACCATTACTTGTTGAATAATGGTTTCTGAAGGAGCGGCCACGAGCCCACTTTGTATATCAAGAATGATCATCAAGGTAATATTTTGATATTGTGTCTTTATGTTGATGACATAATCTATACAGGTAACATGCAGTTAGATGAACTTAAATCTGCAATGAAAAATGAATTTGAAATGACAGATCTTGGATTAATGAGATACTTCTTAGGTATCGAAGTGAAGAAAACACAGGATGGTATGTTTATGAGTCAACAGAAGTATGCTACTGACATTTTGAAAAAGTTTAAGATGGACAGGTGTAAACCGGTTGATACTCCTATCGAAGTTGGTACAAAGTTGAGTAAAGACGATGTGGGTACTATTGTTAATGCGACTTTGTATAAGCAACTTGCTAGTAGTATTATGTATCTTACTGCTACTAGGCCTGATATAGAATTTGCAGCTAGTTATATCTCCAGGTTTATGGAATCTCCTAAAGACTGTCATTGGAAAGCTGGAAAAAGGGTGTTAAGATACATTGCAGGTACATCTACTTATGGTTTATCATATGCAGCCTCTGCAGACAGTAATCTTGTTGGTTATACATATAGTGATTATGCAGGTTGTATTGATGATCGGAAAAGCACTTCTGGCTATGCTTTTCTATTTGGCAGAAATTTGATCTCGTGGTCATCCAAAAAGCAACCCATAGTTGCACTATCTTCAACAGAGGCCGAGTATGTTGCAGCAAATTCCGCATCATATCAAGCAGTGTGGCTAAAAAGACTTCTCTCTGACTTTGGATATACAGAAAATGAACCGATTTCAATCCTTTGTGACAACACTTCCGCTATTTCCTTGTCGAAGAACAATGTGTTTCATCAAAGAAGCAAACATATCGAAACTCGTTTTCACTTCATTCGTGAACTCGTCAAGAATGGTGACATTGTTCTCAAATTTTGCGATTCCAAGGAGCAGTTAGCGGATATTTTCACCAAACCGCTAGGAAAAGTTAATTTTGAATTTCAATGTCAAAAGTTAGGAATAAAACATATGTAACCCTCAAAATTAAGGGGGAGTGTTAAAGTATTAGTTACGCTCAGATTAGTTTAGAATCAGTTTACATTCAGTTCCGTTTCAGTTCCGATAACTGTCAGATTGTTTGTATAAATTGTTCAGATCAATAATTCTTCAAGGCGGGTTTTTCCTCCAATAATTCGTTCTGTCTTTTGTTATTTCTCTGCTTTTCCTTTCCTCTGTGAAATTGTCAGAAAAGATCGGCAAATTTGTACAGCTGTGTTATTCTTAAATATCTACTGAAAGCTGCGCTGTCTCCATAGTGTTGAATAAACTTATTTTCATGGTATATGGTAATGCCTTATTCACTCTAGCAGAAATTGGATCTTTAACCATGGTTCATTGGATGGTTGCACAATCAAATCATTTGGATCGTTGGCTCCATCGAGAAATCCATACAATTAAATCTTCCCGGTTACTTTAGTGTTGAATAATTATCGTAATCCCTTATTCACTATAGTTTATAGTTTTTTATGATTGCAATCAGGGAAAGATTCTAGACAAAATATGATCAATGAGTGAAATATGATTGATAATGGTAAATTTAGTGAACATGATCAAATTATGGTTAATGATGGTTTACTTTATCAACATGCTTTGCATTGTTAATATGGTTGAATTATGGTTAATCATGGTAAAGAGAGTCAATTATGTTCAAAGATACTCAATCATCAATATATGATAAAACAGGGCCAACAACTTTAACTAAGGTCAAACCAATTCAACTATTGTCAATCATTATCACTATAACTAAGGTCAAACCAATTCAACTATTGTCAATCATTATCACTATATTGATGTAGAAGAATCAAAACTAAATTTTCATTATTCAATCAATACATGGTAAAACAGGGCCAACAACTTTAACTAAGGCCATAATTATTTTATTAATTAATTTGCTCATTTTTAATAAATTAGGAGAGAAAATATGAATGTGAGGATTATTATAAATATTCCTTAAATAATTAAGGATATGAGTGGATTTGAATTATTTAGATAATATAGGGATGATGAATTCCATAAACATGACTTAATTGAGTCCAAAAAAAGATAAATCTAATTTAGATTTTAAGTTGAGATCTGTGTGGAGGAAATTATGGAATGGAATAAATTATATTTATGTATAAATATGTAGCTTGTGAGGGTGAGAAAGAACAAGCGAGGAAGTGAGGAATATGGAGAGTAAGAGAAATGGTTTGAAGGGCTGAGATCCAAGTGGCCGCCCATTGTAATATTTGGCCAAAGAGTTTATATGTTTTTGTATCAGTGTTTTATTTGTATGGCTCTCTTTCCTTTATATGTATTGTTTGAATTGAATATGTTGTGGTTTTAACAAATAACTTTAAGTTTGACGAAAGCACATGAGTTTTGTACATGCTGGGATCTAATTTAACCCAGTATCCTGGCATCATTTGGTATCAGAGCCGGAAAGATGTCTGTTTTACATTTTTTTAGAATCTGCAAATTGTACATATATGCTGTTTATAAGTGTGTGATTGTAGACAAACGATTTTTTGTTATGGAGGGTGATGCATAGTTTTAAAAACACTGTAGTGGAGTACGACCATTGGTGTGGACGTGGGCAAATATAACCAAGAAAAATGTTGAAACATTGAAAGCATTGGACGATGCAGTGGTTTGGTTGAGTGGTTTTCATTTTCTGTGAGAAGACATTAACCCAAACCTTGTGGGATTGTGGTGCCAAACTTGTGTTCAGTTGTATTAACAAAATATATAACGATGCAAAGCTAATAAGAGGGGTATGCAGTCCACGCATTTATGTTTCAGGTTTTAGCATATTCAGTTCGAAATTCCTGTATTGCAAAGTGGTGTGTCAGCTTGCGTTGAGGTCAGTACCATCAAGCAAATATGATGGTGGTGTTTGTGTTTTAAACTACGCTGAAAATGCTGGTATATTGGCATAGTCATTGCATGAAGAATTGTTGGTGCGATGAGAGTGAGCGATGGAGGCCATGGCATATGGTAATGACCTAGGGTATGATGTAAGTAGTACGCATTTAGAGTGGTGCTTGCAACAGTAGCAATTAAAATTGCTTGAATTTCAAAAAAGGAACAAAATTAATGACGAATTAAAGAGATAGCATATCTGTTAATGAAGCGGCCAACAATTAACACAGCCACCGGGAAGCAGGATCGAAACCTTTAATGCAGTATTAACACTTGCAAGGACGTGTTGCCAGCATCCAGTGGATGACTGTGATGTAGAGCAGCCTTGTGATGAATCTATTCCAGATTTACAACGACATAGTTCGACCACATTGAATTTGATCTATGTGCAGTCACTTCATTTTGATTAGCAAGGATTGTGTGTTTAACTATGTAAACATTCATGAAGGTCGATTAATGCATTGATTTGTATGAGTCGTGGTTCAATGTGCAAGTCGACGTTGAGGAATGGCGCAGAGATTCATTTTAGTTCCAATCCAATTACCGACTTATAAAATTAACTCCATCTCTGTTTGTGTAAATTGCCATGGAGTTGTGACGCTGCGGATTCGACCAACCTAATGGTATGTTATTTGCTTAATATTATCGTAAAATTGTTGACTTCATTGGTTTAGTCAGGAAGTACGTTGGATTCCAAATGGCTTGGTTGGATTCTAAATGCCAACTTTTTATTATTTACTATTAAATAAAATGGTCCTTAAAAGAACCCATTTATTGTGGAAAGGTGGAGTTTGCATAATGCTGCAACATTTCAATGTTATGTGTTAATGGAGTGGAATATGTAATTGCACGCTAAGTGGCGAAGAGTGAATCAATTCCATTATGTTGAAGAGTAAATCCGGGTTTTAGTAAAATTGAACATTTTACTATACTAAATTCTGAAGTAGAAATTGTGTTTTCTACATCAAGTTTTGGAAGCAAGTCGTATCAAGGCAATTAAAAATGGCATGTGTGGGGCTTGTGAAAGAGGTGCAGCTCCAACGGAACATTCAAGGTATGGATCCAGTATTTCCACAGTACCATCTTCCAACATAAGAAAATGTCACTAGTATTGATCGAGGTAAAGTGTTTGCAAATAGCTCATGTACGTTTTTTTGGGGGAATGTAATCTTGAAAGTATATTCGGTTACATTAAGATTTCATGTTTTCAAAGCAAGAAATTGAGATGAGGGAACTTGGTTTAAACTAAGAGGGGAGATTATGCGTACTTTTAAGGTTTCTAACATTATTTACTGGGAAAATATTTATGTTAGAAAATTACTGGTTAAAGATTTATTTGCTGGGGAGAAAATGGACCTTGCGCATTCAAATTAAGTCTGTAGAGGCTTGAATGTATTCCTAAAAGAATATGCGAGAGAAGGGTTGGATCATTCCAACCACGAGAAGATTCAAGGTAAGTGCTCATGTAATGAATCAATATTCATTGAGTAGAAGTATTTTAAAATGTGGATGATTAAATTTCCTTGCCATACTCAAGAAGATGATATTTTGTAAATATTATGAAAGAGTGGAAACATTAGAAATACAGAGGTATAAATGAATGGAAAATGAATGAAAATACACTATCCTGGGTGATATAAAGAGAAACATGCATTTTTATGTGAGAGGGTTTATTATGCATAATGTGGATTCTTCGCAGTTTTGGTTAAATCATTTTTGACCAAAGCTTGTAGTTGGAAAAAGGAGAATTCTTTTGATTTGAGATTGTAAACACAATTGCTTGATGTGTAAAATCTTTGTTTTTACCATCATGTGGCGGCATCTAAGAGGCGATATTCAGGATGGAAACAATGTACGAGTTGTATATCGAAGAGGTTGAAAATGAATAGATTGTTCTTTGTATACAAGTGAAGAAATGTGAATTGATGTTGTATGGTACATGAAAGTGCAGGAAAATGTTTGCACTAAAATGATGAGCAAATTGAATGAAGGGCCTGCGAATGTTCGCAGTGACAAAGACGACACGGGAGAGTGGAATCCAGAGAGTTTCAAATGCAAGGGAAAGGTTTGTTAATAATCTTAATGGAAGCATAAGGTATGATACATCATTTCCAGAAGGTATTTTTGAATGTTAGAAATTGAATGGTTTATTTATTTCACCATAAAATAAATCTGAGAAAACATGGATTGCATTTAGACTAAAGACTTCAGTGTCATGTGAAGTGATAAATGGAAAACTGATGATTTTTCATAAGAGTGAAGTATGAGAGAGAATGAAGATGTTACATCCTAAAAAATGTAATAGGGGTGTACGGTCATTGGAGGATTGTATAACTTGAATTAAGTCAAAATATCAACTATTATGATTATTGGGTCAAGCCTTGAAGTCAAAACAGATGTTAGAGTCAAATGAAAGTTTAGATAGTTTGAGTTAAGATTGAGTATTTTTCATCCAATATGAAGAGTTGGTGTAAAGTCTGAAGTCAAAGAGCTATAAGCTAAGTCAAAATTCTGAATGTAATTGGGTGCATGATCAATGGAGCCCGACACCCAAGGAGTTGGTCATTGTAACCCATGAATTACTGCAGTTGTTATTTTGTAGCAAAGTGAAGCAAGGGAGTTTCCAGAGATTGATTCCAAGATAGAGAACCAAGAGAAGCCAAGCGTAGGAGGATAACTTGGATTTTTGATGAATGGAAAGTGTGAAGGATTGCTGAAAGGAAGATTGCATGAAATCCACACGTGAACATATGAATATCACAAAGGAGGAGAAGATGATTGTTGATAGTCATTTCCAAAGATATGTAAAGGCCACAATAGAAGGAAGAAGAAGGAAAATGCCAAGGTAAGTGGCATATGTGAGCAGTTGATGGATGAAGAGTACGAACGGAAGAAGGCTGAGATAAAAGTTAACCTTGAATTGTTAATGGAGTTGTTGCAGGAAAATGTGAAAGACCAGACACATGGTTGGACCATGAAGAAGAAAGTGAAGTGGCAGAGACTACACGCAAAGAGGGAAAAGCAGGTAAAAATACAATTTACGAAATAGCTGAGGAAGCTTGAGCAAATGATGAGGTGTGAAGAACTGAGGGAGGCTGACTTAAAAATGGATGTTTCCATTTGTGGCCCAGAACAGGGTGAAATTCTGGGTGAAGAGATCAATGAGGAAGATCTCATGAACTATTGGGATAGTTCAGAAGAATCTGAAGATGTGTTGGCGAGAGAAGCAGATGAGGCTATGAAGCCTTGCAAATTTTCTCACAGTTTATGTATGTTTGCAGGATGTGCGAAAGATAGTGAGCAGTCTGATGGAACTGTCACAAAGATGAAAGAAACTCTTGAGGTAAAGTCTGATGGAGAATGCCTTTCAGAGAAGGAAGGTATTGATTTGTTACATCAGGAAGAAATCATAAATGAATTCTTGTTTGGGGTAAGACAACAAGTTGAAGTTGTTATGAAGCAAAAGAAAAATGGAAATGCCGAAAATATATTCGAAGGAGTTAAACAAATGTATTTTCTTAGTGAATTTGCTGAAAAAAAATTTACAATGTGATGAAAATGATACCAGGACAACTTAGGAAGATTGCCAGAATAAGAATGAAGCTAGGAAGGAAAGTTGTGGTGAAGTGCTGGAAAGATTTCGCAGGGAAATCGGGTTCTTGGAATGATGGTTTAAGGAACCTAATGGAGAAGTAAAGATTGCAGAACCTGATCCAGAAGAAATTGCAGTTACTATGCATGATAGGGATGGAATGTTTTTAACATTTATGGAGTTGAATGAATGTTATAATTTTTCAAATAATAATGTAACTGTAGATATAGAAAATGAAATTAACAGATATGATGTCTGTTGTGGATGATTTTGTCACCCCCCCCTAGAGACAGCCTAGAGTTGCCATAGACCAGTGCCTAGGACATCTTAATATAGCAAGGAGCCCCTTATAATTGGGTTGTCAGTCCAAGAACTCACTTACTATCTCTTGCTTGAAACAAGGAAACTAGATTTGAATGGGACCAATCTCTCTCAGAAGCTGACACAAGAATAATGTAGGAACATCAGGTAAAACTTCAGCAAGAAAGCATCAGACAGTTAAGAGACCGCTTACTGTAAAGAGGGCCGATTCAAATAATATATCACATAAATCAAATATCAGGAAGTGAATGCAATGAGGAAACATAAGAAGATATTACTGGCAGAAGGGCGCACCAATTTACGAATCCTTAAGCCACTAATATAGCAGAAAGTATGAAAGAGTGAACATGGAACAGCATATCACTTCTAGGCCTATTTAAAGCGCTTGACTAATTCCAGAAAGGGCACCACTTAAGATGAATCCTTGCTGCAAATTAGTGAGCCACTCGCATTCTAGAACATGATACAAGAAGATAATTTGCATGAAAAGAGATAATGTATTAACACATAAGAAAAGTTACATATTGTGAGATACCAAAGACCAGAATCCTCAATACAGTTATAACCCCTCCTCACTGAGACCCTACGGGCTCTGAAACTTCATACAGAAATATTACAAGATGAATACAGTAGTCTTCTTGCTGCACAGTTTGCTGACAGAAATTTGGAACCCTTACAATGTATTCTTTTTCTGTCTTTATAGGATTGATGGAGAATTCTAGAGGAGGAGGCAGTTGAAACACAATTAATGACTCAATTTGAATAAAATGGTGGAAAACATTCGCGCCCACTCTATGAACGACTAACTGCTAATGACTGTACTAGACAACCTGTCCATGAAATAAATACTGGGAGATAAAAATCTCCTTATATACAAGATAGAAATAATAAAATATATACAATATATTTCTCGCGGCTGAGGGAAGATCTGCTGCCGTAAGAGATTTGAAATAATCTGTATTTCTGTACTATACTCTCGGCCCTCGGCTTTGGATTTGAATCCTGGGTCTTTAATGCGGGGTGAATTTATCTGGAGGGTTCCGAGAATTTATATCTGTGTCTTCTTTAATGGTGGTCGTCTCTCCCACCTACCCTTAGCTTCCTCTTTAAATTTCGCCAGCAGAATATGTCCTTTGGTATGCTCTTTGTTCTCTGCAATGGAGGCGGTAAACTAAAACGCCTTCTTTGTCATTTTAAAACCTGCAAAACCGCAAAACATTAGGGAAGACAGCCTCAGAGACAGGGAGTATGGAGGGGGAGATGATAATGACGTCGGATTATAAACGTAAATCAGCGGCTAGGAATGGACGAGAGCGACACGATGGTGGGCCACAAAGCACGGTGGACACACGTTAACAAGCGGGCAATTTTGGTACGTATCCGCCGTTGGATGGCGATCGACAGATCGGACGATTCAAACTAATTCCGCTGCCCGGCGAGCGTACAGGCTTTAACGCGCGGGGAAAAATGGTTTTAGGGCCCGTACAAGAGACGCGTGGCTCCTCTCTAATGGAATCGCTGGTCTATGCCGAATACCGCCGGCCCGGTGGAATCGGTGCGGGGAAATACCGCCGGTTTCTGGCGTGTGCGGGGCCCTCCGACTGTAACGCTCACCGCTTCGTTGATTTAATTCAATCGGACGACTGCTATCCCTCCCGATAACATAAAACAATAAGCCCTCTTCCCTTTATCCTGTGGTTCTTGGGCTCGGGTCGTATGAAAGCAATAAGGAGAGGGGCTAAGGACTTGGGGCTTTGGCCTGATATAATTTAAATGACGGGTCTTCAACCTTTGTGGAGTGAATTTTCGGGCGGAGACATTTATATAAAACGGGAGCGTGGGACTTTAGGCCACGGTGGAGCTTCGTATCAGATTCGAGTGGGGCAATAGGCCAAAATTCGTGGGCAGGGGTAAATATGTACAACATCGGCTCCATCTGGGGATGGCATGTTCGTCCTCGGACATGTCGAGAACACGTAGACCTCAGACACTCCTGTATGTGAATTTTATTCTACAATCCCCTTGCATTTTCTTCAAAACTCATTAGCACCCATTCCTTATTAAAAGAATGATAAAACAAAAGAAAACTAATGTACAATATAATACACCAGGCTGTCTTCGCCTCCTGGGTCCCATACTTTGCTTTGCTGGCATCCATTGGTTACATTATTCTTCAGTTGTACCCCTCCAGGTTTCCATATTTTATTCTGCAATTTTCTTCCAGTTACGCTTTCACATTCTGTTCTTGTTTTTCCATTACCTAACTTTCTTTGCTTTCTTGCTGTCATCTGCTTTATCCGAGGCATCTTCGTCATTAGTCTTCTGATGCTATCAATTCCTATGCCCAGCCCTTCTTTTGTCTAGAAGTTACTTTGCCCACTGTTGTCTTCATCCTGGGCAGCTTTGATTTTTGCACTTTCCACTGCATCTTCAATATGGCTCTCGAAAGCCTGATCATCTCCTTTTTGTATTTTGAAAGGCAGTGGGGTCTCTTTTTTTTGTTCCACAATAGCAGCTTTGAAAATTTTTCTCTCTGCTGGCAACATACTGCTAGAAAATACCCTTGATCCTTCTTCAAATGTCTGCAAAAAATGAGCATAAGGATCATAAAATGATACCTGGTCAAAAGTGTTTGGCAAGCAGGCTTCAACCAGGATTTTATCTCCTTTCACTGGATCAAGAAGAAGACTCTTTTGAGAGAGAGACTCTCCTTCATTCTCTAAACTGGAGGACTTATTGCATACTGGAGCTGAGTCCTTTTGGAGCTCTGGTATATTCTGCTCTGCTGTGCTGAGCTCTATGAAAAAAATTATGCATTCTTGAGCAGGGGCTTGCCCCATTATCTCCTCTTTTTCAAGAGAAAGCTCGTTGTTTTCATCTTGCTCAAGAATCTCTTCTTGGCTCTCCTCCCCTCCTTCCTGTATTGAATCATATTTTTTCAACATAATCTCCAGCAACCTGATTTCTTCGTTCCACGAATTAAAATCTTCCCCCGAGTTTCCTTCCTCCTTTCTTGAAAAGGAAAGCTGCTGGCTTCCAGTCTCGCTGATGGTCTGTGTTAAAGAAAAATGAGGATCCAAGGAATCTTCATCTGTTATTATACTATCATGGCTCTCCTCATCCGTATCATAGATGGGCTGACTGGTTTCATTACTATTCTGAGATTTCCGGCCCTGACTTTCCTCCCATGGGTCTACTGATGATGGTTCTGCAGACTCAGCTTCTCTCTGGAAACAATCATCATCAAATAAATCATAACTAGGAAAGTCGCAGTCATAAGCAATGTCACCAATCAAACCTATTGGATTCTCAGCAGGTCCTTCTTCATCTTGATCCTCAGAGGAGTTTCCTGGATCCAAATTATCAAACTCAAGTGACGAATGGGCAAGAGTAGGTGTCCTATAGAAAATTTCTGAGGCAGGCTGCTGATTTGATATTCGGTCGACGCCTTCTTCTATCCAAAGAGATGATTGTTTTGTATTTTTTTGTACAGAAGAGCAGCAGCTCTCAGTTTCTTGTACTAGCTGATTTGGAGGCAGTATGTCTTCTTGAGGCTCTTCTTTTACATCGGATTCTGCCTCTTCTATGTGGTCTTTTGCTTCTTCGAGGCAGCGCTCCCTATTTTCCATTGCTATTAGATCGTGATACTCTCTGATCAGCATAATACAAGATGTAGGTAAGCAATCAGACGGTTTCTGATCACTTCCTTCCTCATCTTCCATAGGTTTTAAAGCATGATACATGTCTTGCTCATTATCCACGTCTTGGGTTTGTTCTTGTGATTGCAAGAGTTTGATCTCAGCTTCATATCTTTCAATCATCACTCTTAGAAGGATTTTCCTAAGCACGGGCGTGCAACTTGGGATGAGAAGAGTGATCCGTGGAAGGTCCTCCACTTCCATTTTTGCTAAGCCACGTGACATTTCATCTCTGCACTCTGCTATAAAATTCGGATGCATTTTGCAAGCTACTCAGAGTCTTCCACCAGTGGGGTCTTTTAATTATTCAGGAACTGTGGAGTCGCCAGGTGGATGGTTTAAGATCCTTAATGTCCACCACAGTGATTTTCCAAATCAAAGCTATTGTTTCTTCCCCAGCAGATTCGGGACTGCAAATAGATTTATCAAGTAAACAACAGTGGAGTCGGGATTTTATACTGAGATTTCTTGAGAAGAAGAAGGATAATCTTCAACAGAATATTCAGGATTTTCAACACGAGCTGGCTTCTTCTCTTTCCAAACTCTTCTGTGAATGATCTTCTCCGGGTCAGACACAGGTGTTTTCGGCTGTGAGGTATCTGACCTCAAATGGGGCTTCCGGGAAGCCAGGACTTCCAATAAAATTTATCAAATAAAGACCAGTGGAGTCGCCAAGGTGAGAAATCTGCAACTCTTCACCTCTCTGTGCTCACCTGATTAGAGAGTGAAAATAAGATGTCAAACCCAGGGAAACAGATATTCTTGAATTCGTTCCCCGGCAACGGCGCCAGAAAGATGTTGTGGATGATTTTGTCACCCTCCTAGAGACAGCCTAGAGTTGCCATAGACCAGTGCCTAGGACATCTTAATATAGCAAGGAGTCCTTTATAATTGGGTTGTCAGTCCAAGAACTCACTTACTATCTCTTGTTTGAAACAAGGAAACTAGATTTGAATGGGACCAATCTCTCTCAGAAGCTGACACAAGAATAATGTAGGAACATCAGGTAAAACTTCAGCAAGAAAGCATCAGACAGTTAAGAGACCACTTACTGTAAAGAGGGCCGATTCAAATAATATATCACAGAAATCAAATATCAGGAAGTGAATGCAATGAGGAAACATAAGAAGATATTACTGGCAGAAGGGCGCACCAATTTACGAATCCTTAAGCCACTAATATAGCAGAAAGTATGAAAGAGTGAACATGGAACAACATATCACTTCTAGGCCTATTTAAAGCGCTTGACTAATTCCAGAAAGGGCACCACTTAAGATGAATCCTTGCTGCAAATTAGTGAGCCACTCGCATTCTAGAACATGATACAAGAAGATAATTTGCATGAAAAGAGATAATGTATTAACACATAAGAAAAGTTACATACTGTGAGATACCAAAGACCAGAATCCTCAACACAGTTATAACCCCTCCTCACTGAGACCCTACGGGCTCTGAAACTTCATACATAAATATTACAAGATGAATACAGTAGTCTTCTCGCTGCACAGTTTGCTGACAGAAATTTGGAACCCTTACAATGTATTCTTTTTCTGTCTTTATAGGGGTGATGGAGAATTCTAGAGGAGGAGGCAGCTGAAACACAATTAATGACTCAATTTGAATAAAATGGCGGAAAACATTCGCGCCCACTCTATGAACGACTAACTGCTAATGACTGTACTAGACAACCTGTCCATGAAATAAATACTGGGAGATAAAAATCTCCTTATATACAAGATAGAAATAATAAAATATATACAATATATTGCTCGCGGCTGAGGGAAGATCTGCTGCCGTAAGAGATTTGAAATAATCTGTATTTTTGTACTGTACTCTCGGCCCTCGGCTTTGGATTTGAATCCTGGGTCTTTAATGCGGGGTGAATTTATCTGGAGGGTTCCGAGAATTTATATCTATGTCTTCTTTAATGGTGGTCGTCTCTCCCACCTACCCTTAGCTTCCTCTTTAAATTTCGCCAGCAGAATATGTCCTTTGGTATGCTCTTTGTTCTCTGCAATGGAGGCGGTAAGCTAAAACGCCTTCTTTGTCATTTTAAAACCTGCAAAACCGCAAAACATTAGGGAAGACAGCCTCAGAGACAGGGAGTATGGAGGGGGAGATGATAATGACGTCGGATTATAAACGTAAATCAGTGGCTAGGAATGGACGGGAGCGACACGATGGTGGGCCACAAAGCACGACAGACACACGTTAACAAGCGGGCAGTTTTGGTACGTATCCGCCGTTGGATGGCGATCGGCAGATCGGACGATTCAAACTAATTCTGCTGCCCGGCGAGCGTACAGGCTTTAACGCGCGGGCAAAAATGGTTTTAGGGCCCGTACAAGAGACGCGTGGCTCCTCTCTAATGGAATCGCTGGTCTATGCCGAATACCGCCGGCCCGGTGGAATCGGTGCGGGGAAATACCGCCGGTTTCTGGCGTGCGCGGGGCCCTCCGACTGTAACGCTCACCGCTTCGTTGATTTAATTCAATCGGACGACTGCTATCCCTCCCGATAACATAAAACAATAAGCCCTCTTCCCTTTATCCTGTGGTTCTTGGGCTCGGGTCGTATGAAAGAAATAAGGAGAGGGGCTAAGGACTTGGGGCTTCGGCCTGATATAATTTAAATGACGGGTCTTCAACCTTTGTGGAGTGAATTTTAGGGCGGAGACATTTATATAAAACGGGAGCGTGGGACTTTAGGCCACGGTGGAGCTTCGTATCAGATTCGAGTGGGGCAATAGGCCAAAATTCGTGGGCAGGGGTAAATATGTACAACAATGTCGAAATCAGAGAAATTGAGCAGAAATTATTTGACGTTGAGATGGAAGATCAGGAACAGCAAGAAAATTATGTCTGTAGAGACATTACAGAGACAGAAATAATGAACCAGGAGGGTAAAGATGGAAGAAACGAGCAGTTCGAAATAGAATCTATTGAAATCCAGAAATTCGATGATGGAAGATTGGTGCTTGAAGCATCAAAAGAGACCGAAAGGTTTTATCTTTTTAAAACTAATAGTTTGTTGGTGAATGCAGGTAAAACATTGGGCAAAAAAGATGTTGCTATAAAAGCAATCAAAGACTATGGGTGTAATCAAGAAGGAGTTCTTGATTATTTTTCATTGCAGAAAGTTGAGTGTTGGGCTCAGTTGGAGACAAAAGAATTCAACAAAGAGGAATTACTCCGAGGAATTGGCGAAAGAAAGTGTTGGAGAAGCCAATGGAATCCAATCGACAGAGTGAGTGATGAGTTAACAAATCGAGTTGATACTTCAAAGGACCAACGACAGAACAGAGTTTGGAATCCAGGAGGGAGCAAGTCATCAAGACTTTGGCTGTCGCATTATTACAGAAAAGCGACAGACCTCATAGACATGAGTCTATGGAAACTTCTCTACATGGGGAGCCTGATGCAGGGGCATCAAAACTAAATTTTCATTATTCAATTATGTAATTAGGGGGTGATGATTTTTAATTATTTTATTAATTAATTTTCTCATTTTTAATAAATTAGGAGAGAAAATATAAATGTGAGGATTGTTATAAATATTCCTTAAATAATTAAGGATATGAGTGGAGTTGAATTAGGTAGATAATCTAGGGATGAGGAATTCCATAAACGGAACTTAGTTGAGTCCAAAAAAAGATAAATCTAATTTATATTTTAAGTTGAGATTTGTGTGAAGGAAATTATGGAATGGATTAAATTATATTTATGTATAAATATGTAGCTTGTGAGGGTGAGAAAGAACAAGCGAGGAAGCGAGGAAGTGAGGAATACAGGGAGTAAGAGAAATGGTTTGAAGGGCCGAGAGCCAAGCGGCCGCCCATTGTAATATTTGGCCAAAGAGTTTATATGTTTTTATAT
This sequence comes from Pinus albicaulis, assembly GCA_034641835.2. Taxonomy (NCBI): domain Eukaryota; kingdom Viridiplantae; phylum Streptophyta; class Pinopsida; order Pinales; family Pinaceae; genus Pinus; species Pinus albicaulis. The sequence goes on along the minus strand of CM076571.1, from coordinate 502,161,938 downwards.
GAGTATTTTATTTGTATGGCTCTCTTTCCTTCATATGTATTTTTTGAACTGAATATCTTGTGGTTCTAACAAAGAATTTTAAGTTGGACAAAAGCACATGAGTTTTGTACATGTTGGGATCTAATTTAACCCAGTATCCTGGCATCATATAGTTAAACATTTTCATCCATTATCAAGCATACTCACCTATAGTCAACCATGCACAACATGGCCAACCATGTTCAAACTATACTCAATCATAGTAAGCATGGTCAAATGAAGGTCAATCATGGTCAACATGGTTAAGCAAGGCCAAACATGGCCAAGCCAAGGTCAAGCAACTCAAACATATTCAACCAAGATTGACATAGTTAAACATGGTCAACTATCATTAAACAAAGTCTCTCATCATCTACATGGTCAAACATGATCAACATACCTGAGTATAGTCAAACCTTGTCAACATGGTTAAATTATGGTTAAGAATGGCCGACTTGGTCAACATGGTCAACCATAGCCAAATCACTATCATTGATTGTCAATAATGATTTACATGGTCAACATAGTCAACCATATGTGAACCATAGTCAATTATGTTTCAAAATGTTTAACAACGTTAATACATGGTCAAGCATGGTTAACAAGTTCAACTATGGTTAAGCTACCTCAACCAAAGTCAAGCATTATCACCATAGTAAAACATGGTTATCCATAGCCAATGATAGTAAGCCATGGATGAGCAATCCCACATAGGACAAGAAAATAATTTCCACTTTACTTCTAATTTGTCAAGATTGCAAGAGTGCATGGAAAAGAGAATATGTAGATTGGAAATAGTAGAATAAAAGAAAAAAATTGAAATATAAAATTTGTAAAAAAATAAATTCTAAAATGGTATATTCAAGTTGTATATATCTAGATAGAATGGAAAAGTGTGTATATCCAGAAAAAATACACCTTTTTGATTGAAACAAAAGGTATTTTTATAAAATATATGAAAATGTATGAAAATAACATCTCTTAGAGATGCAGAGACACTAGTTTAAAATCTCAATCAACAATGGTAGGAGCTCTTAGATTAGTATTTAACACCATGTTTAGAGAATAAGTTATTCTATATAGGATGAATTCCTGTAGTAACCACTCACACACCTATATCAAATATCCTAACACCAATATTTTTACATGGTTAAATACTTTTAAGAAAAAAATAGTCCACGGCCCTAGCCAATGTAGTAGCTTGAGACAATTTTATTAATTAAAAGATAAATTAAAATTATCTCAACCATTGATGATCCATACTCTATGAATGAAGATCAATAACCAATTAAATGCTAATCCATATATTAATAATTCTTAACATAAAAGTATAAATCATTAGATGACCCTATGTTTAAAACATACCATAATCATTATATTACAATAAAACTAATGTGTAAAAAAAACACACTTAAAAAATACAATTTTACTTGAAATAAACATATCAAACCATGTTAAACTTATTACCTCCTAAATATCTAAACATTCTAACAGTGTAATAATTCAAACTCGACATGGCCCCTTTGATATCTAGAACAACATACCGGAAGTGTAAATGCATTTGTGACCCCACATCTATAACTCGACATGGCCCCTTTGATATCTAGAACAACATACCGGAAGTGTAAATGCATTTGTGACCCCACATCTATCACTACAACCTTTGTAAGAATTTACATTGCAAAGGAGCTTCAATATACAAGGCCATCACATCAGGCCCATGGAAACATTTCCAACGAGTGTTTGTTGAGGTGGAACAAGTGGACATTGAGGTTGCTAATTAAAAAGAAATATATATTTTTTTCTATAAACATGATATTTAATAACTTTAGTAAGAGGTATAGTGATTGCTATTTCATTGAACTCACACTTAATATTGGTAGAGGAGGACCGAAAGGAGCTATATCTACAATCTCCATAGAGCTTAATGACTTGAACGTGGTGAAACTAGGTTCTTGTGCGAGAGGGACCTTCCTCTCTTTTTTTTAATAAGAGAGCCTTCGGAATACTTAACTACTTCAGACCCTTTTTTTCTTGAAATAATTGACTTGAGGAAGTCATGTGTTCCTACCATTTTTTTCTAATTTCACTTATTGCAAGGTAGGGCAGTTTAATCTTATGTTTTCAAAAAATTGCAAATTGATATATGAATGAAAAATTAATTATCTATTAAGGAACTATGAGTTATAGTGAATAGTAATCTCTGCATATTTATATTTTTACTTTTATTTGTTAAACTGTTGAAGAATACATATAATGATAAACAATAAATCTTGGTAAGTATATTTATTGTACTTACGCCTTCTTCTTATTTTTAGGCAAATACTTGTTTAAATTATGGTAGGAAATAATTGATGTTAAACATGTTATTTATGTGAGTATGAAGTATTTTGAAGTATTTTATAATTTTAAGTGATTTAATAATGAAAAATAATTGCACAAATATATAAAAATCATTGCATAAATATTACATCGATAAAAATTCTATTGCTAAAGTCTTGACAATAATGCTATAAAAACATGAACAAAAATGATATAAAATATAGTCGTTTTTAGTAATCAATTTATATTTATTTCTTCATTTTTTTATTAATTTTTCTCAAATTATACTTTAATAATAATCTAAATTAATTTTCATTATTTATTAATAATTAAATAAAAATTTCTCATTATATCAAAATAAAAACAATATAAATATATTTTTAAGACGCTGAAACTTAAATATTTTGAAAGCTATAACTCTTTATTGTAGCATAAATAATTTCATGACAAGAATGTAGTTTCACAATGCTCGAAGTTATATTATGCAAGGCTATACTTTTGCATAAGCGCTAACTATGAAACTCTTCATTGCACCATTTAAGTAATGGAAGATAAAATCTCAATGTGCACACACACTTATATTAATCAAAATGGTTACATATATATACATGAAATATAGTCTCAAGACAGGAAAACTATCTTGGACGCACAATAAGGTGGTTGAGAGAATATCTCAACCACACACCAAACTAGGAATATTTAGATTTAGCTACCTCCTATGATATAGGAACAAACTCCTTACATAGAGAGTCAACACAGCAGACAAGTAGGAATTACATATTCCAACACACCCCCTTAATGAATACTTGTCTCGATAGTCATTCACAAAATCTAGTTGTGGTCAATGATAACAAAAGATGTGTCTGCGACTCAGATCCACCACAAACGGGCAAATCCCATGTGCAGAACCAACAAACGATTTGTTTTCGATTCATATCCACGACAAATGGGAAAATCCCATGTGTAGAAACAACAAAAGGATATGTCGACGTCCATATAAAGGAGAAACCATCCACTAGAATGCATGGTTACCAACCACTGCAACTGCTAGTCTCGTAGGATGTCCTTCGCATACATGGTCATGTCAACCATTATCACTGTAGACCTGTACCTGTATCTGCAAATCCCCCCCAAAATGTGCTCAGTAAACTGAGACCTGTGAGAAATTAAGTTTCTTCTGTGAGTAAGGTGTTTCTACAGACCACCGACTCTGTTATGAGCACGAAGGCTCTTGTGTGCACCCGAGGCACCATAGCCACGAAGGCTCTCTAATTGTGAAGGATATGTAGCCACTAGGGCTCGCATGTGGTTTTTGGTTCACCACAAACCATCACTTCAAAGTGACAAAAGAGGTTTCCAGTTGACCACAAACCTATAATTACAAAGTGGCAATTACAAAGTGGTTTTTAGATAACCACGAACTTCACGGGGATACATATGCCTTTACAAGGCTTACATTACATACTCCAACTCTTGGAGTTACTAGGTACATAAAAATACGACTGCAAAACCATCCTGGACTTGCTTAACATTCAACTGTGTGACTCATCATCAAGATTCTATTCCAATAAATTCACAAAAAAAACAAACTTTAAACTTAGTTTTCCATCATAATCGATGTTGCTGCTCCTTCACCTCCTCTTTTCATTGTTCATCTTGGGCATATTTGTCTTTGCCAATTAAATCTTGGAACTCTATGCTTAGCCTATCATTTGCTAGAGTCTCGAAATCTAACAAAGTAACTTTACCTATATTGAGTTAGCTAGGCTCAATAATTTTAAACATGATTCCAAGAAACAAAATAAAAACATAAACTTTTCAGATTAACAAGAACAAAAAATTTATCTATCTCTTCCCAAATATGACTACTTCCCGAACATAACAACAATGATTCTTCTCCAACGATACCTCAGAGAGGTCCATTGATAAAGAAACGAATCGATGACTTTTCAACTGGTCTCAATGCAGTGCATTTTAGCACAGATGATCCAGACGTAGGCAGTCACATCCACACGAATAGAAACAATAACAAATTGTCCCTATCAAAAAAATAATCCAGAACTCTACGGTCTGATCCTGCGTCACCCACAAATTCACTGTCAACATGCATAAAATTCAACGATTTTACACACAAAGTTCTCATTTCAGCATCGAATTCCCCCGACATCGCAGCGTAACGCCACTTCCCCTCTTCACAATATCAAGGTTGGTGTCTACTTCAAAACATGCCTCCTCATGCTCGTTGCCAGGCTACAACAACAAAGACCCACTATCGAGCTAATATCCTCACAATTGAACATGCACATCTGCAACCGCTTAACAACTTTCAAACAAAACAACCGAATTTCTATTTGCTCGCTACACAAGTAAAGACACTTTAGGAATTTTGGTTCAACTTGCCTGTTTCCATCACAATCTACTCCCTTGATCACACTGGGCACACACAAACTCGATCATCATACAATCTCTGATGTAGCTCTAGGCACTATCCTTTGATGTCATTTTCACTGTCATGTCTTCATCATATCTGGTAGTAAATAATTCCTACAAATAAATTTGTCTATTTTTGGAACTGCCAATTCCAACAGAGACTCAAACTCGTGAAAATAGTTGGCAAAATTAAAAGTCACAATAAATAAATCAATTCTTTCAACCAGATTTACATTACTCACATGAGAACTCTTAAAGAAATATTAAACAATGGCAACATGACATCATGTAGGGGAGCATTGAGATCCATTAACTAATAAAAAAAAATGCCTAAATTTGTTTCCTTTCTTCTCCCTCCTCCATGTATATCGAGTGAGATGCAGCAAGGAGAGTAGCTCCAATACTCGGTCATCCTTTGAATGATCTATAACCAAAATTTAGTTCCAAGCAATTCTGTAACTACATTTTGCACAAATTCTCGGTAGAGGGGGTAGTGTTCATAAAGCCCCCCATCCATTGCAACAATGCTCCTCTTTTTTCTTCCTGCAACTTCATTCACATTATCTCTTCCAATATTTTTCAATATTCCAACAACCCCAGCTCCCGCCAAATGGGCACCACCTTATTCTACAATGCGACAAAGTTCAACAACAATTTTTTGAGCACTCAATGAAGAGTATGGAATCCCCAAGACATCCTTTAATATTCTTCCGGCGACTTTGAAATCAGTAGAGGAGTCACTATGCATAGAATATATATCTGGAGTCCTTAATTTGAATGGAAGTGCCATGTTAGGTGGTACTATATGTCCAAATAAAGCAGCTTCTTCAGCAATTCTCAACAACACTCTTCTCACAATTTCGCCCAAGTGCATTCCAGAGATTAGCTTCTCAAAGATCTGTTTGTTAGAAATTATATATTACAGAGCAATGCAATACACAAAATATGCGGAAAACACAAGCACACAAAACACATAAAACCAGAGAGACATAGATATACGTGGTTCACCTAGTTTGGGCTACGTCCACCCCAAACAACCAGTCCTTCCTTTCTATTATCTAGCAAAATGAAGAGATGCAACCTATAGTAGATATGCTGTAATATCCTCTATTCTCTCTCACAATCTCCCTATCTGTTTCTCGACCCGAGAATACACATACAATACACAACCACGATACAATACCCTCATACAAGCAAGGGGTTGCCTTCTAGGGAAAAAAACCCTAAACTAAACATAACTTCTACCATCAGATCATCCGCCTAATGAACGACCCAAATTGACTAAAAATTACTATACTTTTACAAGGCAATTTTACATATGTTTTTAGCTTTGGGGGCGCTGCCCCCGGACCCCCCCGCACCCTCCCTCACAACAGGGGTGTATAGTTTTCCTGGGGTATACATATGGTTGAAACAAGGATCTCTAAATCAGGATGAAAATGAGGCTCTACAACCAACACTGTTCACCACAATTTAAACTTTCAGCATCAAAAGCCTCGTCATATTCTATCATGGGAAGATGGGAAGACCAAAATTTACCCCATTCCATGTTGATAATCATGTTACCAAATTTTCGTAGATCTCTTTTCCATTTCGGAATTGCTTCTGCACATTCTACATAGCATGCATTTGCGCCAGTGCCCAAAATAACAACAGCCATAACATCTTGGTCCCAATATCGACCTCCAGCCAATGTTGCCATTGTATCATTCACCAGTGCAACAACGCGTATGTCCAGACCGTTTCTTTTCATGGCCTCGTTAAGGCTACCACTACATCCTTGCCAACCATTCCTGAGATTTAAAAACCCTTGGTCCACTTGATCAATGTGCCATTTTCAATTGAGGACTGCTCCACTGGGAATGAAAAGGTGAAACCAAGCTCCCTTTGGTGACCAGGTAGCTGATGGAAGTTCTCACCCTCTTTTGCAACAAATTTTGGTAGTTCTTAGGCAATTTAATCAAAAAATTGCTCAGTTGTGCCACTCATTAGGCTTGCGGGTATATCCACCACGCTTTACTAAAGCATTAGCAAGAATAAAAGAACGCCACATCCAGAGATTTCACTAGCTAAACGCTTTCACAATATTAACACAGATTGGTCACGCATTCTAGTAACCACAACCTCTAGCAAACCTCATACACTCAGATCTCCTCTACGTAGAGATCTCTGGCCCTCCATTCAACCCTCTCCACGTTTGTAGTAATAGCTCTGCGCATAAGCTACCGAGGTCGCCACAAGCGGAGTGATCAAAAGAACAACCTCACTACTAACATGCTTACTTCCATCAATCTCAGAAAATGACACAGCAAATCTGCAAATCACCCACAAACAAATTGTCGAGCAACTTGAAACCTCAAAATTTCTTATATCGAATTCATCTTATGCTCTGATGCTCTTATGCTGAGTCTCTATTGCAAATCTGCCTTCTCCACCACCACCAGGCATCTGTTGAGTCTCTATTGCATATATTCCTTCTCCACCACCGACACACAATCCACTCTGTAGGAAATACAGGCCTTTGCATGTTTTTCCTCCTCACGTAGCTCCTTCGCACAATTCTTTTCTGCTTCAGTGGGAAATGACGGTCCCAATGCTTCGATGGCTTGGCAACGGGGTAGTGATTAGTGGTGTTTCATTGCCAGGTAGACAGAAAGGGATTGAGCCCACAAGGTCTTTGTTGATGATGCTACTGAGGAGGGTAACAACACCAATCAGCGTACAACTTTGTTGTCACGTGAAGGGCACACCGCTGCTCCAATACGCCTCCGCCCAAACGAATGGACAACCAAAAAACTAAAACACAATATACTTTCTCTTATTTCCCTCAGCCCATGAGGGGCTGAGGTCCAAGCTTGTATGGGCTCTGATACTAAGATAAAATCTCAATGTGCACACACACTTATATTAATTAGAATGGTTACAAATATATACATGAAATATAGTCTCAAGATAGGAAAACTATCTTGGACGCACAATAAGGTGGTTAAGAGAATATCTCAACCACACACCAAACTAAGAATATTTAGATGTAGCTACCTCCTATGATATAGGAACAAACTTCTTACATAGAGAGTCAACACCACATACAAGTAAGAATTACATATTCCAACAATGGATTAATTCATCATCATCAAAAGTCACAATGACAGTGATTGTGGTGGTGTCCCTTGGAATACTCACTACTGTCCCCTCTCCCGTGGGGCAGCATCAACGACGAATACATAGTACTATCATGTCTCCTAATCATAGTTACAGTGATAGTGGTTGTGCCACTGCCTCTGCTGGCAGTGACAGATACTTATCTGCCTGTGACCATTTAGCCATGAATTAGTTTGATTTTGAAAAAAAAACATGAATTTACAAAATTTACATTATATTCAATTTAATTTAATTTATTTTTCAGATACTTTAATTTTGTTTTTATTTAATTAGTTATTTTTGAAATATTTTAATTTTGTTTTTATTTGATTGGTTATAATTTTTATGGTCTTATTGAGTAATGGTAACAATGTACCATATAAATAACATAGTGATGCCAGTTATATCTATAGATTATTTACTAATGTACATTGTTCCAATAAATTCGACGAGCCTCCAAATCTCAAGCCACGTGAACTCTATTTTTTTGGGATAACATGCTATACCTCTGTGCAAACAAATGGTGAATTCATACGGCCAAGCGTGAATTCCGTAGGTCAAAATTATACTACCCCAAGGTCTGACTGCCACTCGCAATAATCGAAAGAAATGTAAAGATTTAAACGGAAGAAACACTAATCTATTTTAAAAATATAAAGTTTTTTTAATAAGGAGTATATATATATGTATTTTTAAAAATAATAATTTATATTATTTTAATATTTTAAAATAATTTATTTTTATAGATATAAATATTTTATATGTATAAGAAAGTATTTAGTTTTCTAAAATTAGTGTTTTTTACATGTTTTTAAAGAAAACTAATATGTAGTTAACAAATTAATCCCTATATATATTTATAAAGAATTTTTTTTTTCTATGGAGTGATATTCTTATTTTATTTAAATAATTATTTAAATATATTTTTAAAAATATGTTTTATTATTCCAAATCTTCTTTATTATTAATAATAAGAGAATACTTCAAATTTCTCAAATATAAATATGTTAACATTTAAATTCAAAGTTTTAATGAGTTATTTTTGGTAAGATAAAATTATATTTTCAAAATTTCTTTATTTAATGTAACATACATTGAAAACTTCACATGGAAATATCAGGAGTTAATTTTTTTTTTTACAAATTACCCACTGGTAACTATCGAAATCACTATTAAATATTCCCTACTCATCATTACATAGAATGTTCACCAGTTCATAGTGTAACCTCAGAATAAGAATAGTAAGCTGCTTAACCATTAACAACCTCTATTGTAGTCCATTAACATAATACAGTATGATGTAACATTCCACTCATTTAATTATTCATGTAGTCATCACATAATTGACATTATGAACATCACAACAAGAAAGGAATCAACATCATCAATTTGACACAATAATCAATCACATCATTGAACACTAATATACCCTAGAAACCCCATAGGGTGAAAGCCAACAAACTTTTAATTTCATTATTAAACGCTCATGAGGGAGTTCAGCCCTCACTAAATGGCTTATAAGGGAGACCACCCCTTAACCATCGTTTATAAATATTACAAGGAAATATACAAATATCTAGCTTAAATCCATTACAATAAATATGATAGCATTTACCCACTAATCTTCATATCTTCATATCTTGGTGGTATGGATGTACCTACAATGGACCATCATACATTGGATCATCCTGCAGCTGCATGAATGATAATCATTTACCTGCCACAAGGTTTAGCATAATATTTCCTTTATACATGTCACCATCATTCCCCGCTAATGTTACCTTCAACATACATTGATGTTGAGATTCATAAAGTATTAATCAATCATTTCATAAGTCTATACTAGAGAAGCTTCTTCCTCTACTCATGTATATGCATTACATGAAAGTAAAATACCTTGACATTCTCCTTTTAACAACACATACTGCATATGTGCTAGTTATAAGTCATCAAATTAACTAATGTTTCCCTCGCCTAAGTACACATTCCTGCAAGACAATAGCTACATCTCCCAATTTTGTCTTTAAAATAAACTGATACATTTACTATATTCGTGCATGCAATTTACATAAATTTAATCAAAATAACTAACCCTTAAGCTATTATCTTTTGGTGCATGGAATGAAAGCTAACATAACAAATGTTGCTCCCATGCATGCAAATGCACATAGATTCCAAAAGAGTCTTCCGAAAGGAATGCTTACAAAGTGGAGCACATAGCTTCCTTCACGAGTCTTCTCAAAGGAGTGCTTAACACGAGAGAACATGAAAACACATATTTCCTTTTCCAGGAAATATAGCATAATAGGCATGCAAAGACTTGGTTTCATTTCCATAAAACTAATGGAATAAAGCATAAAAATACATGTCTTATTATCCAAATATTATACCAACATTACCCATATATATATATATATATATATATATATATATATTTCAAGGAAACCAAAGCATACTTTAGTTTTTGTATATGTAATTCATCTTCTTTGACAAAAAAAATATTTTCCAATGTAGGATAACAAAACATGTTATCATTTCCCACATATAAATGTATATTCTTTCAAATGAAATATAATACAAATATTGCATGAATATATATGATCTTATTCCAAAAAAAACTAACATAAACTAACATAATAGTTTTATTAGCATAAAGGTAGCTCAATATTTCTTTTATCCATGCAAAGAACATACCTCTATAACACAATGGCTATTCTTGGTACATGCAAGACAAATAAATCTCATTCTTTGTGAATGCAAGAGAGATATATTTTCCTTTAATGTGGGAAACACATATGCTCTTCTTAGAATCCTATCATCATGAAATACTATTTTAAGGCAAAAGATTAACATAATACCAATCTTTTCAAGAGATTATTCTTTTTAAGAAAAATTAACATAGTAACTTTTCTTATGTCTTTTACCATGGTATATATCTAAGAACAATATCCTTATAAAGGATTAACATAACAAACCTTTCAAAAACTGACATCTAGATTATGTCTTTTATCATAGTAATTCACTAAGATCAATATCTTTCTAAGGGATTAGATTAATACCAATATTTTCAAGAGGTTACCCTTTTCAAGAAAGAAACATATATAAAACAACATAATCTTTTACCAAGAAGTAATTATTATGATTTTTCCCAAAGAAAAGATTATGAGAAACTAACATGTGTTTTTCATGAAACTCCTTAACTTATCTTCCAACCCATGAAATATCTTCAAGAATTAACTACTAAATTCTTTTCCGGAAAATAACCTTATGAACTTAACCTTATGAACTTATCTTTTATGTGCATAAACTCTATTTCCTTATAGAAATTTTTAATGCTTATTAACATTTGTCAAATACCACCAAAGTACTTGGTATATTTGTATATATTCCAAGTATAATATGATTCATAAATTTATAACAAACTAGAGTTCACTCACATTATAACCCTAAGCTTTGAATTAAAGGATTGTTAACTTAAGCAGTTAGGTTTTTAACAACATTTAATAACCCAACAATTCTAATGCTAATCACCAAGGGTTAATGCATTCCTTATAAAATCTATTCACGTTTGTTTTTATTTTTTATTTATAAACTTATGGAAAAAGAAAGAATGAAATAACATAGTTAACTTATCTTTAAATGGCTGATTCCTTCTCGTGACTCCTTGATTCAGCAATCATGGGAATACAAGATATCCTCCCGCACAACTGAGTGCTCACCATTCTCTATTTCACACAGAACATGGGAATACAAGATATCCTCCCGCACAACTGAGTGCTCACCATTCTCTATTTCACACAGAACCTTTGCTTCACACAGGTCACATGTTTTTTTTAATGAATTCTGGAATTTCTTTTATTAAAACATCCATGTATTCGATCAAGTTCCTCTATTTTATACATTTCCAACTTTGCCCGAGCCCATTTTATTCTAGTATTAAAAACTCAAAATCCGTGTTAATAAACACAAGGCAACGCAAGTGAGCATATCAAAACTGAAACACACAAACCTGAAACCTTCACAACATTGGTGTTTTATTTATCTTTTCACCTCGAACAACTACCAGATGTTTTATTTAACTTCACACAACTGCCACACTGGATATGAAACTGGCCATATTGCATTTATCCCAAAACTTTTCTAGAGATCTCCCGTAAATAATGAATATCCATAGTCTATTATCAATAATTCGTTTTACATCAAACCGATTCTTGATTTTCTTGATTAAAAAGTAAAGTAAAATAGATTTACCATGTGTGATTACGTAAGGTTGAGTAGTCCTATTACATTTAGATATTTTAAAATGGTAAAACTTTTAAATCAATATTATCACAATTATAATTTAACAAAAAAATAATTGATAAGAAAAAATGTAGGTTTATTACTATTTAAGTTGTTTATAAAAGAAAAATGTAATCAATTTTATTTATTGATAAAAGCATTTTTCATAAATCACTATAAAGATTAAAAATATAATTTCTCTCTCTAATATATTAAATATATTTATGTTCACTATAACTTGTTACAAGGATGAAATATTTTATTAATAGATATAAATATTTATTAAAAAATAAATGAAAAAGTTCAACAAGGTATTCATTTTTATGTGTTTGTACAATAATATAGTACTAATAATGATAATAAGTTTTTTTTAAGGTTATAGTCAAGGCTACACCAAATTGGCTTATGATATTCTCTTATGTGTGAGACAAGAGACTTACCTCTATGCAACCATTCAACTACTAAATCTAGGAATATGCACATACCTAACCACTCTGATAAAAACTGAACATAAGCTAAATGGCTCTCCAGGTGAGAACTTGGAGAGTGTAAAAACACTCACAATCTAAATCCATTCAATCAAGAGAACAACCTAGTACATATAGGCTTTCTCACCATTAGGTGGTTTGAACCACTCCCTGAATATTAGGACTTGAGATCTAATCTTAGCATCTCAATCCTATCATCATTATAAACAAACTCTAATTATGACTTTCTCCATTAATTACAACACTCCTTCTTAATGGAGAAAGGGTACTGAATAATAACATATGCCTGTTGGTCTAGTCTCAGCTAAGCTTACAATAAAAACATGAAAAAAACTTGGTAACAGATTTTTCATCTTGGTCTTTATTCTTGTGACTCCATACTTGTTCATTCTGAGTCAAGGCTTCATCTTCACTTTCCTTGCCATGAGATAGTGATGTATCTTCGCCTCATTTCTTCCCCTGTGAAGGAAACCTGGATTTCTTGTTCTCATCCTTCTCAGAATTATGGCAGGGTGGATAGGAGAATTTTCCTTCTCACTATTTCTGGTGTCAATCATCTGAACATTAGCGATGATATATTCACCATTGATTACAACAATTTCTATGTTAATTTCATAAATACATGGTGTTTCAAGCCATGCTTCAAGAAACTTCAATTCTTCTTCAAAATTCATTGTTGTTTCTTGCCTACCAATATCTGCACAAAAAACAATGTTAGATTTATAAAGATGACCACAATTACTTTCATCTTCTTGCTCCTTCAAGAGAGCTTTCATTTCACCATCTCTCCCTACTTCATCCCTTTCTACTGACATAATTATGTCTTCATCCAGTTTTGTTGCTGCAAGCATGTTTTGCATCTGATCTGTATGTGAAGATAGGCCTTCCTTCTCACCAAACAGTAATTCATCAATAAGATGTTTTTCAATCATCAGATTGATCCACTCATCATGAGATATATAAGGCTCATCAAACTTGATTTTTGCATCAGGAAAAATTTTAGGTTCTGCAATAATGGATGTGTTTTCATTATTACAAGTTTCAATTACAGATACACATGCATCACCCATCATTGCATCTTCAATTTCACAATCAAATATGGGATCATTATTAAGAGCAATATCTTCAGCATCATTTCCCTCATTCAAACAGTATTTCATCTCTAAAACATCTCATAAAAACTTTGTGCTAGGAATCTCTCCATATTCATATATTATGCTGAGTATGATTTTGTCATCTACTGCAAATGTTATAAGACTTAATACTACTATATCTCCACTATCATTAATAACATCTTTAACATAATCCAGTAGATTTAACTTCCATAGTATTGTTTTTATTTCATTTGCCCAGCTTTCATAATTCATACCTGAAAAAGATGGTAAATCTGGCATTAACCATTTAATAATCTCACCAAATTCCAAATATGCACCTTGATCAGCAGCTTGTCCATCATCGTCAACTCGAAACAAATCACAAAATTCTGCAACACAATATTTTTCACTTGTCCGTCGATGCTTTCCCCTGAATTTTCTTCGAGACTCCTTCAATTTACTTTGACGACCCATTTTCTCCTTATATTAACTAATATCCTAGAGCTTTATCTTGATCAACAACCAGATCTCAACATCTGTGCCTCATGCAATTTCACACATTGTCACCGTGCCTCACGAATCTGGTCACTGAGCCCTCCTATGGCTCAACACACAACAACTTAATACGCTCCACAATAGCGTCAAATGGAAAACTCCAATATCGATCCCAAAACTAGATCTTACCACACTACAGAACAGGCAACTCGCACCTATTCACCACAATGCACGCAGCGATTTCACAACACGACCTGTAGTCCACCTTCACTACCCCATGATGGCTCAAATACCTGTTTTACCAGCAAATCAGATTGATTAACACACCAGCATATCTGATCAATCCATGCACCAGCATCAAATCACAACCTTTAGCAATCACAGCTTCAGCAACGTCACTATTGTGATCACCAAAAAATAAATGAGGAATTCCCTCAATAATGACAGATGCACAAAATAGAGCAAATAATTTAAAAGGAAAAAAAAATCACATGACACCGCCTCCAAGACAGATAGACAGAGTATGCCAGGTTCTAACACTCGTACATATCACCTCCTCAACTCGATTTCTTTGACTCTCTGTTAGCTATCATGTGACACAGTGGTCGAATATCCAGAGCTCTGAATATATTGATCTTCCGGTTGACCAATTTTACCAGCGGTCTTAACTAGCGATCTACCAACACATCAAACTCACCAAACCACTACTATCACTGCTGTGTCCCAAGGTGGTTAACCAAGCCACGCAGCCACGTAGATTCAGGTGCAATCTGGCAACGCCGCTCGAGCTCGAATCCCCCAACAGTTCTCTACGTGTCTGCCTACGTAGATGGAAGATAAATACTGAATGCAATCTTGGCCCCCATGTCTCTGGTTGCTACTATTGTTTCTCCTCGGCGCCCACACACGCAAGAATCGAATCGCACAACAATTAGCTACAATCGCATAGTCAAAGCAACACACCACGAAATTCGCCTTCACGGCCTCCAATAGGGCTCTTGGCCTGCCTCACGCAGCACGACAATAGGCTTGCAGCTTCCACACAGGCTCTCTACCTTCCTACCAGCATTCAGATGTCGTCTCTCCACCCTCCTCACTATGCTCTTATGCTCCAAATCAACAACAAACAAATCGATCCTATGATTCACGAGCAGTATATCCAATCGCTGCTCCTTTTCATGCAGCTCTCTACTCCTCACACAGATGGGATCCATGACCCAAGCTGCCTCCTGCCGGTGTAGGCACAAAAAATCACACCAGTGCTGGCTCCAAGTTAGAAGCCAGAGATTTACCCCTCGTTTTCCATCGTTTTCGACATGAACGAGGACGACAAGTCTTCCGGCACCATCGTGAAATACTAGCGGACACTCACTAATGTTGGACCTTCTACTTCGAAATACAGTGTTCCCTTCTCTACTCCGGCCACTGTCGTTGTTTCCGTGAAGCCTAGGACACTCTATTTCTGAGAAGTGAACCAAAATCTCTCTTACACCGTCACATTCATCTCCAAGGCTGTGACGACTTCGGGCCTTGCGAGCTTCTTTGCTCCTGAAATTCTCGACCGTGAGGTTCAACGACACCAAGCACGCAGGAATGGGGATCGTTGGCTATGAACCCAAGCATGCTTCTTTCACAAACACAGCAATAGGCGATCCATTAGCGTGAGAAGAAAATAACGACTTACCCCTCACCGCACCACGACAGATCAATCCATAACAATTCACTACTGGAAATCTTCTCCAAGAACTCAGTCTCACAACGCACAGGCCTTTGATCTTGTGTGCTCTGATACCATGATAAAAATTGAATATAAGCTAAATGGCTCTCCAAGTGAGAACTTGGAGAGTGTAACAACACTCTCACAATCTAAATCCATTCAATCAAGAGAACAACCTAGTACATATAGGCTTTCTCACCATCAGGTGGTTTGAACCACTCCCTGAATATTAGGACTTGAGATCTAATCTTAGAATCTCAATCCTATCATCATTATAACAAAACTCTAATTATGACTTTCTCCATTAATTCCAACATACTCTAAGTTTGGACTTGGGAACCATTAGGCAATTTTGTGATACAAAGATATATCACTTGGAGAATCAAACATAGAGTATTTTTTTAATGGATATGGATCCCTAATCAAAAGTTTAGATAACGATATTTAAAAAGAAAAAAGAAAAAAATAACTTTCATGGGTTTTGTTGATACATCGATAGAGTGCATACAATGGTTGGAGAATCAAACACAATTTTTTTTCTAATTGAAATAGATCCTAAACCAAAACATTGTATTTACATTCAAATGTAGAAACTAGTTCATACCTTTCAAAGTTCAATAATAAAACTAAGTGGCATATAACACTAGCTATTATTACTATCTCCTCTTCTTCTGATTGCCTTAATGTATATACATTAATCAAATTTCAAATTTCAAATTTGTATAGCTATACATGTAAAGTTAAAAAACATTATGATTATTATTTGTGTTTTAGGTTGAAATTTCAAATTTGTATAGCTATACATGTAAAGTTAAAAAAATTGATGATTATTATTTATTTTTTAAACTTGTTATTTTAAATTTTATGTAAATATATCACTATTAAATAATTTTTTTAAAGTTATAACCAACAAAATTAATGACATAATTGTCATTGAGTGCAGGACATTCATTTAGCTTATGATTAAGCAAGATTTTGATATTACAAATTTTCAATGTTCCACCCCTACAACAACATTAAGAATCTAAATAAATTTGGATTAACAATCATTAATATCTAAGAGAAGTGTCTAAAACTTATTGGTAGAAATTGATGGGAAATCAAGGTGGAGAAATAATATTTACTCAGTTAAAAATATAATTTCTTTATCTTAAATCAACATTATTGCGCCAAGAGGCACTCTACAGCCGAGTACAGGGTAGATGTGTAGATGTAACCTAAGAAAGTTTGTAAACTTTTGTAATGTTGGCTCAATATATAGGGTACATGTGTAGATGTAATGTAAGAAAGTTTGTAAACATTTTGTAATGTCGGCTTAATTGTAATCAATATATTTGCAATAATTATCCCTACCTTTTAACCCAAAGCTATATTTACGAACACTCAAAAAGGTATGGTAAATAAATAAAATTAAAAATAAACAGGAGGTATGGTAAATAAATAAAACCTATTTTTATACTTTCTCCAGAGGTGTGGTAAATAAATAAAACTTATTTTTATATTTACTCCTCAAACCTCCTTATATATTTAAGAAAACTCAAAAAATAAGTTCTATTTAGGTAAATCCTATCGGCCAAATACCATGGAAAAAATTATTATTAATACCATGGAACAAATTATTATTAATATTATGGGCTAAATACCATGGATCAAATACCATATTTAAATAAAAAAATATTAATGAGGAATAAATAGGTATGGTAAATAAATAAAAATATAAATAAACTAGAGGTGTGATAAATAAATAAACCCTCTTTTTATATTTACTCCATAATCAGCTTTATATTTAAGGACACTCAAAAAATATGGTTTATATAGGTGAAGCCTATAGAACAAATACCATGGGCCAAATTAATATTATTGCACCGAGCTACAACCCAGCATAGGGTAGATGTGGAGATGTAATGTAAGAAAGTTTGTAAACTTTTGTAATGTCGGCTCAATATATAGGGTACATGTGTAGATGTAATGTAAGAAAGTTTGTAAACATTTTGTAATGTAGGCTTAATTGTAATAAATATATTTGTAATAATTATCCCTACCTTTTAACCCAAATTTATATTTAGGAAGATTGAAAAAGTTATGGTAAATAAATAAAAATATAAATAAACTAGAGGTATGGTAAATAAATAAAATTTATTTTTATACTTACTCCAAAGGTATGGTAAATAAATAAAGCCAATTTTTATATTTAATCCATAAACCTCCTTATATATTTAAGAAAACTCAAAAAATAAGTTTTATTTGGCTAAATACCATGGGCCAAATACCATGGTTCAAATACCATATTTAAATAAATAAATATTAATGAGGAATAAATAGGTATGGTAAATATATAAAAATGTAAATAAACGAGAGGTATGATAAATAAATAAACCCTCTTTTTATATTTACTCCATAATCAGCCTTATATTTAAGGACCCTCAAAGACGATGTTTTATTTAGGTGAATCCTATGCCGCAAATACCATGGGCCAAATTAATATTATTATTGCGCCTAGAGGCGCTCTACAGCCCAGTATAGGGTAGATGTAATGTAAGAAAGTTTGTAAAATTTTATAATGTCCTCTCAATATATAGGGAAAATGTGTAGATGTAATGTAAGAAAGTCTGTAAACATTTTGTAATGTAGACTTAATTGTAATCAATATATTTGTAATAATTGTCCCTACCTTTTAACCCAAAGTTATATTTACAAACAGTAAAAAATGTATGGTAAATAAATAAAAATATAAATAAACCAGAGGTATGGTAAATAAATAATACTTACTCGAGAGATATGGTACATAATAAATCTCATTTTTATATTTACTCCATAAACCTCCTTATATATTTAAGAAAACTCAAAAAATAAGTTTTATTTAGGTGAAGCCTATGGGACAAATACCATGGAACAAATTATTATTAATACCATGGGCCAAATACCATGGAAAAATATATTATTAATACCATGGGCTAAATACCATGGGCAAATACCATATTTCAATAAATAAATATTAATGAGGAATAAATAGGTATGGTAAATAAATAAAAATATAAATAAACAAGAGGTATGATAAATAAATAAACCCTCTTTTTATATTTACTCCATAATCAACTTTATATTTAAGGACACTAAAAAATGATGTTTTATTTAGGTGAAGCCTATGGGCCAAATATCATGGGCCAAATTAATATTATTATCTAATATTCATATTAATGTGTAGATGTAATGTAAGAGTGTTTGTAAACTTTTCTAATGTTGGCTCAGTATATTTGTAATGGATATATTTATAATAATAATAATAAAATATAAGTATATCTCTCAATATAAATCATGGAAACATCTGAACATTATATTCTATCATTGGTGTGTGATGGGAGGGAGAGATAGAGGGAGGTGGGTGAGAAAGTGAGAGAGAGGACTTGAGAGAGAGGAGAGAGAGAGTGGAAGAGAGATGGAGTTGGAAGGGGAAGAAATACAGAGAGAAAGGTGGAGAGGGAGAGGGAGTGACAATGGAGAAGGGGAAGAGAGAGAGGGAGAGAAAGAGGGAGGGGGATAGAGATAGATAGATATGGAGAGAGTGTGTGTATGTTTTTGGGTGATAAGGAGAGATAATGGGAGATAGAGATATAGATGGAGGGGGGAGAGAGGGAAGAAGAGAGAGGAAAAGAGAGGGAGAGAGCAAGAGAAATATATATGGAGAGAGAAGAGGAAGAGAGATAGAGAGAGAGAGAGGAAGAGGGAGGGAGAGAGAGAGTGGGAGAGGAAGAGGGTGGGAGAGAGAGGGTGAGAGAGAGAGGGAGAGGAATAGGGAAGGAGGGAGGGAGAGGAATAGGGAGGGAGGGAGAGAGAGATAAATATATAGATAGATATGGAGAGATAGTGTGTATGTTTGGGGACTAAGAGAGAGAGAGAGAGAGAGAGAAGGGGAAGAGAAAGAGAGGGACAGGAAGAGGGAGAGATAGCTAGATATATATATGGAGAGATAATGCACACAGGATGATATAGAGAGATAAAGAAGGAGAGGGAGAGGGAGATAGAGATATAGACTTAGGGGGAAAGAGGGAAGAAGAGTGAGACAAATAAAATGAGAGAGAGTCACAGAGAGAGAGAGAGAGAGAGAGAGAGAGAGAGAGAGAGAGATGTGTTTCAGGAGATGGGATAGAGATACAAATAAGGATAGATGGAGGGAGGTATAGATATAGATGGAAAGGGGGATAGGGAAGAAGCTAAATATAGAGAAAGGGAGGTAGAGGTGGTGAGAGAGAGATAGGGAGAGAGGGAGGGGGAGAGAGAGAAAGAGAGAGGGAGGGAAATAGACACAGAATGGAATTGGAGAGAGAGGGAAGAAAAAAGAGACACAAAAAGACACATATAGACATAGAAGCTAGATCTAGAAAGTCATAAATATTTTGGTTTTTCACTAAAATAGATGTATTTGTTTGAGTGTAGTATTTTATTTCTAATCCAATTTGATCACTTGCACTAGACGCATTGATTTCAATGTATATGTCGATTTTTAATCATACTTAATGCCTTACACTAGATGAATTTATTTTGGTTAGATGTTGATTTTTACTCCTATTTGATTGCTTACACTAAATGCATTGGTTTCAGTGTAAATATTGATTTCTAATCGTCTTTGATCACTTGCACTAGGTGCATTGATTTTAGTGTAGATGTCAATTTGTAATTCTTTTTAATACCTTACACTAGATGCATTGATTCCAGTGCAAATATTGATTTCTACTCCTATTTTATTGCTTGCATTGGATCCATTGGTTTTAGTGTAGATAGTGATTTCTAATCCTATTTGATTGCTTGTAATAGATGCATTGATTTCAATGTAAGCACATCTCTGCCCCCTCCATCTATATCTCTATCTCCCATTGTCTCTCCTTCTTTATCTCTCCATATCACCCCCCAAACATACACACACTCTCTCCATATATATATATATATATATATATATATATCGCTCCCTTCTCTTCTCCTTCTCTCTCTCTCCAACACTTCTCTCTCCATATCTATATCTCTTCCACCCCACCCTTTATTTGCATCTCTATTCTCCCCTCTATGAATTGGTTTCAGTGTAGATATTGATTTCTAATCCTATTTGATTGCTTCCAATATATGCATTGAATTTAGTGTAGATTTTTATTTCTAAGCCTATTTGATTGTTTGCACGATATGCATTGATTTTAGTGTATAAGTTGGTTTCTAATCCTATTTGATTGTTTGCACTAGATGCATTGATTTCAGTGTATATGTTGATTTAGGATTTGATGCAACTAAATGTATGATGTACATTAATTTCAAAGTAATTAGAATAATAGTGTGCACTGATTTTAGTGTAAGCACATCTCTGCCCCCTCCATCTATATCTCTATCTCCCATTGTCTCTCATTCTTTATCTCACTATCTCACCCCCGAAACATACACACACTCTCTCCCATTTCCACTCCCTCTCTCTCTCTCTCTCTTCTCCTTCTTTCTCTCTCTAACGCTTCTCTCTCCATATATGTATATCTCTTCCTCCCCACCCTGTCTTTGCATCTCTCTTCTCCCCTCTATCCCCCCCTCCATCTAGATCTCTATCGCACTCCCAAAAAATACACACATACTCTTAGTGTGAGCACATAAACATTATTCATGACATGAATTGACTTATGTGTTGCAACAATTCAACCATAAATACAAAACTTGAATTTTCATCCTAAATAAATTTTTCACTTACTTGAAATGTCTTCTTCTTGAAACTATAAACCATTTGTAATTGGCTACATCCTTATTATTCCCATTTCCATCATTCAACATTGTTAATCACTTTTCATTCAAACATAATAATAGAGAATAACTGAATGTGTGACAATAAGAACAATAAAACAAAATAGTTCAGATTGACTGTAATGAAGATTGTTTGTAGTTGACTTCATTCTTATTACTCGCATTTTCTATCATTCAACATTGTTCCATTGTCACTTTGCACTTAAAATTTTTATTTCATAGTTCTTCATCATTCAAGTTAATAACTCTCTCATCATTCATCATTAATATTAGACATTTTTATCAAATTTAAAATGATAAAAATAATTAGATGTTCAAAAAAGTTTGTATGAATGCACATGGCTAAAACCAACCTAGATCCCGCTTAACCTCGGATCTATCAAGCACTGTGAGGGATCAAATCTCTCGAGGTGCAAACCTTTCCTCAAGTTTTGCATTCAAAAAAGAGGTTTTCACCTCGAGAGATTTGATCCCTCTCAGCGCTTGATAGATCCGGGGTTAAGATGGATCTAGGCCAGTCTAATATTAATATTAATGTGTACATGTAATGTAATAAAGTTTGTAATATTTTTAAATGTGAGCTCAATATATAAGTATATCTCTCAATATAAATCATGGAAACATCTGAACATTATATTCTATCATTGGTGTCTGATGGGAGGGAGAGATAGAGGGAGGTGGGTGAGAAAGTGAGAGAGAGGAGAGAGAGAGGGGAAGAGAGATGGAGTTGGAAGGGGAAGAAAGACAGATAGAGAATGGAGAGGGAGAGTGAGTGATAAGGGAGAAGGGGAAGAGAGAGATAGAGAAGAGGAAGAGAGAGAGGGAACATAAGAGGGAGGGAGAGAGAGATAGATAGATATGGAGAGAGATTGTGTATGTTTTTGGGGTGATAAGGGGAGACAATGGGAAATAGAGATATAGATGGAGGGGGGAGAGAGTGAAGAAGAGAGAGGAAAAGAGAGGGAGGGAGGAAGAGAGATATATATGGAGAGAGAATATGAAGGTAGACAAAGAGAGAGAGAGGAAGAGGGAGGGAGAGAGAGAGAGAGAATGGGAGAGGAAGAGGGTGGGAGAGAGAGGGAGAGGAATAGGGAGGGAGGGAGAGAGAGAGATAAATATATAGATAGATATGGAGAGATAGTGTGTATGTTTGGGAGCTGAGAGAGAGAGAGGGAGAGGGGGGGAAGATATAGAGAGGGACAAGAAGAGGGAGAGATAGATAGATAGATATATATGGAGAGATAATGTATACATGATGGTATAGAGAGATAAATGAGAGACAGATGGAGATAGATATATATAATTCGGGGAAAGAGAGAAGAATAGAGAGACACCGAATATGAGAGAGAGAGAGAGAGAGAGAGAGAGATCATGCCATGTGTTTTAGGGGATGGGATAGAGAGACAAATAAAGAGAGATGGATGGAGGTATAGATATAGATGGCAGGGGGGGTAGGGAAGAAGATAAATATAGAGAAAGGGAGGGAGAGGTGGTGAGAGAGAGACAAGGGAGAGAGGGAGGGGGAGAGAGAGAAGGACAGAGCGAGGGAGATAGATACAGAATGGAAGGTGGACACAAAGACACATATAGAAATAAAAGTTAGATCTAGAAAGTCATGAATATTTTGGTTTTTCACTAAAATAAATGTATTTATTTGATTGTAGTAGTTGATTTCTAATCCAATTTGATCACTTTCACTAGATGCATTGATTTCAATGTAGATGTCGATTTTTAATCTTATTTAACACCTTACGCTAGATGCATTTATTTTAGTCAGATGTTGATTTTTAATCCTATTTTATTTCTTGTAGTAGATGCATTAGTTTCAGTGTAGATATAAATTTCTAATCGTATTTTATCACTTGAACTAGACGCATTGATTTCAGTGTAGATGTCTATTTCTAATCCTATTTAATACCTTACACTAGATGCATTTATTCCAGTGCAAATGTTTATTTCTACTCCTATTTGATTTCTTGCACTGGATCCATTGGTTTTAGTGTAGATATTGATTTCCAATCCTATTTGAATGCTTGCAATAGATGCATTGAATTTAGTGTAGATTTTGCTTTCTAATCCTATTTGATTGTTTGCACTAGATGCATTGATTTCAGTGTATATGTTTATTTCTGATTAGATGCAATTAGATGTATGATGTACATTAATTTCAAATTAATTAGATTAATAATGTGCATTGATTTCAGTGTAAGCACATATCTTCCTCCTCCATCTATATCTCTATCTCCTATTTTCTCTCATTCTTTATCTCTCCATCTCACCCCCCAAACATACACACACTCTTGCCATATATATCTATCTCTCTCCCTCTCTCTCCCTCCCTTTTCTACTCCCTCTCTATCTCTCTAACACTTCTCTCCATATCTATATCTCTTCCACCCCACCCTGTATTTGCATCTCCCTTCTCCCCTCTATGCATTGGTTCCAGTGTAGATATTGATTTCTAATACTATTTGATTGCTTGTAATATATGCATTGAGTTTAGTGTAGATTTTTATTCTAATCGTATTTGATTGTTTGCACAAGATGTATTGATTTTAGTGTAGAATTTGATTTCTAATCCTATTTAATTGTTTGCACTAGATGCATTGATTTCAATGTATATGTTGATTTCTGATTTAATGCAACTAGATGTATGATGTACATTAATTTCAAAGTAATTAGATTAATAGTGCGTATTGATTTGAGTGCAAGCACATCTCTTCCCCCTCCATCTATATCTCTATCTCCCATTGTCTCTCCTTCTTTATCTCTCTATCTCACCCCCCAAACATACACACACACACACACTCTCTTCTCCTTTTCTCTCTCTCTATAACACTTCTCTCTCCATATCTATATCTCTTCCTCCCCACCTTGTATTTGCATCCCTCTTCTCCCTCTATCTCCCCCTCCATCTATATCTCTATCTCACCCCAGAACATATACACACACTCGTAGTGTGAGTATGTAAACATTATTCATGACATGAATTGACTTATGTGTTGCAATAATTCAACCATAAATACAAAACATGAATTTTCATCCTAAATAAAATTTTCACTTACTTGAAATGTCTTCTTATTGAAACTATAAACCATTTTTAATTAGCTACATCCTTATTATTCCCATTTTACATCATTCAACATTGTTAATCACTTTTCATTCAAACACGGTAATAGAGAATAACTAAATGTGTGACAATAAGAACAATAAAATAAAATAGTTTCAGATTGATCGCAATGAAGATTGTTTGTACTTGACTTCATTCTTATTACTCACATTTTCTATCATTCAACATTGTTACATTGTGACTTTGCATTTAAAATTTGTATTTCATCATTTTTCATCATTCAAGTTAATAATTGTCTCATCATTCATCAATAATCTTAGAAATTTTTAGCATATTTAAAATGATCAAAATAATTGGATGTTCAACAAATTTTGTATGACCGCACACGACTGAAACCAACCTAGATCCATCTTAACTCTAGATCTATCAAGCGTCGAGAGGGATCAAATCTCTCGAGGTGCAAACCTTTCCTCAAGTTTTTCATTGAAAAAATAGGTTTTCACCTCGAGATATTTGATCCCTCTTGGCGTTTGATAGATCTATAGTTAAGATGGATCTAGGCTAGTATCTATAAACAACAATTGACATTGAAATTTATGGCAATTAAATTAAACATAAAAAAATAAAAACCACAAAACGACATTATGTAGAGCGTCAAGTTTTAGACCTGATAGTAATATATCTTCCAAATTATCGACACGGGTGTGTTCACACTTCATGCTTGTCAATATATTAAAATATTATTAGTGACGATTTATGAACATTTCTGAGCAGTGAGAAAGACCTTCGCAATATCAAACAATAGATAGGGACTGAATGTTCTAAAATATGTGACGTTTTGGTTACATAGATTTGTGTTAAATTATATTAGAAATTAGCAATTTTGTGATTTTAAATTGATAGTGTTAATAATTCAAATATTTTAGAAAATTTTAGAAAAAATATTTTTAAATTTAAGAATATTATTGAGCCAAAAAATTAATTTTACAACTCAGTATGATGTGTTTATTTTACAATGATGTGTAATCATGTCTGTCTCTGATCAGAATAACTTGGAACAACATAACGAACTTTCCAAACCCATTACCCTAGGCATGCCTTCGAACTTTCCAAACCCATTACCCTAGGCATGCCTTATAGTCGCCACGACCAACATCAAGAAATGTAATAGCTTTAGTTCATTTTTGTTAAAAAATGCGAATGCTTTTGATTGAAATTATCAATTCAAATTGCTAGTAGTAAGAGCCATGCTTATAACAACAACATCCAAGCATCAGTGCAATGAAATATATATTACTCAAATCATCTTGTGGCTCATTATGTATGTCAAGAATATAATATAGGTAAATAGTGTAAATAAATATTAGGTTTTGTGAATAATACGTTTTTTTTTAATTTTTTTTGTGAATTTGGTAGAGCATTTCTATTTTCTATTTATTAAAAAGCAAGTTGCAATACAATTACTTATGCATGTCATAGTCTCAACGTGCCCAAAAGAAATTAGGTTTGTTGGTCACTTGAGAGAATTAAATGCAATCCAGTATTGGAATTGTTTTTTCCTTCTATTTACCGCTTTAACTACTTTACTATGTCCATAAAAACTACATTTTAAACAACAACTATTAAAACTTGCCCCAAAAATCATATACAACTATTGAAAGTAAATATAACAAGTTCTAATAACATTAGACTTTTTTATTTTTTATTTTTATATTGATTGATTTTAAATTTTTGAATTTTTTTGAAAGATTAATAGAAATTTAAATTGATGAAACTTTCAAAATATTCTAAAATATAAAATAAGATTAAGTTAAAGATTAAGTTTTTGTTCTAAAATTAAGTTTAAAATTAATTTTAAATGAACAAAAATATTTCAATATGTTGTAATTCAGCACCATTCCCATTGTCCTCGAAGTATGCATAAAGGCGAATTATAGCAACTACATCATATGCAAAAGGGAAAGCTAAAACCCGTTAGCCAACCCCAAAAAATTAAAATTAGTGCTATCCCAAAGGCATGCATTGGCAGAATGGCGATGCTTAATTTTTTTTCCATAAAGAGTTTAAGAAAACAAAGACTAAAGGAGATCAAATTCCTTCGAAGACATTATTTGGATCAACAGTATTCACACCAACATTCAGTAAACTATTTATGTTTCCAATCTTTTAATCTAAACTTGAATTTATGGGCTTTAGGATAATCAATTCCAAAAATTAGTTAGCTAAAATAGTATTGTTTTGTAACTGGTTACTCAGTTCTAATTTCTAATTTGAAAAAGATAAGCAGAGGATGTCTTGGCGTTGTTATTCTCGTGGTTCTATTTACTCACAAATAACTGAAAAACAATTACATTAACGAAGCTGAAAAACAATGTGTTGATGTAAGTTAAGCAAAGGATGTATTGGCGTTGTGATTTTAGCGTTTCTATTTATTCAGAAAGAACTGAAAAATAATTACATTAATGAAGCTCCCTTTCCTTGTTGATGTAAATCGCGGAAACTTCTTTTCTGTCATAGAATTTGGGTAAAAGAATGGTTATTTCATCATACTCCAATATTTTTATCGAAAATATAACTTTTAAATTATAAATCAATTTTTAAATTATAATTCAATAATATAATTACAAATTAGTTTTGCTAAATATATATATATATATATATTATAAAGTTGAACATTAAAAAATATATTGATTAAAACAAAAATAATAAATAATCAAAAGTAAATCAGTTATTAATTTCAGCATTGGTCAGCACTAAAAAGTTATCATTACTAATCTAAAATACAAAATTTAATAAAAGTGCGAGATGAATTGACTATAAAGAAATCACAACCTTTCATTTTCTTATCTTATTTAAACAAGGTGGGTTGCGAGCAACAAGTCCGTGACAAAGCAAGTGTTGTCACACAATGAGCATATCTAAGTAAGGGTTGTCAAACAAGAAAGGCATAGATATAGGGTTGTTGTGCTCAACCACATCTCTACGTGTGCATATTTATGTTTTTACAGAACCTATGAAATCTTAAGAAATTCTATTTGTTGTGGGATGCTGCCTATTTTTATCTAGGACTGTGGAGGCTCTTCTAGAAGAAGCACTCTTCTTTAGTTGGGTATATCCGTTTAAGGTAAATGAAGCAAGGTTTACAAGGTGTGTATTGATCAGTGTTTATCTGTGCATTGTGACATATGTCCAAGTTTCTGCTTCGGTTAGGTGAACGAGTGTATCAGTTGGTGTTGATCCATTCCTTACCCACACCACCTGCGTGGTGAGCTAAGTAATGCCTCGGTGATGAGCTAGTACATCTAAGGCAGATCCTGGTCCATCCCCTGTGCCTTTGTATTCGGAGAGCAGGCATAAAGCATTGATTGTGTAGCCTGAGATGAAAACAAAGAAAATAACAACCAATGCATGCTAGGTTAAGGATTTATTTTATTTAGATTCATACATCCCTTCGCTACTGTATTCTTGGGTGGAAGTAAAAAGAGAGACAATTGACTTACTTGAGAGGCTTCGCTCTGTTCACAAAGTGCTCTACGCTGGGGGAAACAATGAAGATGAAACCACCATCACATATAACAAAGAGCCTTTTGCAAACAACAAATAATATCTGATATAGCATTAAAATAATATGAATAGCTATAAGTGCCCAAGTAATATGAATAGAGTTGGTTCTAAATGATGAATAATATTACGGCTCCTTGACAAGAACAATAGGTTATATATCCAGAAGGTATTTTACCCAGGTGTAGGGTTGCCCCCAAACTCACACATTGCAGCCATGTTAACGCCTTGGGGGTGAGACGTTGGGGAAGGAGCATGGTTATTAGTCGTAGCGCCAAGAGTAGTATAAAAATAGTATTTGGTTCGACTACCTTTTGATAAACTAGCTTAGGGGATTTTTATATTTCTGCTCAACACCTGAATCCCTTAGGGGGTAAAATCAGTGGCCTATTGGATTAATGTGGAAGAACTAGTTGTTTATCCTAAATCGGTTTGTAGCACTATAATACCTTAAAATCAAGCTTGATCTCATTGATTGTATTTCCTCGAAGGGTAGTAAGGGATTCTCCACCAGACCACTTTGAAGGTCGTAGGAGCAGTGTACTTGCCGATGGGAGGAATGTCGAGACCCACGTCTACCTCGGTCATATAGAGAAACCCTCTATCCTTTCTCATGAATATGTAGTCATGGGCTAATGTGAAAAATAATCCCTTTGCAGAAGCATGCCCGCAAATAGTGGAAATTGACGGCAACTTCAATTCCATGAGGGTTATGAGGAGTTGTCCAAATTTGAGGACGAGGTTCTGATATTGATTCTCACTACTATTGTTGAACTGAGAAATCCATAGGAGATCTAATCCATTGGAGAATAATTTCCTGTCATTTGTGGTGATAAGAGCAGAGGCTAGGTGGGAATTTTTCTGATCTAAATTGTTAATATAAGAAAGCTTAATTCGAGTTTAGAAAAGTTAATCTATCAACTATTCTCTCCATATTTCATCATAATGAATTACTTCAGGATAACGTCAATTCAATGAGAGGCTTAAGTGGTAAATGCTTTGCCTTTACCTATTAGTTACAATTTAGTGTTGTATCCTTGAAATGAATGTTCTTTCACTTTAGAAATCGTTCCTTCAATTCGATCATTCAGCCCTCTAGCTGCCTGCAACCCCAAACCCACCCACATTTATTAGTATAAATAAAAGAATTATTTACACTTGAATGAAGAAGCAAGCTCTACTTGAATTGCAAGTGAAATCAATCCCTGAATCCTTTTAGAAAGGACGTCCATTTACAAGAATTGCAGGCGAAATCAACCCATGCACGTGGCCATCTAATTCTGCATTTACAAGAATTTCACGATAAATCAACCCCTGAATCCTTTTAGAAAGGGAAGCCATCTAATTTTTCATTTAAAATATATGCGCCCCTCCTTGTAATCCCACCTTTAGTCACAAATCACAGTCATGCCCACCTGGATTTTACAGTCACAAACCACAATCCCACCCACCTATATTTTACAATCACATGCCCATCAAGAATTCAATTCTATTGAATTTTCCTGGTCTCTATTGAATGGCTTGAAAGAAATGTGAATAAGTTGTGAGAATAAGCTGCTAATTAGCTTTTGCGTGCATGCAACCACCAACTAGGGTCAGCTTCGTCAAGTTAGTGGCACATGGTACAAAAACAGTGGCACCTATTATCCAAATATTACATATAGAAAAACGTAATATAGATAGACGGAAGTAGTAGCATCAGTACATGTCGCAGTGGATGTTGGACAATATAGTTGAGCGGTGGACAATATTGTTTGATTAACATAAAATGTTTGAGATTTAATGTTGGAATTAGTTCCTTTCACTTTCAAATTGTTTCAATCTATTCTTCATTATTTATTTTTATCCTAAGCTTTTGCCTCATATGCCTTGGTATGAGGCCAATAAGATGATAACTACGCTGATTGGTTGCAAACATTCACAAGAGAAATTTCATAGATTGAAAACATTTCAGGGCTTAAAAACTTAGTTTATATGTCATATTGACTAATTCTAAATGCAGTGTTTCGATTATTATAGTCCCATGCCGATGGCAGGGACTAATAAGATCAGTTTAGTCCAAGTGGCAAGTATTTCGTTCCTTGTATAGGCAATAAATGAATATGTGTTTTCCCGAAATTAGTTTATACTATTTAAAGATAAAATGATTAACGTTATTTGAAATTTGCTCCATTTTACAAAGTAGTCGAGCTTTTCATTGTTTTATCTATCTATCTATCCCACCGAATCCAAGCGTTATATTCTACTTCTATTAAGTAGTGCCATTTAGGTTTTTACATAATGCATTTCACTTCTATTTCTTTAGGATCTTCGAAAATTATCGTTATCGTTACACATTATAGTTTCAGTGAATCTAAGAAATCACAAGTTTACTTTCAAAAGTTATACTATCATAACGTACATTTTCCATAACTTAAACTAATTATTCCCTTCGAAAAGACAAGATAATCTATCTCCTCCCCTTTAAACAATAAAATAGTCCATCTCATCCTTTGTCAAGGGAAAAAGAAATTACATTCTATCTTTATCCGTAATTATTTTGTTCCGATGACTCTAAATCTAGGAATGACTATTACATATAAATACTTTCAGCTTTTGTTTTCTAAATGAAATCCATTTATTATTATTCTATTTCAATATAAAAGTTATCCCTGTTGAAAATTGGAAACAAAACAAACAACAGAGGGATGTGTTTCCCTCACAATACAGAGAATGAAAATATTGCGGAAAAATAACAGTTACACACAGACATACAACGAACACAGGAGAGGAATTTTTTGGTTAATTTATTCAACTCTTCTCTATTCATTCATCTAAAAAAAACATATGAAATTACAATCCTTTAATACAAAATTAGCTGGAGCCTAAATATTGAACGCGATTCAATGCAGAAATGGATAAGTAACAACCAAAACTTCCTTCTCCCTGTTCTGTTGTTTTATACATGAAACAGAGTACACAATACAAACTGTTGGACCTAAAATTTTAAGGGTTTTGCTACGAAACCACATCATATCCATGCCTCCATTGAAAATTTCATACCGACGATTATAAATTTTAACATTGTGTGATACGGGAAAGCCTTAAATTCTTTCGATTGCGATGTTCGATAGCATGATCACATCGCAACATAAATCTTTTACCTTGTGGGCGCTATCCATTAAACTTTGCGATATGCGATTGCAGGTTCTACCCTCCTGAGCTTGCGATATGCGATTTGCGAGCGCATCGCATCACAAAGAAAATAACATAACTTGTGGGGCGCTAAAGAGTAAAACATAAAACATGTGAAGTGCGAACCTATAGGCAACTTAAAAGTTAAAACATAAAATGTGCGATGTGCGGGCGCGCTAAAAGGTAAGTGGTAAATCTTGCGAAATGTGTGTTGCGACGCGATAAACTGTTGGAAGTGAGAAATGCGAGAAGGTAAGGAATAAGCGGAAATACAAAGGTTTGTGGGTGGTCTTGGTAATGCGGCAAGGTTGGTGGGTCCTGCCGATATCACATCAACGAAAACTTAACATTCAGAGAAAGGATTAAGTGGTAAATTCAAAACTTTGCGGGTTGCGATGTGCGGGAAATGGTAAGTGAATACGACAGATAAGGAATAAATGCAGAGTAAGGTTGTGTACTCTGTTTTTGGATTTTGCGTGACAATCCTTCGGATTTGAAACCTGGGCTGCATTCTTCCCTGCACAAAAAATTCAATTAAGGTGTGGGCTGCTGCAACTTTATTCATGGCGGTGGTTGGAAGTATTTCCAACACTTCCCCTTAATCAAAACTACTGCCATCAATCATTCCCAGACACTTTCTGAGATAAAAAAAACTTTTTTGTCCCAATGGCTTTGTGAGGATGTCTGCAAACTGTTCCTGTGACCTGCAATGCTGCAAAACAATTTCACCATTGTTAACTAATTCTCTTATGAAATGATATTTGGCATCAATATGCTTTGTTCTCTTGTGGAAAAAAAAATTCTTTGACCACTCAATTGCTGAGCTATTATCGCAGAAAATTGTGGTTCTTTTGTGTTGTTCATGACATAAATACCTTAACATCCTTCACATCCACCCTGCTTGATATGATGTTGTTGTTGTTGCTACATATTCAACTTCTGCTGTTGATAATGAAACTATTGGCTCCTTCTTGGAAGCCCATGAAATGTCTCCTGATCCCAAATGAAAAACATACCCTGATGTGCTCTTTCTATCATCAACACTTCCAACCCAATCACTATCCATGTAACCAATCAATTTAAAATCATCAGTTTTGGAGTATATAACACCATACTCCTTTGTTCCATTTACATACTTTAAAATTCTCTTGGCTGCTTGCCAATGTGTCTCCTTGGGTGTCTCCATGAATATGGATATCAAACTTACCGCATACATTATATTAGGCCTAGTTGTAGTAAAATACATTAGACTTCCAACCATGTTTTTGTACAGTGTCGGATTGACATTCTTGCTGCAATATTCCTTCCTCAAATTCAACCCCATGATAGTTGGAGTTGATGATGGCTTGTTGTTTTGCATATTGAACCCTTTTAAAAATTCTGCAACATACTTTTTTTGGGAGATAAAAATCTCCTTTCTATTTGCCTTGCTTCTATGCCCAAAAATTATCTTAACAAACCCAAGTTAGTCATTTCAAACTCACTTTTCATTACTTCTTTGAAATTAGCAATGAGATAAACATCATTGCCTGTAAAATCCAAATCATCTACATACAAAACAAAAATAAGGATCTTACTGTCATTTTATTTGATGTAGAGTGTGGGTACACCATCACATTTGTCAAACCCATTAACCGCCAGGTAAGCATCAATATTGCTCTACCATGCTCGTGGTGCTTTTCAGCCCATAAAGAGCTTTCCACAACTTACACACCTTGTGTTCTTGGCATTCTATCTCATAACCAGGAGGTGTATTTGTTCAAAATACACCTCCTCTTTCAACACTCCATTGAAGAATGCTGACTTCACATCCATTTGATAAACTTTACATTTTTGTTGTTCAGCTATAGACAACATTGTTCGCATTGTCTCCATCCTTGCAGCTGGTGCAAAGGTTTCCTCATAGTATCTTCCTTGCTGCTGCTTGTAGCCTTTTACAACTAGCCTTGCTCTTGCTTGTAGCCTTTGACAACTAGCCTTGCTTTGTGCCTTTCTATCTTGCCTTAAATGTTGATTTTGGTCTTATAGACCCATTTCACTCCAATAACTTATTTTTCTTGTGGGAGGTCCACTAAATCCCATGTGTCATTCTTTTCTATTGATGTTATCTCTTCATTCATTGCTTCAACCTATTTCTCTTCTTTGACTGCATCTTCAAAGTGGATTTGGTCATCTACATGACAAAATAATGCAAATAAATAATTCAGACCAGCACTATTATCAACTTCTTCTTGCTCATAAATTTCACTTAAATTTCTAAATCTCGGTCTTCTTGTATTTGTTGAAGATGTGCTTGGAGTTTCACTTGAACTCGAGGGAGTTGTTGATCACTATGGTGTGCTTGGAGAAGCACTTTCTTGGTTTATCAATGTTGTTCTATTTCTTGCTTGTGGTTTTCTTTGTTGATCTT
Organism: Pinus albicaulis; assembly: GCA_034641835.2. Classification (NCBI taxonomy): domain Eukaryota; kingdom Viridiplantae; phylum Streptophyta; class Pinopsida; order Pinales; family Pinaceae; genus Pinus; species Pinus albicaulis. The sequence goes on along the minus strand of CM076571.1, from coordinate 502,127,968 downwards.
GTGTAGGTGGAGGAGGAGCCACCATTGAGGAGTTGCTTGTTGTAGTCCATTCCTCTTTCTCTTCATGAGACATACATGTCTTCACATTTACTGTCTTCTCCAAACTTCCATCCCAAGCTTCTTCCTCTTCTATGAGCTGAACATCTCTGCTGATTATTAATTTCTTGGTTGATGGATTATAGAGCTTGTAAGCATTGGATTCATCACTATATCCAAGAAATATACATTCCTTGCTATCCAAATTCTTCCTTAACTGATCTCGGACATGTGCATGTGCCACACATCCAAACACTCTCATGTGAGTGACAAATTGCTTTATTCCACTCCATGCTTCTTCTGGAACTCTGTTCATAACACTTTTGGTTCGACATCTATTTAAGATATACGTTGCACAAGAGACAACTTATGCCCATTACTCATTTGGAAAATGCTTTTCCTTCAACATACTTCTTACCATGTCCATGATGGTCCTATTCTTTCTTTCTGCTACACCATTTTGCTAAGGTGTATACCTTGTAGTAAACTGCTTGTGTATTCCATGCTCCCTGCATAAACATAGGAAGTCTTTGGAGATATATTCTCCACATCTGTTAGTTCTCAAAGCTTTTATGTAGTGTCCACTTTTCTTCTCAACAAAAGCTTCGTAGCGGTATAACTATTCAAACACTTCAATTTTCTATTTTAGGAAATAGACCCATGTATTCCTTGTGTAATCATCTATGAATGTCAACATATAGTGATTGCCAGCTAATGATGGAGTTTGAATTGGTCCACATAAATTTGAGTCGACAATCTCCAAAGGTGCCTTTTCCCTTATACTCTTTCCTGTTGGAAATGATTCTTTGTGTTGTTTTCCCAAGATGCATCCTTCACATAGGTTGTCTAGTTTCTCTATGAGTGGTAATCCCTTTACCATGCCTTTTCTATGCAACAAATTAAAACCTCCGAAATTGAGATGTACAAATCTCAAATGCCATAAATAATTCTCATCTTTCACTTTTTCTTTAAAGATTTCTTGTGTGACAACTGCTATAACACCTCCTTCCTTCAAGTCTGATCTGATCTTGAGAGGAAACATTCTATTTATTTTCATATGCACTTTTGCAATGAGCTGTCTACTTGGAGGTATATCCATGATTTTGCACACATTATAGCCCTTTGCACGAGTTGTCCAATGCTTAGAAGGTTAAATTTCAGGCCAGGGACATAATAGACGTTTGGCACAAACTTCTTCTCTCCCTTATTTTTCCATATGTTTACTCTTCCTTTTCCCATGATAGAGACCTTGCTATCAGTCCTCATTGTCACTTCAAATTTTACACTATAATCTATATAGGAAAACGTTGCTATGTTTCTAGTCATATGCTTACTACACCCTGAATCTAAGAACCATACATCTTCTTATTTTTCTTGTGCTACATTACAAGGTAAAAGCGCGTTCCCATGGTTCTGATTTTCTTTTGTGAAATTTACACTAGGTTAACTACCCATGTAATTTTTCTTATTTCTACATTCTTTTGCATAATGACCATACTTTTTGCAATAATGACATTGGACATGATATTTATCATACCTCTGTCCTTGTGCTTGATTCTGGCTTAAGCATTGGCTTGGATTTTGATTGTTGCCCCTTCCACTTGTGCTTGCAGGGATGCTTCTTCCAGCTATATGTGGGCTTCTTCATCTTCCTCGACCTATACCTTGACCAAAATACATTTGTGTCTTAAATGCATGCTCCAATGAGGAGTTTGTTGGTCTGTTCAATCTATACTCATGAGACATCAGTGATGCATGAATCTCATCCACTGAAAACTATGAGAGATCCTTTGTCTCTTATATGGCCACAACTATGGCATCAAACCTTGATGGTAGACTTCTTAAGACTTTCTCAACTATTCTCCTTTCTTCAAATGTCTCTCCATGAGACCTAATTTGGGTAACCAACCCAATCACATGTGTAAAGAATGAGTCTATATTATCAGACTCTTTCATACAAAGAGTTTCAAAATCTCTTCTCACCATTTGAAGTTTTATTGTCTTCACCTTTACCATGCCTTGATAGGTTGTCTGGAGGGTATCCCATGCCTCCTTGGACTTTGTTGCTACTGCAACCCTTGGGAAAATACTCTCATGTAATGCTTGGAAAATATAGAAGATGGATTTGGAGTCCTTCTTATTATCCCTCAACAAATCTCTTTCTGCTTGTGTCAAATCATTATATGCTGTTGCATCTACTGTTTCTTGGAAACCATATTCCACCAGCTCCCAAATATCTTGTGAAGCAAAGAGGGCCTTCAATGTAATGGCCCAGTAATCATAATTGTTCCCATTGAACTCTGGTAGTTGGGGATTAGTTAGGCTTGTGCCTATTGCTGCCATCTTGAATGTGTAAACAAACCTTCTCACTGCTTAAGAATCCACTTCTCAAACAACCTTTCAGCTTCTTTAGTAAGGACTCGTTCTTTCATTAAGAATCTAGACTTGCTCTGATACCATGTTGAAAAATGGAAACAAAACAAACAACAGAGGAATTTGTTTCCCCCATAGCACAAAGAAAGCAAATATTGCGGAAAAATAACAATTACACACAGATAGATAGCGAAGATAGGAGAGAATTTTTTTTTTTTAATTTATTCAACTCTTATCTATTCATTCATCTAAAAAAAACATATGAAAGTACAATCCTTTAATAAAAAATTGGCCGTAGCTTGAATATTGAATGCGATTCAATGTAGAAATGGATAGATAACAACCAAAACATCCTTCTGCCTATTCTTCCATTTTCTATATGAAACAACGTACACAACACAAATAGCTGGACCTGAAATTTTATGGGTTTCGCCTGCGAAACCACATCACGTCCATGCCTCCATCGCAAATAGCATACTAGAGATTATAACTTTTAACATTGCGCGATATGGGGAAACCTTAATTTCTTGTGATTGTGATGTGCAATGGCACGATCGCATCGCAACATAAATTTTTTACCTTGTGGGCACTATCCATTAAACTTTGCGATATGCGATTGCGGGTGCCACCCTCCTGATCTTCTGACATGCGATTTGAAGGCGCATCACATCGCAAACAAAATAGCATAACTTGCGGGCGCTAAAGGGTAAAACATAAAACATGCGAAGTGCGAACCTACGAGCAACTTAACATTTAAAACATAAAATGTGGGAAGTGCGGGCGCACTAAAAGGTAAGTGGTAAATCTTGCGAAATTTGGGTTGCGACGCAGTAAACCATGGGAAGTGAGAAATGTGAGAAGGTAAGGAATAAGTGGAAATACAAAGGTTTGTGGGTGGTCTTGGTAATGCAGCAAGGTTGGTGGGTCCCGTCGATATTGCATCAGTAGAAAATTAACATTCAACGAAAGGCTTAAGTGGTAAACGCAAAAATTTGTAGGCCCCGATGTGTGGGAAATGGTAAGTGAATACGACGGATAAGAAATAGACGCAGAGTAAGGCCAGGTACTCTGTTTCTGGATTTTGCATGAAACTCCTTCGGATTTGAAACCTGGGCTTCATCCTTCCCTGCAAAAAAAAATTCAATTCAGGTGTGGGTTGCTCCCACTTTATTCATGGCGGTGGTTGGAAGTATTTCCAACAATCCATTTAAGTGGATGTTTAACAATAGCTATATAAATTTTTCAAATCAATATCGTTTTATATCATTATTTTTCAGAAAGAAAAAATACGTTCAAAAAAATTCCACCAATATGTCAGGAGAGTAAGACTGATGACCAAACCAGTATGCATATTAACATAAAGAATGGAAAAACACCCCCAAAACAAAATGGTTTCAAGAAAGATTAACATCAAGTTCCTCAAACCTTCCCAATGAAAGTCCAAATAATACCAAGTATCACAAAAAAGAAGAACTAAAAGAGAAGTGCAGACAAAAAACAACAGGATGAGCATCAACAACTAGAGAAGCTCGAAAGAGTTTGAAGCAAGCAGGCTACCACTTCTGAAACCCTGAACCTGGCTGTGCCCAAAATGGAAGAGTAAACCCTTCTTAGAAAGAGACTCTGACCCGGAGTTAGCTTCCTTGAAGATGTGCTGAATGAGAAGGCGGTAAATCGAAATGAGGAGAGCAGGAGGCTAAAAATTAGAAAGTCCAGTTACCCATCAATGATGGATTTGGCATCACCAATGAAGTAATTTAATTATTTTGATTTTGATTTTTATAAGTTAAAATCAATTACATTATGAATAGAATGAATAAATATAGTTAGAAAAATAAACAACTAGAAAATTAATAGCGTCATTGAACAGACCACCATGAACTGATCCTAAGACGGAACAGAATGCCAGATTGCAAGATTCTCGTAAGCACTGGGTTCCTAGTGGGGCATTTTACGACCATCTCTATTTTAGGAATATCTTGTACTTTGATGGACAACAATGAGGTTAAATAATTAATTTCCCTGCTTTCTATAAGATTCCATTGTATTTTCAATCTCTCAATAGAATTAAGTTCCGCAAATATTTACTCCATACTAGAAAGATTGAAATACTATTCCTGTCTTAATGTTAGAAGCGAAAAAAAATGTGAGTTGCGTGAGAAAAAAAATTTCAGTTGCGTGAGATAGTTGGGTTGTAGTGAAATTTTTATTAATGTTTTTCTTACAGCTTGTAAAACCAAAAAGAAAATATTGGCAAATTTGTACAACTGTGTTATTCACAAATCTTACTGATTAAGTTTATTGAATAAAATTGGTTGCTGATATGATAAGATACCTTATTTTGGAGAATTAAAAATTTGTTTAGTGTGATTAACAATTTATGCCTGAATTTGGTTCTGTAATATAATTTATTTTGATCGTGAAGATTAACTGCACGATCCATATTTAATATACTTAAAATATTCTTCTTTTCACCCAAATCTGAGGGCTCAGAGGGTTCAAAATAAATTTAAAAACTCAATGTGTGTGTTTCAAAACCTAATAGAGAGCATTTGTCTTGCAATTCACTAAGTAACCATGATTAATATGTTTCAGATTCACTTCATAGATCCTTTTAAAACATATTGTTAAATCATTTAATATCACTTTATATGAAATACGTTGGATACCTAAATATCATTCCCTAATGGCTTCATATGTTGGATACCTAAATATCATTCCCTATTGGTTTCATATGTTGGATCCCTAAACATAGCTAAATGGATTATTGTATCATCAAATTCTTTGGATCTTTTAACCATGATTCACTGAATCACTGAATAATCAAATCTTATAGATTATTGGCTTGTTCTATACATAATCAAATTTTATGATCATTGGCTTGATAAGTAGTGAAATCCATTGAATGGTTACCTATCAAATTTACTTGTCACTTTATTGTTTGATAGATTTCTTTTCAATGTTTGGTAATTATCTATTCACTATAACTCCATTTTAACCATAACCCTTTTTTATTACAAGAACCTGAAGATTGTAGGCAAATATGGTCAACATGGTCAAAGATTGGAAGACTTGGTCAAACATACTTACTATGGTGAACACAGTCAAACTATGGTCAATGATGGTTTACTTGGTAAATATGGTTTGAATTGTCCACATAGTTGAACCATGGTCTACATGGTCAACAAGTTCAAGCAAGGTAAAACCATACCATGATCAACCATTATCATGGTAATCAAGCATAGTGATCCATGATCAACCACATTCATCTATAGTCAACCATGGACAACATGGCCAACCATGGACAACATTGAAAACCATGGTCAAACCATAATTATTCATGGTAAACATGGACAAACTAAGGCGAACTATGGTCAACATATTTGTATATACAAGTTCCACAATTATTCATGTTGGATATTTCTTCCAGATGTAAACAATATGTGAGCAACTTTGGGTGGTCAATATGTTAAGCAAGCTCAAACATGGCCACGCCAAGGTCAAGCATGGTCAAACACAATGAATCAAGTTTTACATGGTTAAACATGGTCAAGAAGGAAAACCATGGTTAACCATCATTAAACCAAAGCCTCCCATCACCTACATGGTCAAACATGATCAGAATACCTAACTATAGTTAAACATTGTAAACATGGTTTCTATGGCCAAACATGATTAACATGGTCAAATTATGGTAAAGAATGGGCAACCATCAGCAAACGATGGTAAACCATAGCCAAACCATTGTCATCCATGGTTAAAACAATTAACCATGTGTGAATCATAACAAACTATGTTCACACAAGCTCAATGATGTTAATACATAGTTAAACATGGTCAACAAGATCAACAATGATCAAGCTAACTCAACAATTGTCAATCATTATCATCATAGTCTAACATAGTCATCCATGGTTAATGATAGTACACCATGGACACAATGGTTAGCCATGGTTGACCATTGTCAACCATCATCAACATGGTCAAACTGTGGAGCTATAAAAAGGGTCTCTTTCACCTCTAATTACCTCACATTAATATGTCAATCCGGGAGCGTTTTGTTATTACAAAGAGTGACTCAATCCGAGGCTATCATTTGTCAGAGTAATGCTAGTAGTACAGTGCTTAAGAAATACAAGAGTAAACGGATGCTTGTCTATAACTAAATTACTTCAAAGAATAAATCACACACTCAGAAAACTCAACAACTTATCAGTCAAGGGTTCGGCAGTGATAACCCATCCCTTCGGAAACTGATGGAAAGGAAATTAGAGCATAGACCATGAGCCTAGGAGCTAGACAGTGACTGCCAATACTCACTACAGCCTTAGATCATCTCTCACATCAAAACAACAAATGCAAGTAAATGGAACAGCAAAGCAAATAAAGGATTGAACAGCAATTCTGGAATAGAACATCAAACCTAAAATGGAACAACAATTGAATAACTAAGTCCCGCGGGTTGTAACCAAACTTAATCTATTCATTCTTTCATTCTAAAGGCAATTCACACAAATCACACTAATGGAACAGCAATAACGATTAATGAATTATGGAACAATACTGATAAATCAGAAACGCGCACAATACATTGGAATAACAATCTGAATCAACGGAAATACGATTGTGCTTTCAAATAGAACACTATTGTTACTGAATCCAACGATTATAAAGAACACTGCCTCAACAAATGTATGACACGAATATTCAATATAACAGCTCTGTAACAAAACAGTAAGAACATGCAATTAACTCTGAAAAGGATTAATAACTTGATGCAGAGTCAACACACGATTCTGTCTGTAAAAACCTCAATGATTCAATCTTTAACAGAGCATATAATATGAACTTTATAAAGCATATCAAATTACCAAATAACACTGATAAACAAACCACACAGAAGTCAAGTCGTAATGGTACAAAAGCAAGTGTCCTCCGGGGCCGGGCCCTTAGCCTCCAAGGATACACCGCTTTAAGTTAATCCAGGCGCAGAGATGAAATAATCACCAAGATTTTATTAATGCATCGGTCAAAAATACATTGAACCAGTTCTCAACGAAACTTAATAATCAAAGCTGATGTCTTACAGAAAATTACATAAAAGCATATCCTATCTATCAAGCTAACAGTGCTGTCCCTTTATATAAAGGCGACGACGGAGATGTCCAAGTAACAAGATAAATAAAGCAGCGATCCCTCAGGATCGAAGATCCTGAGGGATTCGCCAAACTGTTAATTCTTCATCCTTTCCTTTCTTTGGCGCCGAGCTGGTGTCTTCTCCTTCTTTTCCGAGCCGATTTGCTGTAATCTATTTAGCCTTGTTTGCATTCGGTTCACCTTCAGAGGGACAGCAGTTATCTCGACTTTGTCTCTTCCTTTGGAGCGGCAATTCCTCGTTTTCTCCTTTTCCTGTATAGAAAATAACCATTATTAGTGACTAAGTCTTGCATATCAATTCTCACATGTTTTGTTATAGTTCCTTATTACTTTCCAAATTCATGATACAAAAAGGTTCACAAATTCTATTAAAAAGCCATTGAAATAATCATCAAAAGCATACATTTTTAGGACTCCACACACCCCCCTGCTTACCTTGTTTCATGTCCTCATGAAAACATTGTAGTTGACATGCAAAGCAGTGAGAGAATATGCTGGAGAAGGAGTCTCATGCGGAGGCCTACAGCCATGATGAGTGATTAGATAGTCAAAGAACTGACCTGTTTGTCCCTCAGGCATCTCATACAGGGCCTGGTATCCAGGCGCAGGGTGCCAAATAATTGGAGTACGAAATCTATATCCTAACCAGGATGACCCTGCTTTCAAAATACTTTCGCCATAGAGGTTCAAACGGTTGGCAGCTAACTCAAAATTCTCATACTTAAATGGTTCTCTGAGCTGGATGTTTGGATCAGAGATTCGATACCGAAATTTGGCTGCATTAATGGCCAAGTCTTTGATGGAAAGAAAATATTCTAAACTCTCTCGAATGAGTGCCTCATGCATGGGTCCTAATGTTTCAATGACACCCGGAGTCCTTATGTGGTTTCTATGAGATTTCCACAACTGTATTGGGTTCCTAGGCTCAGCCCTTACCCGTAAATCTAGACCATTTTCCTGACTCTGGAAAGTATCATAGGCTTTGAGCCACTTAATCTGATTAACCCCGAAGGAAATGAATGCTTGTAATTGGATGTCTCCAATGAAAGGGCCAGGGTTTAACTCAGTCTCCTGATTTAGCACAAGGTCATGCAAATAAATTTCACACAACAATCTCTGGACTTTCACTCCATAATGTTTACAGCAGTCTATAAAGTCATTGACGGTGTTGATTTGTATAGGGGCGCCTGCTTTAACAACTTTTATTTTTAATTGTAAATACCGTTCTAATAAAAACAGAGCATAGTTTTTAGCAGGGGCCCTACATGCTAAAACATCATTGTATAAAGAACACAAGGTATTCATCTGTTTGATAACAGTATCTAGTCTACGGGTTACCTGTGCAACTTCCTCTTGTTCCTTTTTCCACCCTTCAAAAGCCTGGCTTTTGGATTGATTGACGTCCTCTAGTTGCTGCTGTAATTCTTCATATTTTTCTCGGGGAACCGTTTGCTCTTTAAGTTGTTCGGCTTCTTGTTGTGCTTGCTTCATCATCTTATGCAAGGTTTTTGTCTTCGGATCTTTTTTCCATAGGTCAGTAGAGGCCGGGAGTTTTACCTGAACTTTCTTATTATGTTGTTTGGAGTTCAGAACCCTTATTACCCCTGAGGGTGGTGCCTCTGTCTGAATTTTCTTGTCACTGGTCCTTATATCATCCTTTTCTGTTTTAACGCGAACATCCGTCTGTTCCTCAGCATCATTTGGAACGGCAGCTGGATTCTCAGTAGGGTTTTGGACAGCAGGCCGTTTGTTGGCCCTCTTTTTCCTCTTTACCTTCTGGTTCTTTTTCAGAATCCTAATTTGTTTTCTGAGCTGGGTTATCGTATTCAACAATTTCTGCCGTTCCCTCCGCAACTTCTTAATTTCCAGCGTTTCACTAGGAGGAACAGCAGGCTGTCTGCTGCGGTCTGGATCATGACTGGTTTCTAAATCTTCCTCTTGGGGTTCTTCCTCACTGTTCTACTCTGGCTGTTCTGGGGTAGGAACCTCGACTGGTTCTGTCTCTTCCTGAGCAACTGCTGTTTCTGCTCCTACTCCCTCTAAAATTTAGTCTTGCACCCTGGGAACAGATTGTTCCCGTTCAATATTTACCTCCTCTTCATCATGAACAGGCAAATTACCTTTTTCTGCCTCTACTGTATGTGATTTTTCAGACATGTTTTCTTCTTGGGGTTTGTCGCGAGGGTCCTCTGAACTAGAAGGTTGGCCATACTTACTCATATTGGCTAGGATTGCGGCCAAGTCATCTTCTCCCAGTAGGTCTTGTAATGGGCTACCTACCTGCTGTTCTATTTCCTCCTCCTGTTCAGCTTCTGCTTCTGTCTCCTCTTCGGATTGCTCATCCTCAATTACCACTGGTTGGCTGGCGCTTTCCTGGAGCTTTTCCAGCCTTCCTCGTATCCGAGCTAACCGGGCTGATTTTCTGGGCTTATCTATGCTTCCTCTCATCTGAGCTAACCGAGCTGATTTTCTGGGTTCCTCCGGTTGGATACAATGGTCAATATCAGACTGCGCTTAATAGGACGTTAGAGGTATTGCTTATAGAATGTGTCTGCGTTTTGGGGATGGCGTTGTCAATCCCCCTCAATCATTGCAATCAGCTCTTCCCAGCTGCTCTGCTGCTGGGTGAGACCATAACTAACAACTAGTCGTATTAACCCATGGTGACTAACGACTGACTCTAAATGCTGTGCCTTTTTTATACTTTGTGCAGCATCATGCAGTAATGAGTTCAGGAGTGCCGGTAAATTTACAGAGCATCTCTGCTTTAAAACAGCTAAAAGTTTAAGATTTCGTGGTCTTACCACGTCTTTCCTTCCTTCGCAGGTGATGTAGCTCTGCACTGTTCTTGCTAGCTCCGTCCAGGGTTCTCCTAGGGTTGCTGGCAGAACTCCCTTCCCCTTAATTGTCAAATTCTGGCCTTCGTCCTGGAAAATTTCCATAACCTTCTGTAATCGTTCCTTTTTTAATGTCCATACCGGTCCGGTGGCTAGTAGTCCTGAAACTTCTGCAATTATGGCATCGGTGACCGCTATCCGCTTCCCTCTTACTATGGAGTGGTCATCCTGTAGGTTCTGCAAAAATTCCATCGCTACTGTTTCATTAGACTCCTGTAGGCGATTGAAATAATTCAACCATCCTGCTCTTTCCAGGATCTCCCGGGCAGCAGCGGAGATCGTCAACTGTTGAGGCTCGCTTCGAATTGCCCTTCCTCCCATGGTTTCACTGTGAATTCTAAATGGAACAGCAACTACGTTTTCTGTTTGAAACACAGAGAGGGTGATAATCGCAAGGTTTCGAGGAAAAAAAAAAAAAAGACACAGAGTATGCAACAGTGCAACAGAAAGCAACTTGTGTGAAAATAGAAATGCCATGCCGTTAAACCATGCCAAACCGTCGTACACTAGTTTTCCCGAATGGTGAGTTGACACGTAATACAGGGAATGATGAGGTTAACCTCCCCCCCCCGCAATGTGATAGGCTGTCCCAGCCGGCAAATAAAGGAGCGGCACCCGGTCTGCAATCAAGTCAGGAAGGAACAGCATATGGAATTATGCTATGTTGAAAAGGACAACGAATTACCGAAATCGAGGCGGAGAATTGATCGCGTATGATATAAGAGGCTGCTGTGTTATGATATGAGGCTGATAGGTAGGGCATGTATCGTACTTGCCAAATCTCAAGCGGTCATGGTCACTTCCGTTGCCATGATTGGTAATGATAAATATTCATGCGATGTATAAATCGGGAAATAACATATGATTAGTTCTTAGGATATAAGAAACAAAAGAGTATTAGTATCTTACCCATTGGTGTAACCAAAGTGACTTCAATACCATTAACAGTACTCTGCTGCCAACAGGTGTCCATAACCTTGGCAGAGTTGTTTTTTTCACCCACGGAACCATGATCCTTTGTGTATACTTAGGAATGTTGTTATGTCAAAATGTAGACCATTATGCTGGCTTGGTGACCAGTTAACCATAATGCCATTCACGAGGAAGGAGCGAAACGTGGGCAGGCCGGCTCGTGATGAGACCTCCTGTTCAAAGGTTCGTTTATTTGATATACCTTTTGGACCATATCCCTGGTGTGGTGGCCATAATGGGAATGCCACTTCACTTCCATCCTCATGATCATGGTAGGCTGGCTCTCGATGAGACCCCCTATCCTGCATTTGACGTCTCACATATCATATTGAGATATATATATATTTTTTATAGTGTCCTTTTCCTTATTTATACACAAAGGGTGGTTCAACACTCCTTAAGAGTAGGAATGGTGGAAGAAGTCTTATTATCTCAATAGGAAGATATAAGCCCTTTGCTCTTATTCCTAAATAATAATCAAAGAAGGTTAAGGGAATCAGCATGATAAAGATAACCAATCAGGGCAAAATTAGTAGAACTATGACAACAAAAGATAAGAGAAAAATATGTCCTTCCTTTTGTCCTCTTACTAATGCAGAGCCTTATAAATATAGCGATTTATGGTTTGCAGATTTCGGTATGTTGTGATTTTATATTTCATTGCACAAATACATAGCTGTAGCTTAAAGACTAGAAAGAAGACGGGCAAAAAGCATCCTCAATTTAGATCAGCAAAAGGGATAAGCTCTTTCACAAGGAGAGAAAAAGTATGCTAATGGTGTTCCGTCGGAAAAAAAACAACGATGGATGATAGAAAAAGGAACAGCAAAAAATGTAAATGCTGTTCCTTTGGGAAAAGGAACAGCAAAAAAATACTATAAAAACACTTCAAAATGCCATTCCTTTGAAAAAGGAACAACAGCAATAAAAGAACGCTGTTTCTTTGAAGAAAAAGGAACAGTGGTAACCAAAAGGAACAGCGAAAAATGTAACAATGTTGTTCCTTTGAAAAAGGAACAGCAGAGATCCGAATGCTGTTCCTTTAGAAAAGGAACAGCAAAACAAGCAAAACCAACATCAAAAAAAACACGCAGATGCTATCTTTAGAAAGGCAAAAATCAAACTTTGTGAAAGAAAAGGAACAGCAAAAATGAGAAGGAAATATTTAATTCAAACTTATGTACAAGAACCACTCAAAAACAAGAACTTATGTACAAATTGCAAAAAAGAAATGAACCCTTAATGAATTACAGGTGAGGAAGATTTCTCTTCCTCTCCTAAGATTTCCATATCAGTGTCTCGGCGTAGCTGCTGGCAGAAGGATTCCTGGGTGAGTGGTTTGCGATAGAGACGGACTCGGTGGCCATTCACTTTGAAAGCATATCCAGAACCGTCAATGGTAATTAGAGTAAGGGTTCCGTTGTCATGCACCTTCTGGATTTCGTATGGTCCCAACCATCGAGTCTGAAGTTTTCCCGGGAAGTCCTGAAACCGAGAGTCGTATAACAGAGCCCAGTCTCCCTCGTGAAAGACTTTGTTTTTGATGAGCGCATCATGCCATTTAGCTCGCTGCTGTTGAATCAATGCTGTATTTTGTAGTGCAGAGAGCCTAATTTCATCTAATTCATTGATCTGTTGTAGTCGATTGATTTGTGCCTCGCTTAGATCTAGCCCAACTTCCTGGGCTGTCCGTAATGTTTGGATTTCGAATTCGATGGGAAAAATGGGTTGTTTTCCAAACACTAATTGATAAGGTGAGTAGCCGGTGGTTCTCCTCCATGTGGTTCTATATGCCCAGAGTGCTTCAGGTAGTCGGGTAGCCCAATCACGCCTATGTGACGCAATGGTTTTCGTTAGGATTGATTCTATTATCTTATTGCTACTTTCTACCTGCCCATTCGCTTGTGGGTGATATGGAGTAGTGATTTTATGCTGGACGTGATAATTGTTTAGTGTTGCAGCTAATTTATGCCCAACAAATTGTGGTCCTCCATCTGTAATTACTTCCCTAGGAAGGCCATAACGAACAAATAGATGGAACAAGAACTGTATGACAGAGTCCTCTGTGGCTCTTGGCAATGCTTCTGCCTCAACCCATTTGGTGACATATTCTGTTGCCACCAAGATATATGTTTTCTGATTTGATGAGGGGCTGATGGGTCCAACGAAATCAAGAGCCCATCGCTTGAATGGTTCGATGACTAACTGTGGTTTCAGAGGCATCTCATCAGCTTGACCAGGTCGTCCTGTTCGCTGGCAGCTGTCACAGGCTTGGAAAAACTTCTTCGCATCTTTGAAGATCGTAGGCCAGTAATATCCTGTCTGCAATACTTTATGTCCCGTTCTACGCTCCATCGTGACAGGCTTTTAGGATGTCAAAGATTTCATCGTGACAGGCTTTTAGGATGTCAAAGATTTCATCCTCTCTAACACATCGCCTGATATGCATGTCTGCTCCTGTGTGAAACAAATAGCCCCCAATCCACGAGAATCGAGAACTTTTCTGAATAATCGGATTGCGCTCATTAGGAGTTAAATGTTTTGGTAATTTACCTACTGCGAGGTAGTTGGAAACATCAGCATACCAGGGTGTTTGAATGGCAACAGCAAACATGTGCTCATCCAGAAATTGATCTTCAACTGCTGCTGCATCGCTTGATTTTGGTATTCTCGAAAGAAAATCGGCTACAGGGTTTTCTTTGCCAGGCCAGTCCTTGATTGTGATGTTGAATTCCTGCAATAAGATTAACCATCGAGTTACTCTGGCATTTGTGACAGGCTTGTTTGCTAAATATTTTATAGCAGAATGGTCTGTGTATAAGATAACAGGATAGCCTGTAATATAATGTCTAAATTTATTGACAGCATGTATTACAGCTAGGAATTCTTTTTCAGTAACAATGTAATTTAATTCAGCAGGGGATAAATTCTTGCTGATGTAATAGATGGCATAAGTTTTTTATCCTCTTCACATCCAAAATTTAGCCAATACGCTTATTATCAGACATCCGGATGATATCTGGAATGGTAGGTCTGATTTGGTCTTGGAAGGAGGCTGGGGCTGTGGATACAAGCTTCTTTAGATCCTCAACCTTAGGTCACATTGTCTTTGTCCAAGAAAATCACGTTACTGGGTTAGTGCATATAAAGGAGACAAACTAGTAATGTGAATAATGCTCTATAAATCGTCTATAGTAACTTGAGAAAATCCAAGAAGGCTATAGCATTTTCTGGCTGGGATAGTGAAAGGTGAATGAGCAAAAGTATTTGGATTTTGGCCGGGTCTACTTTTGAATGCGGTAGCAAACATAGTGTCTAGGATAAGTCTTCGGTCATCATCGAAACATTTTTCGTGAGCAAGCAAAGCACAATGCTGAAAATCTCTGACATTGTGGACTTTTTCTAGGGTGTCTAGGGTTGGATCCAAATCATCTCCATATGGTGTAAAAGAATCATCATATAAACTTAAGTCCATCATTTATTAAATCTGCAAAAATGCTAGGATAGCCCTTTGAAATGTGGGGAGACATTATAGGCAAAAGGTAGGAACTCGATAGGCAAATGTTCCCATGGGCAAGTAAAAGTGGTTTTATCCTGGTCTTCAAGGGGTAATCTGAATCTAATTGTATCCTTTGAAGCCATCCAGGAAAGAAAATTTCTTTCCTGCTAAAGTATCTGTACTTGGTCTATGAATGGGAGAGGAAAGTGATCTTTACGTATTTGCCTTATTTAGTTCCTATAATCCACACAAATTCTCCATTTTAAGTTCTTTTGGTACCACCACGAGCGGGAGAGACCATTTACTATCAGAATAGGGTAGATAAAATTAACATCTAAAAGTTTACGATTCAGGTTTTACGACATCCTTTAAGTAGGGATTAAGTCTCTTTAGCATTTTGGCCTTTTAATTAAAGCATCTTTTTATATAAATGTGGTGTACATAATTTAAGGATCGATTCTACTTTCATGTGGGGTAGTCCCATCTGATAGCTGCTTGATACTTTGTTAATGGTGGGATGGCTTTGTTTCTTGTTCAGGTGTGATGTGCGTGATGTTTAAAGTTTTAGGTGCAATTTTCCCTAGTTTTACTATTTGTAGAAGTAACAGTGCTTCGTTTGGTCATGCGTATCTTTCGGAGGGATCTTCACTCCAGAAGTCATTATCAAATCTTGCTTCTATCATGTGACACGTGATAGAGGTTCGGTTGAGTAATGAAATTATTAATGGCATCACATCTTACATTTTTGGTCTTTGAAATCAAGTGCCTCTTATAGTTAATGGAAGTCAGTATTTAGCCCGGTAAAAGATTACATGATACATGGTGCTTATTAGTTTGATTATTGTGACACTTGTGGTTGCTGTACAGATATGAACTAAATTCTTGCTATTGGATATACGGTTATGGTCATATTTCCACACGGCAGTAGTAGGCATCGTGTGAGCCAAGGTCTACCTAAAATTAGCGGGTGTCCATCAAGTCGGGTTTTGGATTAATTATAAGGAAATTGGTTGGATGCTACGGATTCCTACGGGGAACCATAACATCATGTAGAGTACCTACGGTCTAACCTGGGATGGTGATAATTCTATGAGTGGAGGAGTGGGATTCTAGAGATGTAATGCCAAGCTTTTGGCAAGTTGTGGTTGTTAAAATATTAATTACAGCCCACAGATCAACTGGGCATTAGACGGGGTCTAACCATAAATTTGAACGATTCTCATTGGACTAGGGGTCTTCATATTTAAGGGGTGTTTCTCTTCCGGACAATAGGTCGGATAAGTACACGTCTACTTGGACTCTTGGATTATTTGTTATATTCCTATTGTTTCTTGTACAATTCTTTGATTGTTTTTGCGTATATGGGAATGTCTTGAATGGCTTGGAGGAATGGAATTTTTATGTACGGATTTTTGTAATTCTCCCGGAATGTCAAAGTCGGGATATTGTATGGGTCGAGGTATGGCTAATCGTTACGGGAATGGAGGAGAGGATGTGGTTGCTTGATTATGAGTTTGTTGCTTATTTACATCCTCTTGTTGTAACTGATGTTCTGTAGTAGCCCGATCTTCAATATGAAGCTGTTTTATCTCCCTCGGTTCAATTATATACGTCAGGATCCCATTTGAAGATCATTGCACTCCTTGGATCGGGTCCTATTTACGGTGATTCTATGATTTGAATAGATTGGACTGTGTTTGGATGGGATCGGGTTGGGCTGGGAGTTGCGGTCTCGGGTTAGGCGGGGATTTGTTGTAAAGTGGCGGAAGTGGTTGAAGGGCAGGAATAGTTCCATTTTCCCGTTCATTTGTCAGGTCTTTGCTGGCTGTCTTCTACAGAAGTGAACTTTGTGAAGTAAGAGGGAGTCCATTGTGAAGGATATGGGCCATTTGCATATCTGGGTAGATTAGCCAAAGGAAGTCGGCCAACCGGTTGGCTTGTTTGATTGACCATGGATTTGAAGAAGAAACTTGATTGTGGTGACCGGTTTGTAAATGGGGGTTAGTTGTTTTGCACATACCATATTGTTGAGCATTATAGTAGGGGTTTGAAAGAAGAGGTTGAGTCCGGAAACGCACGGGTTGTCTCGGTACATAGCAGCGGTCTTCAGTTCGTCAGATTCACGGGTCGGTTCTTCTGCTTCCTTATATACCTTTCAATCCGGGAAGTGAGGGCGACTCTCAGGTAAGGTGATCTTTTGTACGAGATGGCACATGTTTTTGGACTTTATCCGGTGGACACTCCTTGTGGCTATGTTTTTTACGCATCGGGCGAAGATTGCCCAAATTACGTTACCTCTAAGCTATTTTGTTGCTTGCACAATATCGAGTTGTGTAGTTAGTGTCCCCATAATATCGAGTTTAAAATTTCTAATAAATTTCCAATTTCTGCACGTGTTACTCCTTATAACGTCTTTGTTATCTCTTGCAAACCGATCATATTTTGTCGGTTTTATTCTTGTCTTTTCTCTCGAACTCTGAATACATAAGTCAATGATGTCAACAAAATTCTCTTGATAAATATCCCCTTTTAGATAATGTTTAATGTTTCAATCCATTGTTCCTTCATGCCCCTTATTAATGCAGTTTTTAACACATTATCGGGTAAAGGTAGCGATGCATAAGGAGATCTTTGTAGATTGTGCGAGAAACGTTCCACATACTCCTCTAATGTTTCATTTTGGTACTGGCGACATTTGAAATATTTCGTCTTTTAATTCTCTAGACCTACAATAATCCCGATATTTTTTTAAGAAGGATTCTTTCATTTCTCTGATCCCAATTGTTGATAACCGCCACCTAGCCCCACAGAAGCCATCTTAAAGCATCCTTTTAATGTAGAGGAAATAATTTCAATTTTTGGGGATCGGTGGTGTAAATACGTACCCCTACATAACATGTCAATTAGATAAATTCATCCGGATCTTACGTGTGAGTCGTGAAATGTAGGGATATCTTTGAAGGATAACTGTAGTTGCATTCTTCTTGAGAATCCACTATAGGATATTGTAATGTAGAGGTTTTAGTGTTTGGCTGGTTTTGAGCATTTGGTTGGTTTTGAGCCATGGGATCGAATATATGCCAATAACCACGGGATATCTAGGAGGAGTATTCCTAGGTTGAGTGGGAGGCGTTTGTGAGGGACGAGGGGATAGTTTTAACGAGCGCTCCCCTTATATGGAATAATGGGAATACCCCCGGGTGTACGAGGGAGATTGAATCCCTTCAACAATGACTTTCGCGGCCTCCTTATACGTTTGGGCTATCTAATGGCTGATTTTGGCTTTCAATGAGGATTTTAGTTCCTTGGTTTCCTGTGTTTTACTCCTTCTCCTTCACAAAAGTTGCTAGAGTTCCCTTCACGCAGCCAATTAGGAGTGGAATTTTCAATTTCTTGAAATTCTGCTCCTATCGGTTGACTATGCACCTCGGCACGAATACGGATAATTTTGATCTGTGGCTGAAGGGAATGAGCGGTTTAAATGTTTTTCTTGAGGCCTGCGATGGCGAGATTGTTTGTTTTTCTTATAGATTTCGTGCATGAAGGTCGTTCGGCCAAGGGTCAGGAACACGCCAAACTTTCGGGCTTGGATGGGGGTTTGATATTTTCAGGTCTTTTACGCTTGGTCATGCACTCAAAAATGAACTACCAACTTTATTCCAAGCAAGCAAAAAACAACTGCGGTAGGAAGCGGATAGTGGAGCGGGGTTTCATGCTGCACGTAGGTTCTTACCTTAGTTTTGGGATCCAACTCCTCCCTAGCGAACTTGTACACTACTCTGAAAAGACAAATGTTTACACTCTTTCCCCGACAACGACACCAAAATGTGGAGCTATAAAGGGTCTCTTTCACCTCTAATTACCTCACATTAATATGTCAATCAGGAGCGTTTTGTTATTACAAAGAGTGACTCAATCCAAAGGCTATCATTTGTCGGAAGTAATGCTAGTAGTACGGTGCTTAAGAAATACAAGTAAACGGATGCTTATGCCTTAAACTAAATTACTTCAAAAGAATAAATCACACACTCGAAGAAAACTCAACAACTTATCGGTCGAGGGTTCGGCAGTGATAACCCATCCCTTCGGAGCGTGGAAAGGAAATTAGAGCATAGACCATGAGCCTAGGAGCTAGGCAGTGAGCGCAATACTCACTACGGCCTTAGATCATCTCTCACATCACAAAACAACAAATGCAAGTAAATGGAACAAATAAAAGCAAACAAAGGATTGAACGGCAATTAAGATAGAGCAGCAAACCTAAAATGAACTGACAATTGAATAACTAGAATCACGCGGGTTGTAACCAAACTTAATCTATTAACTCAAATGCACTCTTTTGCAATCAAATAACATTCTTTCACTTTAAAGGCAATTCACACAAATCACACTAATGGAACAGCAATAACGATTAATGAATTATGGAACAATACTGATGAATCAGAAACGCGCACAACACATTGGAATAACAATCTGAATCAAAGGAAATACGATTGTGCTTTCAAATAGAACATTGTTGTTTCTGAATCCAACGATTATAAAGAACACTGCCTTAACAAATGTATAACACAAATATTCAGTATAACAGCTCTGTAACAAAACAGTAAGAACATGCAATTAACTCTGAAAAGGATTAATAACTTGATGCGGAGTCAACACACGATTCTGTCTGTAAAAACCTCAATGATTCAATCTTTAACAGAGCATGTAATATGAACTTATAAAGCATATCAAATTACCAAATAACACTGATAAACAAACCACACAGAAGTCAAGTCGTAATGGTCCAAAAGCAAGTGTCCTCTGAGGCCGGGCCCTTAGCCTCCAAGGATACACCGCTTTAAGTTAATCCAGGCGCAGAGATGAAATAATCACCAAGCTTTTATTAATGCATCGGTCAAAAATACATTGAACCAGTTCTCAACGAAACTTAATAATCAAAGCTGATGTCTTACAGAAAATTACATAAAAGCATATCCTATCTATCAAGCTAACAGTGCTGTCCCTTTATATAAAGGCGACGGCGGAGATGTCCAAGTAACAAGATAAATAAAGCAGCGATCCCTCAGGATCGAAGATCCTGAGGGATTCACCAAACTGTTAATTCTTCATCCTTTCCTTTCTTTGGCGCCGAGCTGGTGTCTTCTCCTTCTTTTCCGAGCCGATTTGCTGTAATCTATTTAGCCTTGTTTGCATTCGGTTCACCTTCAGAGGGACAACAGTTATCTCGACTTTGTCTCTTCCTTTGGAGCGGAAATTCCTCGTTTTCTCCTTTTCATGTACAGAAAATAACCATTATTAGTGACTAAGTCTTGCATATCAATTCTCACATGTTTTGTTATAGTTCCTTATTACTTTCCAAATTCATGATACAAAAAGGTTCACAAATTCTATTAAAAAGCCACTGAAATAATCATCAAAAGCATACCTTTTTAGGACTCCACACAAACCAGGGTGAATAATATTGAACATGGTTAACCATTGTCAACCTAACCTATAATAATAATCAACTATAGATTAATGTGGACAACTAGGGTCACTCGTAATGAAACACATCTTTACTATAATAATCCCTCATCCACCCTAACCATATTTAACTAGACATAACCAAGCTCAACCATGGTTAAATATGGTCTATTAATTCTCCTCAAACATTGTGGCTATTAACTAGCACAACCACATTGTTAAAAGTGGTTGATATACGTTAACAACATTTCAAAGTGAAAAATAATATTGATCAATGTATATCAAGTAATTTTAACAATATAATTGTGCTAATTTAATAAATTTTGGACCAAAATAATATCATTTAGATAATATTCAAAATGTAAACATTTAATGTATGAAGATTTGTTTAAAACATGTTGAAAGCATTGCGTTTGGTTTCATTGTAAATAGAAAATGGAGTTTCCTTTAAAATAATATTGTGTAAAATAGAGAAAGCTACATCCTCAAACCCTCGACTACAACAAAATAGGATCATAGCTAAGGGGGAGTGAGGACATCGTTAAAGTTACAAATTCTCTTTATGCAAGCGACAATGAATATAGATGCACATCTTTCTTCTTTTTCGAATGAAACATATACCCTATCATTCATAATTGCATAATGTCGAAAGCTGAATAATGATGCGTTTACATATCATGGTATGGATGTGGTGTGTGATTTTATCATGAAAATCAATCCTTGACATCCTATTTTTTCACAAGTTGTTCTTCAATCGTGGGAGGAATTGTGAAAAGGTGGGGCGGTGTTATGTCTCCCAAGAAGAGAAATGGATTCACAAGGCCATCCTCTTTTGATAGTTTCTTTAAATATATTTTCTTCTTACAGTTGATCTCATAATTAATTATTTAAATTTGAATTTATCATTTTTTTTCTTTAAATAAAATTAAATATATTATTATTATTTAATTTGATGGTCACGGCCAAGTCACACACCAATTGGTCTTTGAGACCTTATTGTTTGTGGAATAAGGGGCTCACCTCCACACAACCATTTGATTGCTAAGTCTACGAAGACATACATACTTTGCCCCTGGTTTTGAAGTGTGACCTCTTAAAAGGAAACACATGCTCTCAACCATTATGTCCACTCAAGTTGTATTATGGTTAAGCATGGTCAATCATCATTAAACCAAAGTCTCCCATCATCTAAGTGGGCAAGCATCATCACCATACCTAACTAGTCAAATGTAGTCAACACTATTTCCATAATCAAACATAATCTACATGGTCAAATTATAGTAAAAAATAGTCAAATTGGTCAAAATGGTGAACCATAACCAAACCATTATCATCCATTGTACACAATGGTTTAAAAAATTTAAAATGCTTTATAAACTAAATATTTCAATAATATACAGGTTAGTAAAAAACTTTAAAACAAATAAAAAAAAATACTAAATTTTTATTCCATTAATAATATTTTGTAAATTTTTAAATGTTTAATATAAATTTAATATACAACATTTAAAAAATTATTAATAATAAAAACAATTAAATAAATATATATAGAAAATAGATATAATAAATAAAATATTTCAATATAAATCAAAACTCTCTTATACAAACATTTCTAGCAAACTTTTGCAAGTTTGCATCTTGGGATTTAATCCTCAAAACACTAAATTTATAAATTTGGACATATAATGAATCTATTCAAGAATAATCTTCTTATGACATCTCTGCTATTTCCCTGCTCTTCTAAAAACTCCCAATATAATTACCCTATTTCTCATTAGAGTATTGGTTGGTTGTGCTATGATAAAAATGCATCACTAATTACACAAATCGCAGAAGAGGAATCTCGTGTTCCAGAATATTTGAAAGCCCAAATAAACGTATTTTGAGATATTCCATGAGTCTTCACGCTTACATTGCACACAATGCTATTATAGGCATTTTACACGAAGTCATTGATTTTGAACAAAATCAAACATACTGATATACCAATATTGAATTCACACAATGTACATTGTGAAATCATTCTACTGTTACTTACATTATCGTGTAGGAACAAGGACGTACTGAGATATTATGAAAAGAAATTATGCCTAACATTCCGAAATATATATGGTGGTGAACATGCGATTATTTGATAAATAGAACAGACTACTTAGTGATCATATGGAAAGAGATAAATAGGTTAGAACGAACATCATCAAGCAAGTGGCCATGACCACAACCTGTGCTGATAGGCGTTGGTTGTCAGACCCATTGAATGCAAGGCTGTTGACAAATGGCTGTCCCAACGTATTTAGTTGGTTGAGCCCCGGCTGTACGTTCGCCAGTGGCTGGCTGAAGCCCGGCTGGGCGTTTAGTGGAGAGAAGGGCTGATTGACGAATCCGGGTTGGTTAATCAATGGCTGGTTCACTAATGGAAATTGCTGGCCAATTTGAGAGTTTGCAGGCAATTGATTCGCTAAGGGCTGAGCGTTCAATGGCTGATTGAATGGAGATAGAGGCTGACTGCTTAATGGAGTACTTGAGTCATCTTCACAGCTACCCATGTTCAGAATATTCATGAAAACTAATACCCCAATCACTGCAATTTGCACAGACTTCTCCATAGTAGATTCAGAAACAATCACTATATTGTTCCTGTAAATCAGAAAAAAGTGCGGGCAAAGAGACTATATTGTTCCTGTAAATCAGATGAAGCTTTTGAGTAAAATCTGGTTACTTGTTCTCCTGAAGACTGGAGAGCAAAATATATATATATATATATATATAAAAGAATAGTTTTAAATAGTACAATATTAGGCAGAGTTGATAGTGATGTCGGTCGCTGGACGATCAGCTGTGGGATATTTGGTTAATGTGTTACCGGTGATAGCCCTTGTATTCTTCCATTTTAAAATAACAATGGAGTAGGCTATGCCTGGGGAGTTGGCAACATTTCTTTGTTTAATGAGATGACAGGTAGGTTGACAGATGATAAGTGCGTTATTGTTATTGTGTGAGGCAAGGTAATGATGCAAACAAATTTAAACATAATTGGAAATGGTAGAGGTGGGGTATCCGATGCAGTGGTGAATGAAAACAACTACACTTTTGACCGAGAGAGCTTTAGCGTCTAGGTCGAGGTGTGACGATTCGATGATCGTGGAAAGGGGGCATTATTCGTGAATTACGATAGTTAGTTTTAGTAGTTTTATTTATATGTGTAGTGATTATACTAGTTTGTTTGAATGGGGTTTAGTTATTTTTGTTTTGGGTTAAATTCTTGTGTGAGGTAAGGTAATGATTCGAACAAATTTAAACATAGCCGGAAATGGCAGAGGTGGGGTAACCCATGCAGTGGTGAACAAAACAACTCCACTTTTGACCGAGAGAGCTTTAGGCATTATACGTTAATTACAATAACTAGTTTTAGTTTTATTTAGTTGTGTAGTGATGATGAGATAGGAAGTTTAGATTAGTTGGTTTGAATGAGGTTTAGTTAGTTTGGTTTTGGGTTAAATTTTGATTTGGAAGGGTTGATGATGGAGATTATTTTGGAGGTGGAAATTATTTTGGAGGAATTAAACAATTTCGTGAGACATCTCAATTAAACAAAGTTTCACATAATTTTGATAATAACATTTCACTTTAAGTTAATTGGTGTTTTTCCATCCAATATATAACTAAAAAAAATGTAAAAGATTACATGGAAAGTCAATAAACTTTTTATTAATATTTTTCTCTAACAATTTGTAAAACTGAAAAGGAAAAATTGACAAATTTGTGTAATGTGTTATTAGACATTTCACTATAAGTTGATTGTTCTTCTTCCATCTAAAACATATATAAAAAATATACTAAATCTCTCAAATGGAAATCGATGATATTGACATTTTTGTAGAATCCGAAATTAATATAAATTGAGCTAATCAACTTTCAAAATTACAAGCTCCAACACTCACTCAGTAGATGTATCAGACCATGTAACTATATGTTGGAATTAATTTCCAACTGCACGGACGCGGCAGTGAAGAGGCCAAGCGGAAGGCCAAGTCCGCGGGGGTCTGGCAAGTCAGGCTGGCAGAGGAATGAACCCCCTCGGAATGCTGACATCATCAGCGGCGGGCCCACACATTATACACCCACACATTATGTGTTAAAAAAAAAGGATCGCAGGTCAAATGTTTTTATCACAACATTTTTTTAATAGTTGGTTTTAAAAGGTTTTAAATGTTGTTTGTTTTATTTTTAATATATGCAATACATACATATGTTAAAAGGCCTGTAAGGTGAATAGATATGCGCTCAGCACATTGTAAAGATTGCTGTTGTATTTCAATACACAGTAAATGTTTTTTATTACATAGAACAGCAGTGTGGAATAAAAAAAAATCTGAGTGCCAGCAAGCCAATTTGCCATCAATGCATAATAGAGCGGTGCCGGCAGAAGCAATGAGACCATTAATGTTTTTCTAAGCGGTGAATTTAGTGGTTGTGTCAATTTATGACAGATATTTTGTTTTGTAATATGCAGAAACAGAGCCATATTTTTTTATTATGTGATATATGCACAGTAGTGCGATTGTAATAGAAATATATATACACAGCAGCGTTGAAAAAGAAGAGACAGAGAACTGTATTTTTTTTAATTACACATAGCAGAGTGTTTTAAGAAAAATACAGAGCATACACAGCAGTGTTTATTTTAGAGAGACAGAGAGTTGTAATTTTTAATTACACAGAACAGCGGAGTGTTTTAAAATTACAGAGCATACACAGCAGTGTTTTGTTTTTATTTTAGAAACAGAGTATTTCTCTGTGTGAGATAGAGAAGAGTGATTTGGACACTGTGTGTGAAGCAGTTCCATATTTTGTAATCTTCCAGTAGTGGAAAGCTATCAGAATTGTAACAGCAGTTTTTTTATGGAACATAATTTTTTTTATGTGAAAACTCTGTCACTGTATATGAAATTTTAAATATTTCTCTGTGTTAAGGAAGGCAGTTTTATTATTTTGGAATTCTGAAACATTCCAACATGGTATCGGAGCAAGTCCAGGCTATTTGAAGGTCAAATAAGCTGAAGGAAAGGAGTTCTTTGTTGCAGCAGCTTCTCCAGCAGTGTGAAGACTCAACCATAAATAATTCAAGGTATTTCTCTATATAGTTTTGTGTAACTATTGAAGAACAGTCAGTTAATTGTTAAACACACAGTCAAGTGTTTTTGATTCATAGTTAAGAGTGCAGAATGGCTGTAGCCAGCACTGGTATGGGTATGGGAAATATCCATCTCCCAATGTTTAATGGGAAAAATTATGACTACTGGTCAATAACTATGAGAGCATTATTTGTCTCTCAAGATTTATGGGAACTTGTTGAGGATGGCTTTGAAGAGCCAAAAGATGAAGCAGAGTTTTATGTGTTAACTCAAACAGGAAGAGAACAGTTGAAGAACAATAAGAAGAAAGATGCCAAGGCTCTTTTCTTCTTGTATCAAGCAGTGCATGAGAGTGTGTTTCCGAGGATAGCAGCAGCCAAGAAATCCAGTGAAGCATGGGAAACTCTCAAGACAACTTACCAGGGTATGGAGAAAGTGAAGACAACAAAACTTCAGTTGCTGAGGAGAGATTTTGAGACTCTCTGCATGAAGGAGTTAGATAATATTAACTCATTCTTCACTCATGTGATTGTAATGGTCACACAAATAAGATCTCATGGAGAGACTCTTGAAGATAAGAGGATTGTGGAAAAACTCTTGAGAAGTTTACCCTCAAGATTCGATGTGATTGTCACCACCATAGAGGAGACCAAGGATCTCACAAAGTTTTCAGTGGATGAACTTCATGCATTACTTATGACCCATGAACAGAGATTGGGTAGGAGTGAAAACTCATCTCTTGAACATGCTTTTAAGACCCAGATGTCTTTCAGAAGAGGAAGAGGGCAAGGCAAAGGAAACAAGAGAGGAAAAGGAAGAAACCAAAACAGAGGTGGAAGGAACAGCCCTTCACATTCACATGGAAGGTGCAACAGTCAAAGTCACAACCATGGCCAAGGCAGGCAGCAAAGTGGACAGCAGAATGATCAAGGACAAAGGTATGATAAGTCCAATGTCCAATGTTACAATTGTAAAAAATATGGTCATTATGCTAATGAATATAGAAAGAAGCAGCAAGATATGGCAAGTAGAACTAGTGCAAATTTCATTAAAGAAAATAGCAGCCAAAGTAATTTGTTTTTAGCTTGTAATATGGCTGAAGAAAAGAATGAGGATTTATGGTTTCTAGACTCCGGTTGTAGTAACCATATGATAGGAAATATAGCAATGTTTTCTATGTTAGATGAGAGTGTGCAGTCACAAGTCACACTAGGAACTGATAGCAAAGTTTCTGTTATGGGAAAAGGAGATGTAAATGTTTTAACAAGATTAGGAGCAAAGAAAACCATAGCAGATGTTTATTATGTTCCAGGAATGAAGTGTAACCTCTTAAGTATTGGACAGCTTGTTCATAAGGGGTATAATGTTTTATTTGATAATGATGTTTGTGCCATCATGGATAAACCACCCAGCAAACTATGTATTACTGAAGTGAAGATGACAAGGAACATGATGTTCCCTCTTAGAATGAGAGCAGATTTGAAGAATGGTGAAGAGAAAGCAGCAGTTGCACAAGAGACTTTCCAAAGCGAACCAAAAGATGATAATTGGTTATGGCACTTGAGATTCGGTCATCTCAACTTTGGAGGTCTTAATCTGTTGAAAAGAAAAGAAATGGTAAGTGTTTTACCATTGATAGAGAAACCGGACAGCCTTTGTGAAGGTTGTATTCTTGGGAAACAACAAAGAGAAAGTTTTCCTTCCGGGAAAATCATAAGGGCAAAAGCACCCTTAGAGATTGTCCACTCAGATGTGTGTGGACTGATGCAAACTCCATCACTTGCTAACAGCCACTATATCTTAACATTCATAGATGATTTTACAAGAAAAACTTGGGTTTACTTTTTGAAAAATAAAAGTGAAGTGTTTGAAAAATTTTGCAATTTCAAAGCACTTGTTGAGAACCAGAGTGGGTTGCATATCAAAGTCTTAAGGACTGATAGAGGAGGTGAGTATATCTCTAAATATTTTCTACGTTTTTGTAGAGAAAATGGTATTCAAAAGCAGTTTACAACTAGATATACTCCGCAGCAAAATGGAGTAGCCGAAAGGAAGAACCGAACCATAATGGACATGGCGAGGAGTATGTTAAAGGCAAAGCACTTGCCTAATGATTATTGGGCTGAAGCTGTACATTGTGCAGCGTATATTTTGAACAGGTGCCCTACAAAAGAAGTTATGAACAAAGTGCCAGAAGAGGCATGGAGTGGCACAAAGCAAGGTGTCACACACATGAAGTTGTTTTCGGATGTGTGGCTTATGCACACATTCCGATCGGCCTAAGAAAGAAGTCGATGAAGAAGTGAGAAATGTATTTTCTTACTGATACGCAAGGAATCCAAGGCATACATGTTATAACCTATCCAAATAAGAAGCTATGAGAAGAGATGTTAAGCCTATCAAGAGGAAGCTTGGGATGGAAGCAGAGAAACAAGACTGTTAAACACTGTTTATCTCATGATGAGAATAATGATGAGTTGGCAGAAATACATCCCCAAACAGCAACACCAACAAAAGAGCAGCAGAACACAGCTTTGAGGAGAAATGACAGTGCTTCTCCAAGCACACCACAAGGAGGAAATTCGAGTGCTTCTTCAAGCATTTGTACACCTACTGAAAGAGGTAAGAAATTCGGAAGTTTGAAAGATATTTATGAACAAGATATAGCTAATGAAGGTATCAATTCTTTGTTTGCTTTATATTGTCATGTTGATGATCCTGTTCATTTCGAAGAAGCCATCAAGGATAAGAAATGGATAGAAGCTATGGATGAGGAAATAAATGCCATAGAGAGGAACAAAACTTGGGATTTGGTTGAACTCCCAAAAGGTAAAGATGTCATTGGTGTTAAATGGGTCTACAAGACCAAGAGTAATGCTGAAGGAAAAATAGAGAGACAAAAGGCAAGGCTTGTGGTCAAGGGATATAAACAGAAGCATGGGATAGATTATGAGGAAACTTTCGCACCGGTTGCCAAAATGGAAACCGTGAGAGCAATGTTGTCCATAGCAACACAAAACAAGTGGAAAGTTTACCAAATGGACGTGAAGTCAGAATTCCTAAATGGAGTGTTAATGGAAGAGGTTTACATTGATCAACCTCTCGGCTATGGAAAGAAAGGCCAAGAGCACAAAGTATGCAAGTTGAAGAAAGCTCTTTATGGGCTGAAGCAAGCGCCAAGCATGGTACGGTAAAGATAGATTACATACTACGGAAAATAGTTTGAAAAGTGTCGGAAACCGACCCTCTGCATCAAAGAAAAAGATGGAAAAATTTTGATTGTAGTTTTATATGTTGATGATGTTATTTTCACAGGTAATGATGATTACCTTATTGAAAATTTTAAAACAGTCATGAAAGAAGAATTTGAAATGACTAACATGGGTTTGTTGAAATACTTCTTAGGAATAGAAGTAGAACAAGATGAAAATTAGATTTTTATCTCACAGGAAAAATATGTAAATGAAGTTATTGAAAGATTTAATATGCAGGAGAGAAAAGCAACAATCACTCCCACGGTGATGGGATTAAAACTCAGAAGAGAGGACAGCAGCAAGGATTTTGATCCTAGCTTGTACAAGAGCATAGTTGGCAGGCTCATGTATTTGACTACAACTAGGCCTGACATAATGCATATTGTTAGTTTGATTTCCAGATTCATGGAGAAGCCAAAGGATGTACATTGGCAGACAGCAAAGAGAATTCTGAGGTATGTTAAAGGAACCAAAAGGTATGGCATTTTATATAATGCTTCAAAATGTTTAGATTTAGTTGGATACACTGACATTGATTGGGCTGGAAGTGTAGATGATCGGAAAGAGCATACAGTTGTGTTTTTCATATGCGTTTGAAGACACATTTATGGGCTTAAACATTGCCGTTGTAGCATTGTCTACAGCAGAAGCAGAATATGTGGCAGCTACAGCAGCAGCGTGTCAAGCAGGTTGGATGAGAAAAATGTTGAGAAGCTTATGTCAAGAACAGGTAAAAGGGACAGTGATATTTTGTGACAATAGCTCAGCTATTGCATTGTCTAAAAATTTTGTTTTTCATAAAAGGACAAAGCACATTGACACCAAGTTTCATTTCATACGGGAATTGGTTAGCAATGGCGAGATTGTTTTGCAGCATTGCAGAACAGAGGATCAATTTGCAGACATCCTCACAAAGCCACTTCAGCAGAAAAGCTTTGAACATTTCAGGAAATGTTTGGGTATGCAGGAAAACCCAGCAATTGAAATTAAGGGGGAGTGTTGGAATTAATTTCCAACTGCACGGACGCGGCAGTGAAGAGGCCAAGCAGAAGGCCAAGTCCGCGGGGGTCTAGCAAGTCAGGCCGGCAGAGGAATGAACTCCCTCGGAATGCTGACATCATCAGCGGCGGGCCCACACATTATACGCCCACACATTATGTGTTAAAAAAAAAGGACCGCAGGTCAAATGTTTTTATCACAACATTTTTTTAATAGTTGGTTTTAAAAGGTTTTAAATGTTGCTTGTTTTATTTTTAATATATGCAATACATACATATGTTAAAAGGCCTGTAAGGTGAATAGATATGTGCTCAGCACATTGTAAAGATTGCTGTTGTATTTCAATACACAGTAAATGTTTTTTATTACACAGAACAGCAGTGTGGAATAAAAAAAATCTGAGTGCCAGCAAGTCAATTTGCCATCAATGCATAATAGAGCGGTGCCGACAGAAGTAATGAGACCATTAATGTTTTTCTAAGGGGTGAATTTAGTGGTTGTGTCAATTTATGATAGATATTTTGTTTTGTAATATGCAGAAACATAGCCATATTTTTTTATTATGTGATATATGCACATCAGTGCGATTGTAATAGAAATATATATATACACAGCAGCGTTGAAAAAGGAGAGACAGAGAACTGTATTTTTTTTAATTACACACAGCAGAGTGTTTTAAGAAAAATACAGAGCATACACATCAGTGTTTATTTTAGAGAGATAGATAGTTGTAATTTTTAATTACACAGAACAGCAGAGTGTTTTAAAATTACAAAGCATACACAGCAGTGTTTTGTTTTTATTTTAGAAACAGAGTATTTCTCTGTGTGAGACAGAGAAGAGTGATTTGGACACTGTGTGTGAAGCAGTTCCATATTTTGTAATCTCCCAACGGTAGAAAGCTATCAGAATTGTAACAGCGGTTTTTTTATGGAACAGAATTTTTTTTATGTGAAAACTCTGTCACTGTATATGAAATTTTAAATATTTCTCTGTGTTAAGGAAGGCAGTTTTATTATTTTGGAATTCTGAAACATTCCAACACTATAGTCATTTCTCAGAGTATCAGTCACTCAAACTGTCAGAGAGCAAAATGCTAAGGCGAACAGTTTATCCAAAGCTAGATGTAGTGAGCAACTAGATAGAATTCATTATCGGAGTATGCTTTTGGCACGCTTCTGCAAGAGAGACACCTGGATATTGAATTGCTCCGCGTCCAGTGTTAGCTATAGAAGGAAAAGAAAAGGATGAGTCAAGTTCTGTACTCCAAGGAACTGGTTGGGCATAGGATCACATTCTATCTTCGGGGTTTGGAGATAAGTGAATGTGCGAATTCTCTGCTGGCTATTTTAGACATTTTAGAAGCTTCAATTTTTTGAATGTAACTATTATCCATTGATTTTTTTATTTTTGGGGTTGGATTGTTTTAAAATATTACAATGGTAATGATGATGTATGTATTTGAGCAGGAAAATTGCCCTCTTAAATTTTACAGTTAATTACTGCGTCTCCCAAAAAATTTCAAGTTTATGTCGTTCATCTCAAAAAATTTATTTATTTTAAGTCGTTGTGCAAAGTGCATCACTGTAAATTACAAATTTCGGAGAACGTAGTGCGCCAGAATCGAGTCAGAATTGTTTGGGTGAAGCATTATGTTGCTATTTTATATTATGTTATCTTCTCAGCGACTATCTTTAACCATTATGCTTATTTTACCCATATGTTTTAATATACCTATAAACAAATATACCCATAACCAAAAAAAAAGGAACATTAGTTTCTAATTATAATAAAAAAATGAAACCATTGAGAATTACACACAAAAGGTCTCTCTAAAAGACAAAGATAAAGATAATGTATATTTCAAATGTATTTGAATACTACATTGATATTTTTAAAATTTTTGAAAATTGAATTAATAATTTTGTATATCTTTGAACTTTTATATTATTATTATTATTATTGTATGGTTATTTGAATTTTTGTATGGTATTTAATATATTTAGTATTTATTAATTGAATTAATAATTTTGTTCCTAAAACACCATGGATGGAAAGGATTTGCCATCTCTATGAGAATATGAACATAGAGGATGAAAACCACTTTCTCTTAGAGTGCCCCACGTACAACCACATTAGAGCTCAATTTCATAATCTTTGTTGCAATATTGACCTTCTTAACCTTTTAAAATGTCAAAATTATAGTGAGCTCGGGAGGCTTCTTTCCAAGCTTTTTGAACATAGGAATAAAATCTTAAATCAAATTAAATAACTCTTTTCTTTAGGTCCGATAGACCAAAAATTGGTCGAAGTGGACATTAACCATCATCATCATCATCATCATATTCTATACAATTTTATTGAAAATTATTAAATTAATCAATATCATGTGTTCATAAGAGAATATAATGATTAGATTTCTTATTTATGTTTTCTTTATTTATATATATTTTTTCTTAAAATAAAAAAAATGAAAATATATTTTGATTTTTCTTAAATGTTAATTATTATTTTTTATTAATGCCTGTTATAATTGCAAACTAGTGAAATATGTTTTTTTTGGTTATATATATATATTCAAAATTATTTAAACAATTAAAATTATATTAAGTTAAATGGGAATTATGTTTGATTTATTTTTTAAATTTATATTTTTGTGGAAATTTTGTTTTAGTTATGTGTGATATAATTAAATATTGGTATTTATCTTTTCAATATTATTGTTATAAAAAATGTTGAAAAATAGAAATATATATAAATATATTAACAATTCAAAAAGTTTTTTTTTTTTTTAATAAGTTGATTTTTTTTGTAATTTTAAAGTATTTATTTATAATATTTTGGATTTCATAAAATTCAAATTTCAGTTTGTAGTCCATGGCATTATATATATATATATATATATATATATATATATATATATATATTAAATGTCCAATATAGTAGAAATGTTGTTATAATTTAAAGTTATGTAATCATTTTAACTCGTTCCAAAAAAAAAAAAACCTAGAAAAATAAAATAATAATAAAAATTAAAATTACTCATAGTGTTGAGAACTCACCCATAGTATTCATATATATATATATATATATATATATATATATATATATATCATTATTTGAATTTATAAACCTGTTATATTACTTTTTCCATTAAAAAATGTTTTGAATAATTTCTTTCTAATTTAAATTTTATCTCAAGTAATATCATTTAAGTTAGTTTAAAGAGAATTTATTCTTTTAATTAAGATATTGTCATTAATTTTGTTCCTCCACATTTAAATTTACAAATGAATAAAAATATTTCTATAGTGATTCAATGTTAACTTAATACAAACATATTAATTCCATGTAACATTCCTATACAAATAATCAAATGCACAAATCTAATTTAATGTATAAAGAGTATAGTCTAAATAGGACTTATCTTTAGTGTTGGTTTATGTCAAAAGTTTCATAACAAGTACAAATAACTCTAAAGTGTCTCAAGAAGAGTATTTAGCAAACCCAAAGATTCATAATTATTGGAAAGATGTCTATTTATAATATAAGACTTAATCTCATCAGGAGCTTAAAAATTTACTCAAAATTAAAATTTGTCAAATTAGCATGGAACGTAAAAAACCATGTAGTGCTCATCTTTCTGAATCTGACGCAATTTTTTTCATACAAAACAGACTCCATATGATCCCCAAATCATGTTCTGCTCATTTTACTAAACAGAGGAATTTAAAAAAAAATGTGCATCACTTCGTAGTGAGTCGTTTGTACTACTAACGTGGCAAGCTGACTGTACCGATGATTGGGTTCCTTCGGTGAATTATGTTGGGCCAAGTGGCACATTTTTTTTGTTTGAAGTGGTGAGTTGTGATTGGGTTTTGGGTGGCCAATCACATTTTGCTAGGTGGCACGACCAAGGACCAACACGTGGCAGCCTGAGGGCCACAAAAATTATGGAATATAACCTGAACCCATGACCACCACATACAAGCCAAATGACTCCATCGATCGGGCTGTGCTTTGTTTCTTAACATCTAATGGTTTCATTTACATTTAAAGCTCATAAGATTGGTGTTTGGGGTGGGGGTCAGGGTCTAGCCCTAGCTTTAGTCACTGCACCCTAGCGAGGCTAGGGGCGGGACCAAGGGCGGGCTATCCCCGCGCCTCCCAAGTATGCTAACCGTAACATAAAACTCGCTGATGAATATGTGAACGAAAGCACCACGTAGTCTGTGAATTTTTTACTTTTAAACGTTTGTAATGCAGGAGTAGGAGTTGAGGGCACGATCTCGAGCCCCATGATGTTAATATGATCACACATTAGGTGGAGTGGGGACCCGGTCAGCGGGGCCGAGCTGTTGGACTTATCCCCCAGGCACATGGCCCCCCATATGGCCATATTTTTTGCAAACAAGGCCTTAAAGGTCAAATTGGCGACCGACTGCCCAGATATTGGGTAATTTGGTGCTTCATTAGTGAATTTCGGGGCAAAATTGTAGGTTAGGTGCCGGATCTGGAGTAATTTGGGTGTAGTTAGTGCCAAAACTTGGGGAAGCCATAACGTACTCAGGTTTTGACCCATTTTGGGGCATGAAGAGGCTAAACAAACATTTTTGGGCATTCTAGAGCCATTGAATCAAGTTTCAGAGCTATTTGAGCATTGTAAATGTATGTAATCACACTTTTGAGGATAATAGAAGAGGGTCAAGCCATTAGAAGCTAAAAAAAGGAGGCGTAGCCCAGGTTGGTTGAAATGCTTCATCATGTGATCAGGAGCTCAAATTTTACTCAAAAATAAAAGTTCTTGGAATGACTCAAAATCATAATGACTACATAGTGCTTGTCGTTCTGAATCCGACGCACTTAATTTCAATAAAAATGGACTCCGCGTGCTCTCGAAAAAGAGTTTTGTTCGCTTTGTTAAATAGGTAAATTTTGTGCAGGAATGATAGAGATGTTGACTAGGCATTTGTACAGTCTAGCCAAAAAAAGGCATATTCCAAGGATTATAACTTGAAATATTCTCACAATATTCCCACAAGTTGACCATTCAGCAGATGACAAGTGTCACCATCTTATTTGTTATTATTTCAATGCTGGGCCAATTGGGTGAGGACACGTGGTGCAGCTTGAGGCCTCCTCGTGCCCCCCCTGGTTGTATTGTGGAGTAAATTTTTTTGGTCAAGTCTGGGTGGAGGCACCAGGGTTTAACCCTATGACCTCCCACAAGCCAATGTAACACGTTACGACTCCACCTGCACAATAGTTCTTAAACTATTATAGTTTTCGCATTACATTTAAACTTTACCATATGGTATGGCGGGGGAAAGTGGGGGCCATCCCCTCGAACCATATGACTCCGACGCAAGACCACTAGTAGGGGCCAAACCATAATGTGGAGTTAAATGTGTTAAAATGTGTTTAATTAAAACACCAACCTCCATTAACCAGCACTTAAACCTCATTTAATCAAAGCTTATCTTAAGTGCATAATTAGCGCTAAACAATGCTTAATTAGCACTAAGAAATTTAGTTAAATTTATGATGTTTAAGTTGGCGAAGCCCCC
Organism: Pinus albicaulis; assembly: GCA_034641835.2. Classification (NCBI taxonomy): domain Eukaryota; kingdom Viridiplantae; phylum Streptophyta; class Pinopsida; order Pinales; family Pinaceae; genus Pinus; species Pinus albicaulis. The sequence goes on along the minus strand of CM076571.1, from coordinate 502,092,613 downwards.
AAATTCGACAGAGACTGCTAGTTTAGCTCCAATTTGCTAATTTAGGGACTGAAATAGTGGGGAAAATGTAAATGGTCATAAATTTTGGATTTTTCAATCAATTCAGGTCCAAGAAGAGGTTGGATAGCCATTCTTGGCCATTCTAGACTCAATGGTGTACATTTTAGAAGCTGTGGAGCACTTATATATATGGTATTTTTCTAGCTTGAAATTTTAGGATGCTGAGGGCCACGAGAGGGTTAGGTCATATCTGCTTCACCTGGAGACCAACTAAACAACAAGAAGAGGCTACATAGCATTCTTCACCATTCTGGACTTAATGGTGTGGGTTTCAGAAGCAATGGAGCACTTTTAGATGGGATTTTGCTAGCTTGAAGTTTAAGGATGTCGAGGGCCACCAGAGGGTCAAGCCATATCTTCTTCACCTCGAGATCAATTGAAAAACAGGAAGAGGCTAGATAGCCATTCTAGAAGAAATGTTGTAGGCTTTAGAATCTATGGATCACTTCTAGATGGGATTTTTCTAGCTTGAATTTTAAGGATGATCATGGACACCAGAGGGCTAGGCCATATCTGCTTCCCCTGGAGACCAATTGAAGAGCAAGAAGAGGCTAGATATCAATTCTTGGTCATTATGGACTCAATGGTGCAAGTTTCAGAAGCAATGGAGCACTTCTAGATGGGATTTTATAGCTTGAAGTTTAAGGATGTTGAGGGCCACTAGAGGGTTAGGCCATATCTGCTTCACCTGGAGACCAATTGAAGAGCAATAATAGGTTAGATAGCCATTCTTAGCCATTCTGAGTTCATTGGAATAAGTTTCAAAACCATTTGATAACTTTTAGATGGTTTTCTAACAAAATTAAGCCTATGGGTGCTATGGACAACCAGCGTGTTGAGCGAGTTCTTGGAGGATTTTGAGATGGAAATGATCTTGCAGGGGTCTTCCAGTCTCCATATGTTTGCAGCAACAGCCTTTGTAATAGTTTTTTAGCTATTTATCATCTTTTATCTTTATGTGATTTAGAGAAAAAAAATGTTTTTGTACTTTCAGTGCCCTTAGTACATGTTGATGCTCTCTTAAATTGGAGTAAGGGATCTTGATGCAAGATGCCCATGTGTTGCTGATAGTTGCATGCTTGACTGTAGGTGAGCAAGTGCAAGGTAAAAGAAACTTTGTAGGATTTTTTTCTTTGTAGAAGAAACTTACCATTTCAGTTGAGCACTTTGATGTACTCTTCGTGTTGAAACCTTGAGAATAATGAGAATGAATCATGCCTTCAGAGCTGATTCAAGGCGATGTAGCCCAGGAGGGGTGCACTCCTTTAACAATGGATTTTGTATTGTTGTTTCATGCATCTTTAGATTCATTTTTGGATGATTTCATGTTTTAAAATTCGTTCATGGAATTACGTAAGAAATACACTTAAAAGAAACTCTTTGAATAACTTTTTGTTCAATACAAATATTATGCACATAAGTAGCAAACATGTTTATATTCTAAAGGGGAACTTAGTAGATAATTTACTAGTACTCCTCCATTCAGATCAAATGGTATCAGAGCTATAGGTTTATTGTTATCTTGTGTTGCTTAGGGTTTGACTATTTGCAAGGTGAATATTCTTACATGGTTGAAACTCCAGAGAGGAGAAGGAAAACATGTTGGTGCAGATTCCCAAGTTGGAACAAGGAGAAGGAGGCCAGAGTCACCAAAATATGCACCTCAAGCTTCACCTCCATATATTCTTGAGGCTTCACCAAGAATTTCACTAGGAGGAGAGTCAGTCTACCAAATTGAAAAAATATGAAAGCTTAAGAAAGGCCTTTTGGGACATTTCAAGGTTGTGAATTTCCTCTATGAAGAGAGGAAATCACAACTGCAAGATGAAGGCTCTAGACCTTCAAGAGTATAAGTTTCTCCAAAACAGGAAGCACCATTTGAAAGACACAACAGAGGCAGTGGGCCCAAGCTCTTGGAAATAATGTGAAGCGAAAAGAGACGCCAAGAGCTAGAGGAGAAAAATTTGGTTTTTCAAATGGAGAACATGGAGTTGAGAAGATTATTGGAAAAGGTTGAAGAGGAGAAGAGGCACATGTGTTTTGTAATGCAAAAAGTGCTTGATAGAAAGTTATAGAAATCTCTACTCCTATACCAATGAAGGAAACCTCTAAAGGTAAGCAAGTATGTGGCTTGTTGGATTGATGCGGAAGAACCAGTTGTTTATCCTGAATCAGTTCCTCCCACAGTTGAAGTAGCATAGGTAGAGGAAGGTTCATTTGGAGCACTATAATACCTTAAAATCGAGCTTGATCTCATTGATTGTATTTCCCCAGAGGGTAGTAAGGGATTCTCCACTAGACTACTTTGAAGGTTGTAGGTGCAGTGTACTTGCCAATGGGAGGAATGTCAAGAATTGCATCTAAATCGCTCATATAGAGAAACCCTCTATCCTTTCTCATGAATATGTATTCATGGGCTAGCATGAAAAATAATCCCCTTGCAGAAGCATGCCCGCAAACAGCGGAAATTGACGGCAACTTCAATTCCATGAGGGTTGTGAGGAGTTGTCCAAATTTGAGGATGAGGATTTGATATTGATTCTCACTGTTGTTGCTAAATTGAGAAATCAATAGGAGATTTAATCCATTGGAGAATAATTTACCATCATTTGTAGTGATAAGAGCAGAGGCTAGGTGGGAATTTTTCTCATCTAAATTGTTAATATAAGAAATCTTAATTCAATTTTAGAAAAGTTAATCTATCAACTATTCTCTCCATATTTCATCATAATGAATTACTTCTGGTATAGTGTCAATCCAATGAGAGGCTTAAGTGGTAAATGCTTTGCCTTTACCTGTTAGTGAAATTTCAGTATTGTATCCTTACAATGAATGTTATTTCACTTTAGAAACCATTCCTTCAATTCGAGCATTCAGCCCTCTAGCTGCCTGCAACCCCAAACCTAGCCACATTTATTAGTATAAATAAAAAAATTATTTACAATTGAATGAATAAGCAAGATCTATTTGAATTGCAAGCGAAATCAATCCTTGAATCCTTTTAGAAAGGGCGGCCATTTACAAGAATTGCAAGCGAAATCAACCCATGCATGTGGCCATCTAATTCTGCATTTACAAGAATTTCACGGGAAATCAACCCCTGAATCCTTTTAGAAAAGGAAGCCATCTAATTCTACATTTATCATATATGCGTCCCTCCTTGTAATCCCACCTTTAGTCACAAATCACAGTCACGCCCACCTGGATTTTATAGTCACAGACCACAGTCCCGCCCACCTAGATTTTACAGTCACGCACCCAACAAGAATTCACTCTATCGAATTGTTTTGGTCTCTATTGAATGGCTTGAAAGAGAAGTGAATAAGATGCTAATTAGATTTTGCATGCATGCAGCCACAAACTAGGGTCAACTTCATCAAGTTAGTGGCACCTCGTACAAAAACAATGGCACCTGTTATCCACATGTTACATATAGACAGACGAAATATAGACAGATGGAAGCAGTAGCATGAGTACATGTCGCGGTGGATGGTGGACAATATAGTTGAGTGGTGGAAAATATTGTTTGATTAACATAAAATGTTTGAGATTTAATGTTGGCATTAGTTCCTTTCGCTTTGAAAATGTTCCAATCTATTTTTCGTTATTTATTTTTATCCTAAGCTTTCGCCTCATATGCCTTGGTATGAGGCCAATAAGGTGATAATTACGTTGATTGGTTACAAACAGTCACAAGAGAAATTTCATAGATTGCAAACATTTTAGGGCTTAAAAACTTATTTTATATGTCATACTGACTAATGCTAAATGTAGTGTTTCGATTACTATAGTCCCATGCCGATGGCAGGGACTAATAAGATCAGTTTAGTCCAAGTGGTGAGTAATTCTTTCCTTGTCTAGGCAATAAACGAATATGTTTTTTCTCGAAATTAGTTTATACTATTTAAAGATAAAATGATTAACATTATTCAAAATTTGCTCCATTTTACAAAGTAGTCGAGCTTTTCATTGTTTTATCTATTTATCCCACCTAATCCAAGTGTTATATTATCCTTCTATTAAGTAGTGCCATTTAGGTTTGTAGGTAATGCATTTCACTTCCATTTCTTTAGGATCTTTGAAAATTATCATTATCGTTACACATTATAGTTTCAGTAAATCTAAGAAATCTCAAGTTTAATTTCAAAAGTTATACTATCATAATGTACATTTTCCATAACTTAAACTAATTATTCCGTTCGAAAAGACAAGAGAATATATCTCCTCCCCTTTGAACAATAAAATAGCCCGTCTCATCCTTTGTCAAGGGAAAAAGCAATTACATATCTTTATCCGTAATTTTTTTGTTCCGATGACTCTAAATCCAAGAATGACTCTTACATATAAATACTTTCAGCATTTTTTTTCTAAATGAAATCCATTTATTATTATTCTATTTCAATATAAAAGTTATCCCTGTTGAAAATTGGAAACAAAACAAACAACAATGGGATGTGTTTCCCTCACAACATAGAGAATGAAAATATTGCGAAAAAATAACAGTTACACACAGACAGACAACGAACACAGGAGAGGAATATTTTTTTTTAATTTATTCAACTCTTCTCTATTCATTCATCTAAAAAATAAACGTATGAAATTACAATCCTTTAATAAAAAATTAGTCGCAGCCTGAAGATTGAATACGATTCAATGCAGAAATGGATAGGTAACAAACAAAACTTCCTTCTCCCTGTTCTGTTTTTTTATCCATGAAACAGAGTACACAACAAAAACTGCCGAACCTAAAATTTTATGGGTTCTGTTACGAAACCACATTGCATCCATGCCTCCATCGCAAATCGCGTATCAACGATTATTATTTTTAACATTGCGTGATACGGGAAAAACTTAAATTCTTGCGATTGTGATGTTTGATGGCATGATCGCATCGCAACATAAATATTTTACCTTGCGGGTGCTATCCATTAAAATTTGCGATATGCGAATGCAGGCGCTAGAGCTTTTAATATGAGATTTGCGGGTGCATCGCATCGCAAAGAAAACAACATAACTTGTAGGGCGATAAAGGGTAAAATATAAAACATATGAAGTGCGAACTTGCGGGCAGCTTAAAAGTTAAAACATAAAATGTGCGATGTGCGGGCACGCTAAAAGGTAAGTGGTAAATCTTGCGAAATGTGTGTTGCGACGCGATAAAACACTGGAAGTGCGAAATGTCAGAAGGTAAGGAATATGAAAAAATACAAAGGTTTGTGGGTGGTCTTTGTAATGCGGCAAGGTTGGTGGGTCTCGTCGATATCACATTGGCGGAAACTTAACATTTAGAGAAAGGCTTAAGTGGTAAATGCAAAAATTTGGGGGCTGTGATTTGTGAGCAACGGTAAGTGAATACGACGGATAAGAAATAAATGTAGAGTAAGGCCGGGTACTCTGTTTTTGGATTTTGCGTGAAAAGCCTTCGAATTTGAAACCTGGACTACATCCCTCCCTGCACAAAAAATTCAATTCAGTTGTGGGTTGCTGCCACTTTTTTCATGGCAGTGGTTGGAAGTATTTCCAACACTCCCCCTTAATCAAAACTACCGCCATCAATCATTCCCACATACTTTCCAAGATAATTTTTTTTTTTGGTCCCAATGGCTTGTGAGGATGTTTGCAAACTGTTCCTATGACCTGCAATGTTGCAAAGCAATTTCACCATTGTTAACTAATTCTCTTATGAAATGGTATTTGGCATCAATATGCTTTGTTCTCTTGTGGAAAAAAAAATTCTTTGACAACACAATTTCTAAGTTGTTATCACAGAAAATTGTGGTTCTTTTTTCTTGTTCATGACATAAATACCTCAGCATCCTTCACATCCAAACTGCTTGACATGATGTTGCTATTTCTGCTACATATTCAACTTCTGATGTTGATAATGAAACTATTGGCTCATTCTTGGAAGCCCATGAAATTTCTCTCGATACCAAATGAAAAACATACCCTGGTGTGCTCTTTCTGTCATCAACACTTCCAGCCCAATCACTACCCGTGTAACCAGTCAACTTAAAATCATCCGTTTTTGAGTATATAACACCATAATCCTTTTTTCCATTTACATAATTTAAAATTCTCTTGGCTGCTTGCCAATGTGTATCCTTGGGTGTCTCCATGAATCTGGATATCAAACTTACTGCATACATTATATCAGGCCTAGTTGCAGTCAAATACATTTGACTACCAACCATGCTTTTGTACAGTGTCGGATTGACATTCTTGCTGCAATATTCCTTCCTCAAATTCAACCCCATGACAGTTTGAGTTGATAATGGCTTGTTTTTATGCATATTGAACCCTTTTAAAACTTCTGCAACATACTTTGTTTGGGAGATAAAAATTCCCTTTCTGTTTGCTTTACTTCTATGCCCAAAAATTATCTTAACAAACCCAAGTCAGTCATTTCAAACTCACTTTTCATTACTTCTTTGAAATCAGAAATGAGAGAAACATCATTGCCTGTAAAAGCCAAATCATCTACATACAAAATAACAATAAGGATCTTACCGACATTTTCTTTGATGTAGAGTGTCGGTACACCATCACACTTGTCAAACCCATTTTCAACCAGGTAAGCATCAATCTTGCTCTACCATGCTCGTGGTGCTTGGTTCAGCCCATAAAGAGCTTTCCGCAACTTACACACCTTGTGTTCTTGTCATTCTATCTCATAGCCAGGAGGTTGTCCAACATACAACTCCTCTTTCAACACTCCATTCAAGAATGTTGACTTCACATCCATTTGATAAAGTTTAAATTTTTGTCGTGCTGCTATAGACAACATTGTTCGCACTGTCTCCATCCTTGTAACTGGTGCAAAGGTTTCCTCATAGTATCTTCCTTACTGCTTCTTGTAGCCTTTTACAACTAGCCTTGTTGCTGCTTGTAGCCTTTGAAAACTAGCCTTGCTTTGTGCCTTTTTATCTTGCCTTAAATGTTGATTTTGGTCTTATAGACCCATTTCACTCCAATAACTTATTTTCCTTGTGGGAGGTCCAATAAATCCCATGTGTCATTCTTCTCTATTGCTGCTATCTGTTCATTCATTGCTTAAACCCATTTCTCTTCTTTGACTGCATTTTCAAAGTGGATTGGGTCATCTACATGTCAAAATAATGCAAATAACGAGTTCAAACCAGCACTATTAGCAACCTCTTCTTGCTCATAAATTTCACTTAAATTTCTAAATCTTGGTCTTATTGTATTTGTTGAAGATGTGCTTGGAGTTTCACTTGAACTCGAGGGAGTTGTTGATCCCTATGGTGTGCTTGCTTGTGGTTTGCTCTGTTGAGCTTGTGCAGGTGGAGGAGGAGCCACCATTGAGAAGTTTCTTGTTGTAGTCCATTCCTCTTTCTCTTCATGAGACATACATGTCTTCACATTGAATGTATTCTCTAAACTTCCATCCCATCCTTCTTCTTCTTCTATGAGCTGAACATCTCTGCTGATTATTAATTTCTTGGTTGGTGGATTATAGAGCTTGTAAGCCTTGGATTCATCACTATATACATTCCTTGTTATCCAACTTCTTCCTTAACTGATATCGGACATGTGCATATGCCACACATCCAAACACTCTCATGTGAGTGACAAATTGCTTTGTTCCACTCCATGCTTCTTTTGGAACTCTGTTCATAACACTTTTGGTTGGACATCTATTTAAGATATATGTTGCACAAGGGACAACTTATGCCCAATACTCATTTGGAAAATGCTTTTCCTTCAACATAATTCTTACCATGTCCATGATGGTCCTATTCTTTCTTTCTGCTACATGATTTTGCTGAGGTGTATACCTTATGGTAAATTGCTTGTGTATTCTATGCTCCCTGCAGAAACATAGGAAGTCTTTGGAGATATATTCTCCACCTCTGTCAGTTCTCAACACTTTTATGTAGTGTCCACTTTTCTTCTCAACAAAATATTTGTAGTGGTAGAACTATTCAAACACTTCACTTTTCTATTTTAGGAAATAGACCCATGTCTTCCTTGTGTAATCATCTATGAATGTCAACATATAGTGATTGCCAGCTAATGATGGAGTTTGCATTGGTACACATAATTTTGAGTCGACAATCTCCAAAGGTGCCTTTGCCCTTATAATATTTCCTGTTGGAAATGATTCCTTGTGTTGTTTTCCCAAGATGCAGCCTTCACATAGGTTTTCTAGTTTGTCTATGAGTGGTAATCCCTTTACCATGCCTTTTCTATGCAACAAATTCAAACCTCCGAAATTTAGATGTAAAAATATCAAATGCCATAACCGATTCTCATCTTTCACTTATTCTTGAAATATTGCTTGTGTGACAACTGCTATAACACCTCCTTCCTTCAAGTCTGATCTGATCTTGAGAGGAAACATTCTATTGCTTATCATAAGCACTTTTTCAATGAGCTGTCTACTTGGAGGTATATCCATGATTGTGCACACATCACCTTTAAAAAACACATTGTAGCCCTTTTGCATGAGTTGTCCAATGCTTAGAAGGTTACATTTCAGGCCAGGGACATAATAGATGTTTGGCACAAACTTCTTCTCTCCCTTCTTTTTCCATATGTTTACTCTTCCTTTTCCCATGACAGAGACCTTCCTATCAGTCTTCATTGTCACTTAAGATTTTACACTATCATCTATATAGGAAAACGTTGCTATGTTTCTAGTCATATGCTTACTACACCCTGAATCTAAGAACCATACATCTTCTTGTTTTTCTTGTGCTACATTACAGGGTAAAAGCACGTTCCCATGGTTCTGATTTTATTTTGTGAAATTTACACTAGGTTTACTACGCATGTCATTTTGCTTCTTTCTACATTCATTTGCATAATGACCATACTTTTTGCAATAATGACACTGGACATGAGATTTATGATACCTCTGTCCTTGTAATTGATTCTGGATTAAGCCTTGGCATGGATTCTGATTGTTGCCCCTTCCGCTTGTGCTTGCAGGGATGCTTCATCCACCTATGTGTGGGCTTCTTCATCTTCCTCAATAGTTTGATCTTCCTCGACCTCTACCTTGACCAAAATACATTTGTGTCTTAAATGCATGCTCCAATGAGGAATTTGTTGGTCTATTTAGTATATTCTCATGAGACACCAGTGATGCATGAAGCTCATCCACTGAAAACTATGAGAGATCCTTTGTCTCTTCTATGGCCACAACTATGGCATCAAGCCTTGATGGTAGACTTCTTAAGACTTTCTCAACTATTCTCCTTTCTTCAAGTGTCTCTCCATGAGACTTGATTTGGGTAACCCACCCAATCACATGTGTAAACAATGAGTCTATATTATTAGACTCTTTCAGACAAAGAGTTTCAAAATCTCTTCTCACCATTTGAAGTTTTGTTGTCTTCACCTTTTCCATGCCTTGATAGGTTGTCTGGAGGGTATACCATGCCTCCTTGGACTTCATTGTTGTTGCAACCCTTGAGAAAATACTCTCATGTACTACTTGGAAAATATAGAAGAGGGAATTGGAGTCCTTCTTCTTATTATCCCTCAAAAAATGTCTTTCTACTTGTGTCAAAGCATTATATGATGTTGCATCTACTGGTTCTTGGAAACCATATTCCACTAGCTCCCAAATATCTTGTAAAGCAAAGAGGGGCTTCAATGTAATGGCCCAATAATCATAATTGTTCCCATTGAATTATGGTAGCTGGGGATTAGTTAGGCTTGTGCCTGCTGCTACCATCTTGACTATGTAAACAAACCTTCTCACTGCTAGAGAATCCACTTCTCAAACAACCTTTTAGCTTCTTCAGTAAAGACTCGTTCTTTCATTAAGAGCCTAGACTTGCTCCAATACCATGTTGAAAATTGGAAACAAAACAAACAACAGAGGAATGTGTTTCCCCCATAGCACAGATAAAGAAAATATTGCGTAAAAATAATAGTTACACAGAGACAGATAGTGAACACAGGAGAGGAATATTTTTTTTAATTTATTCAACTCTTCTCTATTCATTCATCTAAAAAAAACATATGAAAATACAATCCTTTAATAAAAAATTGGCTGGAGCCTGAAGATTAAATGCGATTCAATGCAGAAATGGACAGGTAATAACCAGAATGTCCTTCTGCCTATTCTTCCATTTTCTACACAAAACAACATACACAACACAAACTACTGGACCTGAAATTTTATGGGTTTTGCCCGCGAAACCACATCGCGTCCATGCCTCCATCGCAAATAGCATACCAGCGATTATAACTTTTAATATTGCACGATATGGGGAAACATTAATTTCTTGCGATTGCGATGTAAAATGTCACAATTGCATCGCAACATAAATCTTTTACCTTTCGGACACTATCCATTAAACTTTGCGATATGCGATTGCGGGCGCCACCCTCTTGATCTTGTGACATGTGATTTGCAAGCACATCACATCGCAAAAAAAATAGCATAACTTGCGTGGCACTAAAGGGTAAAACATAAAACATGCGAAGTGCGAACCTACAGGCAACTTAACATTTAAAACATAAAATGTGCGAAGTGTCGGCGCACTAAAAGGTAAGTGGTAAATCTTGCGAAATTCGGGCTGCGATGCAGTGAACCGTGGGAAGTGCCAAATGCGAGAAGGTAAGGAATAAGAGGAAATACAAAGGTTTGTGGGAAGTCTTGGTAATACAACAAGGTTAGTGGGTCCCACTCATATCGCATCAGTGGAAAATTAACATTCAACGAAAGGCTTAAGTGGTAAATGCAAAAAGTTGTGAGTTGCGATGTGCGGGAAATGGTAAGTGAATACAACGGATAAGAAATAGACGCAAAGTAAGGCCGGGTAATCTGTTTCTGGATTTTTCATGAAACGCCTTCAGATTTGAAACCTGGGCTTCATCCTTCCCTGCACAAAAAAATTCAATTCAAGTGTGGGTTCCTGCCACTTTATTCATGGCAGTGGTTGGGAGTATTTCCAACAATCCCTTTAAGTGGATGTTTAGCAATAGCTATATAAATGTTTCAAATCAATATCGTTTTATATCATTATTTTTTTTGGAAAGAAAAAACACGTTAAAAAAAAATCCACCAATAAGTTAGGAGAGTAAGACTAATGACCAAACTAGTATGCATATTAACATAAAAAATGAAAAAACACCTCCAAAACACAGTGGTGTCAAGAAATATTAACATCAAGTTTCTCAAACCTTCCCAATGAAAGTCCAGATAATACCAAGTATCACAAAACTAAGGAACTAAAAGAGAAGTGTAGACAAAAAAAATAGTATGAGCATCAACAACTAGGGAAGCTGGAAAGATTTTGAAGCAAGCAGGCTACCACTTCTGAAATGCTGAACCTAGCTGTGCCCAAAATGGAAGAGTAAATCCTACTTAGAAAGAGGGAAGAGTAAACCCTGCTTAGAAAGAGACTCTGACCTGGAGTTAGCTTTCCCTGAAGATGTGCTGAATGCGAAGGTGGTAAATCGAAATGAGGAGAGTAGGAGGCTAAAAATTAGTAAGTCTAGTTACCCATCAATGATGGTTTTGGCATCACTAATGAAGTAATTTAATTATTTTGATTTTTATTTTTATAAGTTAAAATCAATTACATTATGAATAAAATGAATAAATATAGTTAGAAAAATAAACAACTAGAACATTAATAACGTCATTTAACAGACCACCATTGACTGATCCTGAGACGGAACAGAATGTTAGACTGCAATATTCTTGTAAGCACCGAGTTCCCAGTGGGGAATTTTACGGCCATCTGTATTTTAGGAATATCTTATACTTTGATGGACAACAATGAGGTTAAATAATTGATTTCCTTGCTTTCTATAAGATTCCATTATATTTTCAAACTCTCAATAGAATTAAGTTCCATAAAGATTTACTCGATACTGGAAATATTGAAATCCTATTCCTGTCTAAATGTTAGAAGCGAAAAAAAAATGTGGGTTGCGTGAGAAAAAAAATTTGAGTTGCGTGAGATAGTTGGGTTGTAGTGAACTTTTTATTAATGTTTTTCTTATAGCTTGTAAAACCAAAAAGAAAATATTGGCAAATTTGTACAACTGTGTTATTCACAAATCTTACTGATTAAGTTTATTGAATAAAATTGGTTGCTGATATGATATGATACTTTATTTTGGAGATTTAAATATTTGTTTGGTGTGATTAACAGTTTACGCCTGAATGTGGTTCTGTAATATAATTTATTTTGATCGTGAAGATTAACTACACGATCCAAATTTAATATAATTCAAATACTCTTCTTTTCGCCCAAATATGAGGGTTCAAAATAAATTTTAAAACTCAATGTGTGTTTTTCAAAACCTAATAGAGAGCATTTGTCTTGCAATCCACTAAGTAACCATGATTAATATGTTTCAGATTCACTTCATAGATCCTTTTAAAACATATTGTTAAATCATTTAATATCACTTTATATGAAATGCGTTGGATCCCTAAATGTCATTCCCTAATTGCTTCATATGTTGGATACCTAAATATCATTCCCTATTGGCTTCATATGTTGGATCCATAAACATAGATAAATGGATTATTGTATCATCCAATTCTTTGGATCTTTTAACCATGGTTCACTAAATCACTGAATAATCAAATCTTATATATTATTGGCTTGTTCTATAAATTATCAAATTTTATAGATCATTGGTTTGATAAGTAGTGAAATCCATTGGATGGTTACCTATAAAATTTATTTGTCACTTTATTGTTTGATAGATTTATTTTCAATGTTTGGTAATTCTCTATTAACTATAACTCCATATTAACCATAACCCCTTTTTATTACAAGAACCTGAAGATTGTAGGCAAATATGGTCAAAATGGTTAGATTGGAAGACTTGGTCAAACATGCTTACTATGGTGAACATGGTCAAACTATGGTCAATGATGGTTTACTTGGTAAACATAGTTTGAATTTTCCACATAGTTGAACCATGGTCTACATGGTCAACAAGTTCAAGCAAGGTAAAACCATACCACGATCAACCATTATCATGGTAATCAAACATAGTGATCCAGATCAACCACATTCATCTATAGTCAACCATGGACAACATGGCCAACCATGGACAACATTGAAAACCATGGTCAAACCATACTTAGTCATGTTAAACATGGACAAACTAAGGCCAACTATGGTCAAAATCTTTGTATATACAAGTTTCCACAATTATTCGTGTTGGATATTTCTTCTAGATGTAAACAATATGTGAGCAACTTTGGGTGGTCAATATGTTAAGCAAGCTCAAACATGGCCACGCCAAGTTCAAGCATGGTAAAACACAATGAATCAAGTTTGACATGGTTAAACATGCTGAAGAAGGAAAACCATGGTTAACCATCATTAAACCAAAGCCTCCCATCACCTACATGGTCAAACATGATCAAAATACCTAACTATAGTTAAACATTGTAAACATGGTTTCTATGGCCAAACATGATCAACATGGTCAAATTATGGTAAAGAATGGGCAACCATCAGCAGACAATGGTAAACCATAGCCAAACCATTGTCATCCATGGTTAACACAATTAACCATGTGTGAATCATAACGAACTATGTTCACACAAGCTCAATGATGTTAATACATAGTTAAAAATGGTCAACAAGATCAACCATGATCAAGCTAGCTCAACAATTGTCAATCATTATCATCATAGTCTAACATAGTCATCCATGGTTAATGATAGTCCACCATGGACACAATGGTTAGCCATGGTTGACCATTGTCAACCATCATCAACATGGTCAAACCAGGGTGAATAGTATTAAACATGGTTAACCATTGTCAACCTAACCTATAATAATAATCAACTAAAGATAAATGTGGACAACCAAGGTCACTCATAATGAAACACATCTTTACTATAGTAATCCCTCATCCTCCATAACCATATTTAACTAGACTTAACCAAGCTCAACCATGGTTAAATATGGTCTATTAATCCTCCTCAAACATTGTGGCTATTAACTAGCACAACCACATTGTTAAAAGTGGTTGATATACGTTAACATCATTTCAAAGTGAAAAAATATATTGATCAATGTATATAAAGTAATTTTAATAATATAATTATGCTAATTTAATAAATTTTGGACCAAAATAATATCATTTAGATAATATCCAAAAGGTAAACATTTAATGTATAAAGATTTTTTTAAAACATGTTGAAAGAATTGCGTTTGGTTTCATTGTAAATAGAAAATGAAGTTTCCTTTAAAATAATATTGTGTAAAATAGAGAAAGCTACATCCTCAAACCCTCAACTACAACAAAATAGAATCATAGCTAAGGGGGGAGTGAGGACATCGTTAAAGTTACAAATTCTCTTTATGCAAGCGACAATGAATATAGATGCACATCTTTCTTCTTTTTCGAATGACACATATACATTATCATTCATAATTGCATAATGTCGAAAGGTGAATAATGATGCATTTACATATCATGGTATGGATCTGGTGTGTGATTTTATCATGAAAATCAATCCTTGACATCCTATTTTTTTCACAAGCTGTTCTTCAATCGTGGGAGGAATTGTGAAAAGGTGGGGCGGTGTTATGTCTTCCAAGAAGAGAAATGGATTCACAAGGCCATACTCCCTCTTTTGATAGTTTCTTTAAATATTTTCTTCTTAAGGTTGATCTTATAATTAATTATTTAAATTTGAATTTATAGTTTTTTTCCTTAAATAAAATTAAATATATTATTATTATTATCTAATTTGAAGGTCACTGCCAAGTCACACACCAATTGGTGTTTGAGACCTTATTGTTTGTGGAACAAGGGGCTCACCTCCACACAACTATTTGACTAATTGCTAAGTCTACAAAGGCATACATACTCTGCCCCTTAGTTTTGAACCTGTGACCTCTTAAAAGGAAACACATGCTCTCAACTATTATGCCCACTCAAGTTATATTATGGTTAAGCATGGTCAATCATCATTAAACTAAATTCTCCCATCATCTAAGTGGTCAAACATCATCATCATACCTAACTAGTCAAATCTAGTCCACACTATTTCCATAGTCAAACATGATCTACATGGTCAAATTATAGTAAAGAATAGTCAAATTGGTCAATATGGTGAACCATAACCAAACCATTATCATCCATTGTACACAATGGTTTAAAAAGTTTAAAATTCTTTATAAACTAAATATTTCAATAATATACACTTTTGTAAAAACCTTTAAGACAAATAAAAAAAAATTACTAAATTTTTATTCCATTAAATTTTTTTTTTTAATTTTTAATTTTTTGAATGTTTAATATAAATTTAATATACAACATTTAAAAAATTATTAATAATAAAAATAATTCAATATATATTTAAATAAATTAGATATAATAAATAAAATATTTTAATGTAAATCAAAACTCTTTTATACAAACATTTCTGCCAAACTTTTGCAGGTTTGCATCTTCGGATTTAATCCTCAAAACACTAAATTTATAAATTTGGACATATGATGAATCTATTCAAGAATAATCTTCTTATGACATCTCTGCTATTTCCCTGCTCTTCTAAAACCTCCCAATATAATTACCCCATTTCTCATTAGAGTATTCCTAAGTAGTAATCTACGTTTCGGCCTCCTCATTGTTGCGAAGGAATCACAATGCCAATACACAGAAAAACCCTTTAAATCTCTTGCATACCGCTATAATGACAATTTTAACAGTATTTATAATGACAGAACCAAACAACTCTGCTGTAGGGAGTAATTGTATTCGTTGGTTGTGCTGTGATAAATATGCATCACAAATTACACAAATCGCAGAAGAGGAATCTCGTGTTCCAGAATATTTGAAAGCCCAAATAAACGTATTTTGAGATATTCCAGTCTTCACGCTTACATTGCACACAATGCTATTATAGGCATTTTACACGAAGGCATTGATTTTGAACAAAATCAAACATACTGATATTACCAATATTGAATTCACACAATGTACATTGTGAAATCATTCTACTGTTACTTACATTATCGTGTAGGAACAAGGACGTACTGAGATATTATGAGAAGAAATTATGCCTAACATTCCGAAATATACATGGTGGTGAACATGCGATTATTTGATAAATAGTACAGACTACTTAGTGATCATATGGAAAGAGATAAATAGGTTAGAACGAACATCATCAAGCAAGTGGCCATGACCACAACCTGTGCTGATAAGCGTTGGTTGTCAGACCCATTGAATGCAAGGCTGTTGACAAATGGCTGTCCCAACGTATTCAGTTGGTTGAGCCCCGGCTGTACGTTCGCCAGTGGCTGGCTGAAGCCCGGTTGGGCGTTTAGCGGAGAG
Source organism: Pinus albicaulis (assembly GCA_034641835.2). Taxonomy (NCBI): domain Eukaryota; kingdom Viridiplantae; phylum Streptophyta; class Pinopsida; order Pinales; family Pinaceae; genus Pinus; species Pinus albicaulis. The sequence continues at coordinate 502,076,245 of CM076571.1, read as the reverse complement.
AAGGGCTGATTGACGAAGCCGGGTTGGTTAATCAATGGCTGGTTCACTAATGGAAATTGCTGGCCAATTTGAGAGTTTGCAGGCAATTGATTCACTAAGGGCTGGCCGTTAAAAGGCTGAGCGTTCAATGGCTGATTGAATGGAGATAGAGGCTGACTGCTTAATGGAGTACTCGAGTCATCTTCACAGCTACCCATGTTCAGAATGTTCATGAAAATTAACACCCCAATCAAAACATTGATGACTGCAAATTGCACAGACTTCTCCATAGTAGATTCAGAAGCAATTACCCAACCAAAAAGTGCAGGCAAAGAGACTATATTGTTCCTGTAAATCAGCTGAAGCTTTTGAGTAAAATCTGGTTACTTGTTCTCCTGAAGACTGGAGAGCAATATAGATATATATATATATATATATATATATATATATAGAAGCATAGTTTTAAATAGTACAATATTAGGCAGAGTTGATAGTGGTGTCGGCCGCTGGACGATCAGCTGTGGGATGTTTGGTTAATGTGTTACAGGTGATAGCCCTTGTATTCTTGCTTGGGGAGTTGGCAACATTTCTTTATTTAATGAGATGACAGGTACGATGATAGATCATAAGTGTGTTATTGTTATTGTGTGAGGCAAGATAATGATGCAAACAAATTTAAACATAACCGGAAATGGTAGAGGTGGGGTATCCGATGCAGTGGTGAACGAAAACAACTACACTTTTGACCGAGAGATGTGACGATTCGATGATCGTGGAAAGGGGGCATTATACGTGGACTACAATAATTAGTTTTAGTATTTTTATTTATATGTGTAGTGATTATATTAGTTCGTTTGAATGGGGTTTAGTTATTTTGGTTTTGGGTTAAATTCTTGTGTGAGGCAAGGTAATGATGCGAACAAATTTAAACATAACCGGAAGTGGTACAGGTGGGGTATCCGATGCTGTGGTGAACGAAACAACACCACTTTTGACCGGGAGAGCTTTAGGCATTATACGTTAATTACAATAATTAGTTTTAGTTTCATTGATTTGTGTAGTGATGATGAGATATGAAGTTTGGATGAGTTGGTTTGAACGAGGTTTAGTTAGTTTTGGGTTAAATTTTGATTTGGAAGGGTTGATGATGGAAATTATTTTGGCGGAATTAAACAATTTCATGAGACATTTCAACTAAACAAAGCTTCACACAATTTTGATAATAACATTTCACTTTAAATTAATTGGTGTTCTTCTATCCATTATATAATTAAAAAAATGTAAAAGATTACATGGAAAGTCAATAAACATTTTATTAATATTTTTTGAAAGATTTACAAATTTGTGTAACTCTGTTATTAGACATTTTACTATGGATTGATTGTTCTTCTTCCATCTAAAACATATATAAAAAAATATTAAATCAATCAAATGAATGGAAATCGATGAAATTGACATTTTTGAAGAATCCAAAATTAATATAAATTGAGTTTCAAAATTACAAGCTCCAACACTCACTCAGTAGATGTATCAGACCATGTAACTACTATAGTCATTTCTCAGAGTATCAGTCACTCACACTGTCAGAGAGCAAAATGCTAAGGCGAATAGTTTATCCAAAGCTAGATGTAGTGAGCAACTGGATATAATTCATTGTCGGAGTATGCTTTTGGCACGCTTCTGCAAGAGTATCTTAATGTAGTGCGCAGAAGGAAAAGAAAAGGATAAGTCAAGCTCTGTACTCCAAGGAATTAGTTGGGCATAGGATCACATTCCATCTTCGGGTTCGGGTTTTGGAGATAAGTGGATGTGCGGATTCTCTGCTAGCTATTTTAGACATTTTGGAAGCTTCAATTTTTTGAATGTAACTATAATTTTTTATTTTTGGGGTTGGATTGTTTTTAAATATTACAATGGTAATGATGATGTATGTATTTGAGCAGGAAAATTGCCCTCTTAAATTTTACAGTTAATTACTGCGTCTCCCAAAAAATTTCAAGTTTATGTTGTTCATCTCAAAAATTTATTTATTTTAAGTTGTTGTGCAAAGTGCATCACTATAAATTACAAATTTCAGAGAATTAACCGGTATCTTAATGATGTAGTGCGCCAGAATCGAGTCAGAATTGTTTGGATTATGTTGCTATTTTATATTATGTTATCTTCTCAGCGACTCTCTTTAACCATTATACTTATTTTACCCATATGTTTTAATATACCTATAAACAAATATACCCATAACCAAAAAAAGAAGAAGTAAAAGTAACATTAGTTTCTAATTATAATAAAAAAATAAAACCATTGAGAATTACACACAAAAGGTCTCTCTAAAAGACAAAGATAAAGATAATGTATATTTCAAAAGTATTTGAATACTACATTGATATTTTTAAAATTTTTGAAAATTGAATTAATAATTTTGCATATCTTTAAACTTTTATATTTTTATTATTATTGTATGGTTATTTGAATTTTTGTATGATATTTAAGATATTTAGTATTGATTCTAACCAATTTTATTGAAAATTATTAAATTAATCAATATCGTGTGTTCATAAGAAAATATAATGGTTGGATTTCTTATTTATGTTTTCTTTATTTATATATTTTTTTCTTAAAATTAAAAAATTAAAATATATTTTGATTTTTCTTACACGTTAATTATTATTTTTTATTAATGCATGTTATAATTGCAAACTAGTGAAATATGTTTTATATATATATATATATCATTTAAACAATTAAAATTATATTAAGTTAAATGGAAATTATGTTTGATGTATTCTTTAAATTTATATTTTTTTTGGAAATTTCGTTTTAGTTATGTATGATATAAATAAATATTGGTATTTATCTTTTCAATATTATTGTTATGAAAAATAGAAATATATAGAATTATATTAATAATTCAAAATGTTTTTTTTTAGTGTAATAAGTTGATTTTTTTTTTGTAATTTTAAAGTGTTTATTTACTATAATATTTTGGATTTCATAAAATTCAAATTTCATATATATATATATATGAGTATTTTTTAAATGCCTAATATAGTAGAAATGTTGTTACATAATGTAAAGTAGTGTAATCATTTTAATTGGTTCCTCCACAGTAATAAAGAAATAATTTATTTTTTTAATCAAGATCTTCTCATTAATTTGGTTCCTCCGCATTTAAATTTATAAATGAATAAAAATATTTCTATAGTGATTCAATGTTAATATAATACAAACACATTAATTCCATGTAACGTTGGTATACAAATAATCAAATGCACAAATCTAATTTAATTTAATGCATAAAGAGTATAGTTTAAATAGGACTTATGTTTAGTGTTGATTTATGTCAAAAGTTTCATATCAAGTACAAATAACTCTAAAGTGTCTCAAGAAGAGTATTTAGCAAACCCAAAGATTCATAATTATTGGAAAGATGTATATTTATAATATAAGACTTAATCTCATCATGTGCTTAAAAATTTACTTAAAATTCAAATTTGTCAAATTGGCATGGAACGTAAAAAATCGTGTAGTGCTCGTCTTTCTGAATCTGATGCAACTTGTTTTGTACGAAAAATACTCCATATGATCCCCGAATCATGTTCTGCTTATTTTACTAAACAGAGGAATTTAAAAAAAAATATGTGCATCACAGAACAGTGAGTTGTTTGTATAGCTAACATGGTAGGTTGACTGTATTGATGACTGGGCTCCTTCGGTTAATCATGTTGGGCCAAGTGGCACGTTTTTTTTGTTTGAAGTGGTGAGTTGTGATTGGGTTTTGGGTGGCCAATCACAGGCTGCCAGGTGGCACAACCAAGGACCACCACGTGGCAGCCTGAGGGCCACAAAAATTATGGAAGTTACGAATAGAACCTGAACCCGTGACCACCACATACAAGCCAAATGACTCCACCGATCGGGTTGCGCTTTCTTTCTTAACATGTAATGGTTTCATTTACATTTAAAGCTCATAAGATTGGTGTTTGGGGTTGGGGGTCGGGGTCTAGCCCTAGCCCTGGTCACTGCACCCTAGCAGGGCTAGGGGCGGGACCAAGGGCGGGGTAGCCCCATGCCCCCCCAAGTATGCTCGTCGTAACATAAAACCCGCTGACGAATATGTGAACGAAAGTACCACGTAGTCCGTTAATTTTTTACTTTTAAATGTTTGTAGGGTGGGAGCAGGAGTTGAGGGCCCGATCCTCGACCCCATTATGTTAATGTGACCACGCAGGAGGTGGAGTGGGGAACCGGTCGGCAGGGGCAAGCTGTTGGACTTAGGCACATGGCCCCCCATATGGCCATATTTTTTGCAAACAAGGCCTTAAAGGTCAAATTGGCGACCGACTGCCCAGATATTGGGTAATTTGGTGCTTCATTAGTGAATTTCGGGGCGAAATTGTAGGTTAGGTGCTGGATCTGGAGTAATTTGGGTGTAGTTAGTGCCAAAACTTGGGGAAGCCATAACGTACTCAGGTTTTGACCCATTTTGGGGCATGAAGAGGCTAAACAAACATTTTTGGGCATTCTAGAGCCATTGAATCAAGTTTCAGAGCTATTTGAGCATTGTAAATGTATGTAATCACACTTTTGAGGATAATAGAAGAGGGTCAAGCCATTAGAAGCTAAAAAAAGGAGGCGTAGCCCAGGTTGGTTGAAATGCTTCATCATGTGATCAGGAGCTCAAATTTTACTCAAAAATAAAAGTTCTTGGAATGACTCAAAATCATAATGACTACATAGTGCTTGTCGTTCTGAATCCGACGCACTTAATTTCAATAAAAATGGACTCCGCGTGCTCTCGAAAAAGAGTTTTGTTCGCTTTGTTAAATAGGTAAATTTTGTGCAGGAATGATAGAGATGTTGACTAGGCATTTGTACAGTCTAGCCAAAAAAAGGCATATTCCAAGGATTATAACTTGAAATATTCTCACAATATTCCCACAAGTTGACCATTCAGCAGATGACAAGTGTCACCATCTTATTTGTTATTATTTCAATGCTGGGCCAATTGGGTGAGGACACGTGGTGCAGCTTGAGGCCTCCTCGTGCCCCCCCTGGTTGTATTGTGGAGTAAATTTTTTTGGTCAAGTCTGGGTGGAGGCACCAGGGTTTAACCCTATGACCTCCCACAAGCCAATGTAACACGTTACGACTCCACCTGCACAATAGTTCTTAAACTATTATAGTTTTCGCATTACATTTAAACTTTACCATATGGTATGGCGGGGGAAAGTGGGGGCCATCCCCTCGAACCATATGACTCCGACGCAAGACCAGTGGCAGGGTCCAAACCATAATGTGGAGTTAAATGCATTAAAAAGTGTTTAATTAAAACACCAACCTCCATTAACCAGCACTTAAACGTCATTTAATCGAAGCTTATCTTAAGTGCATAATTAGCGCTAAACAATGCTTAATTAGCACTAAGAAATTTACTTAAATTGATGATGTTTAAGTTGGAGAAGCCCCCAGATTCGACGGAGACTGCTAGTTTAGCTCCAATTAGCTAATTTAGGGACTTAAATAGTGGGGAAAATGTAAATGGTCATCACTTTTGGATTTTTCGACTAATTCAGGTCTAAGAAGAGGTTAGATAGCCATTGTTGGCCATTCTGAACTCAATGGTGTAGATTTTAGAAGCAATAGAGCACTTCTATATGGTCTTTTTCTAGCTTGAAATTTAACGATGCCGAGGGCCACCAGAGGGTTAGGTCATATCTGCTCCACTTGGAGACCAATTGAAGAGCAAGAAGAGGCTACATAGCCATTCTTCACCATTCTAAACTTAATGGTGTGGGTTTCAGAAGAAATGGAGCACTTTTAGATGGGATTTTTATAGCTTGAATTTTAAGGGTGTCGAGGGCCACCAGAGGGTCAGGCCATATCTTGTTCACCTCGAGATCAATTGAAAAACAAGAAGAGGCTAGATATCCATTATTGGCCATTCTAGACACAATGGTGTAGGTTTTAGAAACTATGGAGCACTTCTAGATGGGATTTTTCTAGCTTGAATTTTAAGGATGACCATGGACACCAGAGGGTTAGGCCATATCTGCTTCGCCTGGAGACTAATTGAAGAGCAAGAAGAGGCTAGATAGCCATTCTTGGTCATTATGGACTCAATGGTGAAATTTTCAGAAGCAATGGAGCACTTCTAGATGGGATTTTTCGAGCTTGAAGTTTAAGGATGCCGAGGGCCACTAGAGGGTTAGGCCATATCTACTTCACCTGGAGACCAATTGAAGAGCAATAAGAGGGTAGATAGCCATTCTTGCCCATTCTGAGATCATTGGAAAAAGTTTTAGATCCATTTGAGAACTTTTAGATGGGTTTCTAACAAAATTAAGCCTATGGGTGCTATGGAAAACCAACGTGTTGAGCCATTTCTTGGAGGATTTTGAGATGGAAATGATCTTGTAGGGGTCTTCTAGTCTCCATATGTTTGCAGTAGCAGCATTTGCAATAGTTTTGTATCTATTTCTCAACTTTTATCTTTATGTGATTTAGAGAAAAGATTGTTTATGTACTTTTAGTGCTCTTAGTACATGTTGATGCTCTCTTAAATTAGAGTAAGGGATCTTAATGGAAGATGCCCATGTGTTGTTGATAGTTGCATGATTAATTGTAGGTGAGCAAGTGCAAGGTAAAAGAAACTTTGTAGGAGTTTTTTCTTTGTAGAAGAAACTTACCATTTCAGTTGAGCATTTTGATGTACTCTTCATGTTGAAACCTTGAGAATAATGAGAATGAATCATGCCTTCAGAGCTGATTCAGGGCGATGTAGCCCAGGAGGGGTGCACTCCTTCAACAATGGATTTGTATTATTGTTTCATGTATATTTCGATTTAGTTTTGGATGATTTCATGTTTTAAATTTTGTTCATGGAATTATGTAAGAAATACACTTATAAGAAACTCTTTGAATAACCTGTTGTTTAGTACAAATCTTATGCACATAAGAAGCAAACATGTTTATATTCTGAAGGGGAACTTAGTAGATAATTTACTAGTACTCCTCCATTCAGATCAGTTGGTATCAGAGCTACAGGTTTATTGTTATCTTGTGTTGCTTAGGGTTTGACTATTTGCAAGGTGAAAATGCTTACAAGGTTGAAACTCCAGAGAGGAGAAGGAAAACGTGTTGGTGCAGATTCCCAAGTTCGAACAAGGAGAGGGAGGCTAGAGTCGCCACAATCTGCACCTCAAGTTTCACCTCCATATATTCTTGAGGCTTCACTAAGAATTTCACTAGGAGGAGAGTTAGTCTACCAAACTGACAAAATATGAAAGCTTAAGGAAGGCCTTTTGGGACATGTCAAGGATGGTGAATTTCCTTTATGAAGAGAGGAAATCACAACTGCAAGATTAAGGCTCTAGACCTTTAAGAGGAGAAGGTTCTCCAAAACAGGAAGCAACCTTTGAAAGACACAACAGAGGCAGTGGGCCCAAGATCTTGGAAATAATGTGAAGCGAAAAGAGACGCCAAGAGCTAGAGGAGAAAAATTTGGTTGCTCAAATGGAGAACATGGAGTTGAGAATATTATTGGAAAAGGCTGAAGAGGAGAAGATGCACATGTGCTTTGTAATGCAAAAAGTGCTTGATGAGAAAATTATAGAAATCTCTACTCCTGTACCAATGAAGGAAACCTCTAAAGGTAAGCAAATATGTGGCATGTTGGATTGATGCGGAAGAACCAATTGTTTATCCTGAATCAATTTCTCCCACAGATGAAGTAGCATAGTTAGAGGAAGGTTCATTTAGACCACTATAATAACTTAAATCAAGCTTGATTTCATTGATTGTATTTCCCCGGAGGGTAGTAAGGGATTCTCCACCAGACTGCTTTGAAAGTCGTAGGAGCAGTGTACTTGCCGATGGGAGGAATGTCGAGACCTGCGTCTACCTCACTCATATAGAGAAACCCTCTATCTTTTCTCATGACTATGTAGTCATGGGATAGCGTGAAAAATAATCCCCTTGCAGAAGCATGCCCGCAAACAGCGGAAATTGACGACAACTTCAATTCCATGAGGGCTGTGAGGAGTTGTCCAAATTTGAGGACGAGGATCTGATATCGATTCTCACTGCTGTTGCTGAATTGAGAAATACATAGGAGATCTAATCCATTGGAGAATAATTTCTCGTTATTTGTGGCGATAAGAGCAGAGGCTAGGTGGGAATTTTTCTCATCTAAATTGTTAATATAAGAAATCTTAATTCAAGTTTAGAAAAGTTAATCTATCAACTATTCTCTCAATATTTCATCATAATGAATTAATTCAGGTACAACGTCAATCTAATGAGAGGCTTAAGTGGTAAATGCTTTTCCTTTACCTGTTAGTGACACTTCATTGTTGTATCCTTGCAATGAATGTTCTTTCATTTTAGAAAACGTTCCTTCAATTCGAGCATTCAACCCTCTAGCTGCCTGCAACCCAAAACCCACCCACATTTATTAGTATAAATAAAAAATTATTTACACTTGGATGAAGAAGCAAGCTCTACTTGAATTGCAAGAGAAATCAATCCCTTTTAGAAAGGGCGGCCATTTACAAGAATTGCAGGCGAAATCAGCCCATGCACGTGGCCATCTAATTTTACGTTTACAAGAATTTCACGGGAAATTAACCCCTGAATACTTTTAGAAAGCGAAGCCATCTAATTCTGCATTTATAATATATGCGTCCCTCCTTGTAATCCCACCTTTAGTCACAAATCACAGTCACTCCCATATGGATTTTACAGTAAAAAACCACAGTCCCGCCCACCTAGATTTTACAGTCGTGCACCCAACAATAATTCAACTCTATTGAATTGTCCTGGTCTCTATTGAATGTCTTGAAAGAATGGCTTGAAAGGGAAGTGAATAAGCTACGAGAATAAGCTGCTAATTAGCTTTTGCATGCATGCAGCCACAAACTAGGGTCAGCTTCGTCAAGTTAGTGGCACCTGGAACAAAAACGATGGCACCTATTATCCAAATGTTACATATAGACAGACGAAATATAGACAGATGGAAGCAGTAGCATGAGTACATGTCGCGGTGGATGGTGGACAATATTGTTTGATTAACATAAAATGTTTGAGATTTAATGTTGGCATTAGTTCCTTTCACTTTCAAATTGTTTCAATCTATTTTTCATTATTTATTTTTATCCTAATATTTCACCTCATATGCCTTGGTATGAGGCTAATAAGATGATAATTATGCTGATTGGTTGCAAACAGTCACAAGAGAAATTTCATAGATTGCAAACATTTCAGGGCTTAAAAAATTAGTTTATATGTCATACTAACTAATGCTAAATGCAGTGTTTCGATTACTATAGTCCCATGCCTATGGCAGGGACTAATAAGATCAGTTTAGTCCAAGTGGCGAGTAATTCATTCCTTGTCTAGGAAATAAACGAATATGTGTTTTCCCGAAATTAGTTTATACTATTTAAAGATAAAATGATTAACGTTATTCGAAGTTTGCTCCAATTTACAAAGTAGTCAAGCTTTTCATTGTTTTATCTATCTATCCCACCTAATCCAAGCATTATATTGTGCTTCTATTAAGTAATGCCATTTAGGTTTGTAATGTAATGCACCGCTACTTCCATTTCTTTAGGATCTTCTGAAATTATCGTTATCGCTAATATTATAGTTTCAAGAATTCTAAGAAATCACAAGTTTAATTTCAAAAGTTATACTATCATAACATACATTTTCCATAACTTAAACTAATTATTCCCTTCGAAAAGACAAGAGAATCTATCTCCTCCCCTTTAAACAATAAAATAGCCCATATCATCCTTTGTCAAGGGAAAAAACAATTACATTCTATCTTTATCCATAATTGTTTTGTTCCAATGACTCTAAATCGAAGAATGACTATTACATATAAATACTTTCAGCTTTTGTTTTCTAAATGAAATCCATTTATTATTATTCTATTTCAATATAAAAGTTATCCCTTGTTGACACCTAATCCTATGGATGGGTGTGCACATTTATTTTTGTATATTATTTATTATTAGGAAATAAGGAAGGCCAAGAGTCATTGGGAGCTGAATCCTAATAGCCTCACCTCCCATCTATACAAGCATGTACATTCTTCAGCTAATACACAATTTCCAGTTTTGAGGAGTTACCTCCTGGTTTGACATGGTATCAGAGCCAGCTCCACATTTGGCATTTCTGCCCTGTGGTGTAACTCCCTACCCTTTGCTCAGTTAATTTTTTTAATGTTTTTTGCTGCTCATTAACTGCTAGACTGTTATTCTGCATTTTTTTTCCCCCTGTTGAAAATTGGAAACAAAACAAACAACAGAGGGATGTGTTCCCCTCACAACATAGAGAAAGAAAATATTGCAGAAAAATAACAGTTACACACAAACAGACAACGAACACAGGAGAGGAATTTTTTTTTTTTAAATTTATTCAAATCTTCTCTATTCATTCATCTAATAAAAAAGCATATGAAATTACAATCCTTTAATACAATATTAGTTGGAGCTTGAAGATTGAATGCGATTCAATGCAGAAATGGATAGGTAACAAGCAAAACTTCCTTCTCCCTATTCTGTGGTTTTATACATGAAACAGAGTACACAACACAAACTGTCGGACCTAAAATTTTATGGGTTCTGTTGCGAAACCACATCGCATCCATGCCTCCATAGAAAATTGCATACCGACGATTATAACTTTTAACATTGCGTGATACGTGAAAACCTTAAATTCTTACGATTTCGATGTTCGATGGCACCATCGCATCGCAACATAAATCTTTTACCTTGCGGGCGCTATCCATTAAACTTTGCGATATCTGATTGCAAACGCTACCCTCCTGAACTTGCGATATGCGATTTGTGGGTGCATCACATCGCAAAGAAAATAACATAACTTTTGGGGTGCTAAAGGGTAAAACATAAAACATGTGAAGTGCGAAACTGCTGGCAGCTTAAAAGTTAAAACATAAAATGTGTGATGTGCAGGCGCGCTAAAAGGTAAGTGGTAAATCTTGCAAAATGTGTGTTGCGATGCGATAAACTGCTGGAAGTGCAAAATTCGAGAAGGTAAGGAATAAGCGTAAATACAAAGGTTTGTGGGTGGTCTTGGTAATGCGGCAAGGTTGGTGGGTCCCGCTGATATCGCATCGGTGAAAACTTAACATTTAGAGAAAGGCTTAAGTGGTAAATGCAAAAATTTGCGAGCTGCGATGTGGCAACGTTAAGTGAATACGACGGATAAGAAATAAATGTAGAGTAAGGCTGGGTACTCTGTTTTTGGATTTTGCGTGAAATGCCTTCGGATTTGAAACCTAGGCTGCGTCCTTCCCTACACAAAAAATTTAATTAAGGTGTGGGCTGCTGCCACCTTATTCATGGCGGTGGTTGGAAGTATTTCCAACACTCCCCCTTAATCAAAACTTCCGCCATCAATCATTCCGTTTTTGAGATGACCCTACTTTGTCGATGGCTTTGAGAAGTGTTTTATTTGTTCACCGACCTCTGATGCTGCAAAAACATTTCACCATTGTTAACTAATTCTCTTATGAAATGGTATTTGGCATCAATATGCTTTGTTCTCTTATTGAAAACAAAAGTGTTTGACAACGCAATTGCCAAGCTGTTACCACAGAAAATTGTGGTTCTTTTGTCTTGTTCATGACATAAATACCAAGCATCCTTCACATCCGTAACCCGACATGATGTTAGTGTTCTTGCTACATATTCCTTGATTTGTTTGATAGTAACTATTGGCTCTATGCATAAACCATGAAATTTCTCCCGATCAAATTAAAAACATATGATGTGCTCTTTGTCATCAACACTTCATTAATCCTATCGCTGTAACCGATAAACTTAAAGTCATTAGTTTTTGAGTATAGAACACCATACTCCTTTGTTTAATTTTATACTTTAAAATTCTCTTGGTTGCTTTGTATGTCTCCTTAGATTGTCTCCATGAATGTTGGATATCAAGCTTACACTTTTGTACATTGCATATCGAAAACTAGTTGCGATCAAATACGTTGAAGCGCCAACCATGCTTTTTTAATGGGTATGGGATTGGCATTCTTCACGCAATCCTTCCCTCAAATGGTAATGATGATGTATGTATTTGAGCAGGAAAATTGCCCTCTTAAATTTTACAGTTAATTACTGCGTCTCCCAAAAAATTTCAAGTTTATGTCGTTCATCTCAAAAAATTTATTTATTTTAAGTCGTTGTGCAAAGTGCATCACTGTAAATTACAAATTTCGGAGAACGTAGTGCGCCAGAATCGAGTCAGAATTGTTTGAATTATGTTGCTATTTTATATTATGTTATCTTCTCACCAACTCTCTTTAACCATTATAATTTATTTTGGCTACCCATATGTTTTAATATACTCTATGAACAAATATAATTGCTAACCAAAAAGAAGAAGTAAAAGTAACATTAGTTTCTAATTATAATCAAAAAATAAAACCATTGAGAATTACACACAAAAGGTCTCTCTAAAAGACAAAGATAAACATAATGTATATTTCAAAAGTATTTGAATACTACATTGATATTTTTATTATTATTGTATGGTTATTTGAATTTTTGTATGATATTTAAGATATTTAGTATTGATTCTAACCAATTTTATTGAAAATTATTAAATTAATCAATATCGTGTGTTCATAAGAAAATATAATGGTTGGATTTCTTATTTATGTTTTCTTTATTTATATATTTTTTTCTTAAAATTAAAAAATTAAAATATATTTTGATTTTTCTTACACGTTAATTATTATATTTTGATTAGTGTAATAAGTTGATTTTTTTTTTTTGTAATTTTAAAGTGTTTATTTACTATAATATTTTGGATTTCATAAAATTCAAATTTTATATATATATATATATATATATATATATATATATATATATATATATATGAGTATTTTTTAAATGCCTAATATAATAGAAATGTTGTTACATAATGTAAAGTAGTGTAATCATTTTAATTGGTTCCTCCACAGTAATAAAGAAATAATTTATTTTTTTAATCAAGATCTTCTCATTAATTTGGTTCCTCCGCATTTAAATTTATAAATGAATAAAAATATTTCTATAATGATTCAATGTTAATATAATACAAACACATTAATTCCATGTAACGTTGGTATACAAATAATCAAATACACAAATCTAATTTAATTTAATGCATAAAGAGTATAGTTTAAATAGGACTTATGTTTAGTGTTGATTTATGTCAAAAGTTTCATATCAAGTACAAATAACTCTAAAGTGTCTCAAGAAGAGTATTTAGCAAACCCAAAGATTCATAATTATTGGAAAGATGTATATTTATAATATAAGACTTAATCTCATCATGTGCTTAAAAATTTACTTAAAATTCAAATTTGTCAAATTGGCATGGAACGTAAAAAATCGTGTAGTGCTCGTCTTTCTGAATCTGATGCAACTTGTTTTGTACGAAAAATACTCCATATGATCCCCGAATCATGTTCTGCTTATTTTACTAAACAGAGGAATTTAAAAAAAAAAATGTGCATCACTGCACAGTGAGTTGTTTGTACAGCTAACATGGCAGGTTGACTGTACTGATGACTGGGCTCCTTCGGTTAATCATGTTGGGCCAAGTGGCACGTTTTTTTTGTTTGAAGTGGTGAGTTGTGATTGGGTTTTGGGTGGCCAATCACAGGCTCCCAGGTGGCACAGCCAAGGACCACCACGTGGCAGCCTGAGGGCCACAAAAATTATGGAAGTTACGAATAGAACCTGAACCCGTGACCACCACATACAAGCCAAATGACTCCACCGATCGGGTTGCGCTTTCTTTCTTAACATGTAATGGTTTCATTTACATTTAAAGCTCATAAGATTGGTGTTTGGTGTTGCCCCAAGTATGCTAGTCGTAACATAAAACCCGGTGACGAATATGTGAACGAAAGTACCACGTAGTCCATTAATTTTTTACTTTTAAATGTTTGTAGGGTGGGAGCAGGAGTTGAGGGCCCGATCCTCGACCCCATTATGTTAATGTGACCACGCAGGAGGTGGAGTGGGGAACCGGTCGGCAGGGGCAAGCTGTTGGACTTATCCCCTAGGCACATGGCCCCCCATATGGCCATACGTTTTGGAAACAAGGCCTTAATGGTCAAATTGGCGTGCCGACTGCCAAGATATTAGGTAATTTGGTGCTCTGTTAGCGAATTTCGGGGCGAAATTGTAGGTTTGGTGCCGGATCTGGAGTAATTTGGGGTGTGGTTAGTGCCAAAACTTGGGGAAGCCATAATGTACTCAGGTTTTGACCCATTTTGGGGCATGATGAGGCTAAACAAAAAATTTTGGGCATTCTGGAGCCATTGGATCAAGTTTCAAAGCTATTTGAGCATTGTAAATGTATGTAATCACACTTTTGAGGATAATAGAAGAGGTTCAAACCATTAGAAGCTAGAAAAAGGAGGCGTAGCCCAGGTTGGTTGAAATGCTTCATCATGGGATCAGGAGCTCAAATTTTATCTCAAAAATAAAAGTTCTTGGAATGACTCAAAACCCAAACGATTGTGTAGTGCTTGTCGTTCTGAATCCGACGCACTTAATTTCAATAAAAATGGAATCCGTATGCTCTCGGAAAAGAGTTTTGTTCGCTTTGTTAAATAGGTAAATTTTGTGCAGGGATGACAAAGATGCCGACTAGGCATCTGTACAGTCTAGTCAGAAAAAGGGCATATTCCAAGGAATATAACTTTGAATATTCTCACAATATTCCCACAAGTTGACCATTCAGCAAATGATAAGTGTCAGCATCTTATTTGTTATTATTTCAATGTTGGGCCAGTTGGGTGAGGACACGTGGTGCAGCCCGAGAACTCCTCGTGCCCCCCTTGGTTGTATTGTGAGTAAATTTTTTTGTTTAAGTCCGAGCGGAGGTGCCAGGGTTCGACCCTATGACCTCCCACAAGCCAATGCAACACGTTACCACTCCACCCGCACAATGGTTCTTAACCTATTACAGTTTCCACATACATTTAAACTTTATCATATGGTATGGCGGGGGAAAGTGGGGGCCATCCCCCCAAACCATATGACTCTGATGCAAGACCAGTGGCAGGGTCCAAACCATAATGTGGAGTTAAATGCGTGAAAAAGTGTTTAATTAAAACACCAACCTCCATTAACGAGCACTTAAACGTCATTTCATCGAAGCTTATCTTAAGTGCATAATTAGCGCTAAACAATGCTTAATTAGCACTAAGAAATTTACTTAAATTGATGATGTTTAAGTTGGAGAAGCCCCCAGATTCGACAGAGACTGCTAGTTTAGCTCCAATTAGCTAATTTAGGGACTTAAATAGTGGGGAAAATGTAAATGGTCATCACTTTTGGATTTTTCGACTAATTCAGGTCTAAGAAGAGGTTAGATAGCCATTGTTGGCCATTCTGAACTCAATGGTGTAGATTTTAGAAGCAATGGAGCACTTCTATATGGTCTTTTTCTAGCTTGAAATTTAACGATGCCGAGGGCCACCAGAGGGTTAGGTCATATCTGCTCCACTTGGAGACCAATTGAAGAGCAAGAAGAGGCTACATAGCCATTCTTCACCATTCTAAACTTAATGGTGTGGGTTTCAGAAGAAATGGAGCACTTTTAGATGGGATTTTTATAGCTTGAATTTTAAGGGTGTCGAGGGCCACCAGAGGGTCAGGCCATATCTTGTTCACCTCGAGATCAATTGAAAAACAAGAAGAGGCTAGATATCCATTATTGGCCATTCTAGACACAATGGTGTAGGTTTTAGAAACTATGGAGCACTTCTAGATGGGATTTTTCTAGCTTGAATTTTAAGGATGACCATGGACACCAGAGGGTTAGGCCATATCTGCTTCGCCTGGAGACTAATTGAAGAGCAAGAAGAGGCTAGATAGCCATTCTTGGTCATTATGGACTCAATGGTAAAATTTTCAGAAGCAATGGAGCACTTCTAGATGGGATTTTTCGAGCTTGAAGTTTAAGGATGCCGAGGGCCACTAGAGGGTTAGGCCATATCTACTTCACTTGGAGACCAATCAAAGAGCAATAAGAGGGTAGATAGCCATTCTTGCCCATTCTGAGATCATTGGAAAAAGTTTTAGATCCATTTGAGAACTTTTAGATGGGTTTCTAACAAAATTAAGCCTATGGGTGCTATGGAAAACCAACGTGTTGAGCCATTTCTTGGAGGATTTTGAGATGGAAATGATCTTGTAGGGGTCTTCTAGTCTCCATATGTTTGCAGTAGCAGCATTTGCAACGGTTTTGTATCTATTTCTCAACTTTTATCTTTATGTGATTTAGAGAAAAGATTGTTTATGTACTTTTAGTGCTCTTAGTACATGTTGATGCTCTCTTAAATTAGAGTAAGGGATCTTGATGGAAGATGCCCATGTGTTGTTGATAGTTGCATGCTTAATTGTAGGTGAGCAAGTGCAAGGTAAAAGAAACTTTGTAGGAGTTTTTTCTTTGTAGAAGAAACTTACCATTTCAGTTGAGCATTTTGATGTACTCTTCATGTTGAAACCTTGATAATAATGAGAATGAATCATGCCTTCAGAGCTGATTCAGGGCGATGTAGCCCAGGAGGGGTGCACTCCTTCAACAATGGATTTGTATTATTGTTTCATGTATATTTCGATTTAGTTTTGGATGATTTCATGTTTTAAATTTTGTTCATGGAATTATGTAAGAAATACACTTATAAGAAACTCTTTAAATAACCTGTTGTTTAGTACAAATCTTATGCACATAAGAAGCAAACATGTTTATATTCTGAAGGGGAACTTAGTAGATAATTTACTAGTACTCCTCCATTCAGATCAGTTGGTATCAGAGCTACAGGTTTATTGTTATCTTGTGTTGCTTAGGGTTTGACTATTTGCAAGGTGAAAATGCTTACAAGGTTGAAACTCCAGAGAGGAGAAGGAAAACGTGTTGGTGCAGATTCCCAAGTTCGAACAAGGAGAAGGAGGCTAGAGTCGCCACAATCTGCACCTCAAGTTTCACCTCCATATATTCTTGAGGCTTCACTAACAATTTCACTAGGAGGAGAGTTAGTCTACCAAACTGACAAAATATGAAAGCTTAAGGAAGGCCTTTTGGGACATGTCAAGGATGGTGAATTTCCTTTATGAAGAGAGGAAATCACAATTGCAAGATTAAGGCTCTAGACCTTTTAGAGGAGAAGGTTCTCCAAAACAGGAAGCAACCTTTGAAAGACACAACAGAGGCAGTGGGCCCAAGATCTTGGAAATAATGTGAAGCGAAAAGAGACGCCAAGAGCTAGAGGAGAAAAATTTGGTTGTTCAAATGGAGAACATGGAGTTGAGAATATTATTGGAAAAGGCTGAAGAGGAGAAGATGCACATGTGCTTTGTAATGCAAAAAGTGCTTGATGAGAAAATTATAGAAATCTCTACTCCTGTACCAATGAAGGAAACCTCTAAAGGTAAGCAAATATGTGGCATGTTGGATTGATGCGGAAGAACCAATTGTTTATCCTGAATCAATTTCTCCCACAGATGAAGTAGCATAGTTAGAGGAAGGTTCATTTAGAGCACTATAATAACTTAAATCAAGCTTGATCTCATTGATTGTATTTCCTCGGAGGGTAGTAAGGGATTCTCCACCAGACCGCTTTGAAAGTCGTAGGAGCAGTGTACTTGCCGATGGGAGGAATGTCGAGACCTGCGTCTACCTCACTCATATAGAGAAACCCTCTATATTTTCTCATGACTATGTAGTCATGGGATAGCGTGAAAAATAATCCCCTTGCAGAAGCATGCCCGCAAACAGCGGAAATTGACGACAACTTGAATTCCATGATGGCTGTGAGGAGTTGTCCAAATTTGAGGACAAGGATCTGATATCGATTCTCACTGCTGTTGCTGAATTGAGAAATACATAGGAGATCTAATCCATTGGAGAATAATTTCTCGTTATTTGTGGCGATAAGAGCAGAGGCTAGGTGGGAATTTTTCTCATCTAAATTGTTAATATAAGAAAGCTTAATTCAAGTTTAGAAAAGTTAATCTATCAACTATTCTCTCAATATTTCATCATAATGAATTAATTCAGGTACAACGTCAATCTAATGAGAGGCTTAAGTGGTAAATGCTTTTCCTTTACCTGTTAGTGACACTTCATTGTTGTATCCTTGCAATGAATGTTCTTTCATTTTAGAAAACGTTCCTTCAATTCGAGCATTCAACCCTCTAGCTGCCTGCAACCCAAAACCCACCCACATTTATTAGTATAAATAAAAAATTATTTACACTTGGATGAAGAAGCAAGCTCTACTTGAATTGCAAGAGAAATCAATCCCTTTTAGAAAGGGCGGCCATTTACAAGAATTGCAGGCGAAATCAACCCATGCACGTGGCCATCTAATTTTACGTTTACAAGAATTTCACGGGAAATTAACCCCTGAATACTTTTAGAAAGCGAAGCCATCTAATTCTACATTTATAATATATGCGTCCCTCCTTGTAATCCCACCTTTATTCACAAATCACAGTCACTCCCATATGGATTTTACAGTAAAAAACCACAGTCCCGCCCACCTAGATTTTACAGTCGTGCACCCAACAAGAATTCAACTCTATTGAATTGTCCTGGTCTCTATTGAATGTCTTGAAAGAATGGCTTGAAAGGGAAGTGAATAAGCTACGAGAATAAGCTGCTAATTAGCTTTTGCGTGCATGCAGCCACAAACTAGGGTCAGCTTCGTCAAGTTAGTGGCACCTGGAACAAAAACGATGGCACCTATTATCCAAATGTTACATATAGACAGACGAAATATAGACAGATGGAAGCAGTAGCATGAGTACATGTCGCGGTGGATGGTGGACAATATTGTTTGATTAACATAAAATGTTTGAGATTTAATGTTGGCATTAGTTCCTTTCACTTTCAAATTGTTTCAATCTATTTTTCATTATTTATTTTTATCCTAATATTTCACCTCATATGCCTTGGTATGAGGCTAATAAGATGATAATTATGCTGATTGATTGCAAACAGTCACAAGAGAAATTTCATAGATTGCAAACATTTCAGGGCTTAAAAAATTAGTTTATATGTCATACTAACTAATGTTAAATGCAATGTTTCGATTACTATAGTCCCATGCCGATGGCAGGGACTAATAAGATCAGTTTAGTCCAAGTGGCGAGTAATTCATTCCTTGTCTAGGAAATAAACGAATATGTGTTTTCCCGAAATTAGTTTATACTATTTAAAGATAAAATGATTAACGTTATTCGAAATTTGCTCCAATTTACAAAGTAGTCAAGCTTTTCATTGTTTTATCTATCTATCCCACCTAATCCAAGAATTATATTGTGCTTCTATTAAGTAATGCCATTTATGTTTGTACGTAATGCATTTCACTTCCATTTCTTTAGGATCTTCGAAAATTATCGTTATCGTTACACATTATAGTTTCAGTAAATCTAAGAAATCACAAGTTTAATTTCAAAAGTTATACTATCATAACATACATTTTCCATAACTTAAACTAATTATTCCCTTCGAAAAGACAAGAGAATCTATCTCCTCCCCTTTAAACAATAAAATAGCCCATATCATCCTTTGTCAAGGGAAAAAACAATTACATTCTATCTTTATCCATAATTGTTTTGTTCCAATGACTCTAAATCGAAGAATGACTATTACATATAAATACTTTCAGCTTTTGTTTTCTAAATGAAATCCATTTATTATTATTCTATTTCAATATAAAAGTTATCCCTGTTGAAAATTGGAAACAAAACAAACAACAGAGGGATGTGTTCCCCTCACAACATAGAGAAAGAAAATATTGCGGAAAAATAACAGTTACACACAAACAGACAACGAACACAGGAGAGGAATTTTTTTTTTTAAATTTATTCAAATCTTCTCTATTCATTCATCTAATAAAAAAGCATATGAAATTACAATCCTTTAATACAATATTAGTTGGAGCTTGAAGATTGAATGCGATTCAATGCAGAAATGGATGGGTAACAAGCAAAACTTCCTTCTCCCTATTCTGTTGTTTTATACATGAAACAGAGTACACAACACAAACTGTCGGACCTAAAATTTTATGGGTTATGTTGCGAAACCACATCGCGTCCATGCCTCCATAGAAAATCACATACCGACGATTATAACTTTTAACATTGCGTGATACGTGAAAACCTTAAATTCTTACGATTTCGATGTTCGATGGCACCATCGCATCGCAACATAAATATTTTACCTTGCGGGCGCTATCCATTAAACTTTGCGATATCTGATTGCAAGCGCTACCCTCCTGAACTTGCGATATGCGATTTGTGGGTGCATCACATCGCAAAGAAAATAACATAACTTGTGGGGTGCTAAAGGGTAAAACATAAAACATGTGAAGTGCGAACCTGCTGGCAGCTTAAAAGTTAAAACATAAAATGTGTGATGTGCAGGCGCGCTAAAAGGTAAGTGGTAAATCTTGCAAAATGTGTGTTGCGACGCGATAAACTGCTGGAAGTGCAAAATTCGAGAAGGTAAGGAATAAGCGTAAATACAAAGGTTTGTGGGTGGTCTTAGTAATGCGGCAAGGTTGGTGGGTCCCGCTGATATCGCATCGGTGAAAACTTAACATTTAGAGAAAGGCTTAAGTGGCAAACGCAAAAATTTGCGAACTGCGATGTGGCAACGTTAAGTGAATACGACGGATAAGAAATAAATGTAGAGTAAGGCTGGGTACTCTGTTTTTGGATTTTACGTGAAATGCCTTCGGATTTGAAACCTAGGCTGCGTCCTTCCCTACACAAAAAATTTAATTAAGGTGTGGGCTGCTGCCACTTTATTCATGGCGGTGGTTGGAAGTATTTCCAACACTCCCCCTTAATCAAAACTGCCGCCATCAATCATTCCCAGACACTTTCTGAGATAAACGAAACTTTTCTGTCCCAATGGCTTTGTGAGGATGTTTGCAAACTGTTCCTCTGACCTACAATGCTGCAAAAACATTTCACCATTGTTAACTAATTCTCTTATGAAATGGTATTTGGCATCAATATGCTTTGTTCTCTTATTGAAAACAAAAGTGTTTGACAACGCAATTGCTAAGCTGTTACCACAGAAAATTGTGGTTCTTTTGTCTTGTTCATGACATAAATACCTCAGCATCCTTCACATCCAAACTGCTTGACATGATGTTGATGTTGCTGCTACATATTCAACTTCTGTTGTTGATAATGCAACTATTGGCTCCTTCTTGCAAGCCCATGAAATTTCTCCCGATCCCAAATTAAAAACATACCTTGATGTGCTCTTTCTGTCATCAACACTTCCAGCCCAATCACTATCCATGTAACCAATCAACTTAAAATCATTAGTTTTGGAGTATAGAACACCATACTCCTTTGTTTCATTTACATACTTTAAAATTCTCTTGGTTGCTTGCCAATATGTCTCCTTGGGTGTCTCCATGAATCTGGATATCAAACTTACCGCATACATTATATCAGGCCTAGTTGCAGTCAAATACGTTAGACTGCCAACCATGCTTTTGTACAGTGTCGGATTGGCATTCTTACTGCAATCTTCCTTCCTCAAATTCAACCCCATGAAAATTGTAGTTCATGATGGCTTTTTGTTCTGCATATTGAACCCTTTTAAAACTTCTGCAACATACTTTGTTTGGGAGATAAAAATTCCCTTTCTGTTTGCTTTACTTCTATGCCCAAAAATTACTTAACAAACCCTAGTTAGTCATTTCAAACTCACTTTTCATTACTTCTTTGAAATCAACAATGAGAGAAACATCATTGCCTGTAAAAGCTAAATCATCTACATACAAAACAACAATAAGGATCTTATCGTCATTTTCTTTGAGGTAGAGTGTGGGTATACCATCACACTTTTCAAACCCATTGTCCACCAGGTAAGCATAAATCATGCTCTACCATGCTCGTGGTGTTTGGTTCAGCCCATAAAGAGCTTTCTGCAACTTACACACCTTGTGCTCTTGACATTCTATCTCATAGCTAGGAAGTTGTTCAACATACACCTCCTCTTTCAACACTCCATTAAAGAAAGCTGACTGCACATCCATTTGATAAAATTTACATTTTTTTTGTGCTGCTATAGACAACATTGTTTGCACTGTCTCCATCCTTGCAACTGGTGCAAAGGTTTCCTCATAGTATCTTCCTTGCTATTGCTTGTAGCCTTTCACAACTAGCCTTGCTGCTACTTGTAGCCTTTGACAACTAGCCTTGCTTTGTGCCTCTCTATCTTGCCTTAAATGTTGATTTTGGTCTTATAGACCCATTTCACTCCAATAACGTTTCCTTGTGGGAGGACCACTAAATCCCATGTGTCATTCTTTTCTGTTTCTGCTATCTCTTTGTTCATTACTTTAGCCCATTTCTCTTCTTTGGTTGCATCTTAAAAGTGGATTGGGTCATATACATGACAAAATAATGAAAATAAAGAATTTAGAGCAGCACTATTATCATCTTCTTCTTGCTCATAAATTTCACTTAAATTTCTAAATCTTGGTCTTCTTGTATTTGCTGAAGATGTGCTTGGAGTTTCACTTGAAGTCGAGGAAGTTGTTGATCCCTATGGCGTGCTTGGAGAAGCACTTTCTTGGTTTATCAATGTTGTTCTATTGCTTGCTTGTGGTTTGGTCTGTTGAGCTTGTGTAGGTGGAGGAGGAGCAATCGTTGAGGAGTTGCTTGCTGTAGTCCATTCCTCTTTCTCTTCATGAGACATACATGTCTTCACATTTACTGTCTTCTCTAAACTTCCATCCCAAGCTTCTTCTTCTTCTATGAGCTGAACATCTCTGTTGATTATTAATTTCTTTTTGGATGGATTATAGAGCTTGTAAGCCTTGGATTCATCATTATATCCAAGAAATATACATTCCTTGCTATCCAACTTCTTCCTTAACTGATATTGGACATGTGCATATGCCACACATCCAAACATTCTCAGGTGAGTGAAAAATTGATTTGTTCCACTCCATGCTTCTTCTGTAACTCTGTTCATAACACTTTTGGTTGGACATCTATTTAAGATATATGTTGCACAAGAGACAAATTTCGCCCAATACTCATTTGGAAAATGCTTTTCCTTCAACATACTTCTTACCATGTCCATGATGGTCTTATTCTTTCTTTCTGCTACACCATTTTGCTGAGGTGTATACCTTGTGGTAAAATGCTTGTGTATTCCATGCTCCGTGTAGAAATGTAGGAAGTCTTTGGAGATATATTCTCCACCTCTGTCAGTTCTCAACACTTTTATGTAGTGTCCAATTTTCTTCTCAACAAAATCTTTGTAGTGGTATAACTGTTCAAACACTTCACTTTTATGTTTTAGGAAATAGACCCATGTCTTCCTTGTGTAATCATCTATGAATGTGAACATATAGTGATTGCTAGCTAATGATGGAGTTTGCATTGGTCCACATAAATTTGAGTCGACAGTCTCCAAAGGTGCCTTTGCCCTTATACTCTTTCCTGATGGAAATTATTCTCCGTGTTGTTTGCCCAAGATACAGCCTTCACATAGGTTGGATGGTTTCTCTATGAGTGGTAATCCCTTTACCATGCCTTTTCTATGAAACAAATTCACACCTCCGAAATTGAGATGTACAAATCTCAAATGCCATAACTAATTCTCATATTTCACTTCTTCTCAAAAGATTTCTTGTGTGATAGCTACTATAACACCTCCTTCCTTCAGGTCTGATCTAATCTTTAGGGGAAACATTCTATTGCTTGTCATATGCACTTTTGCAATGATCTGTCTACTTGGAGGTATATCCATGATTTTGCGCACACCATATTTAAAAAATACATTGTAGCCCTTTTGCACAAGTTGTCCAATGCTTATAAGGTTACATTTTAGGCGAGGGACATAATAGACGTTTTTCACGAACTTCTTCTCTCCTTTCTTTTTTAGTATGTTTACTCTTCCTTTTCCCATGATAGAGACTTTTCTATCAGTCCCCATTGTCACTTTAGATTTTACACTCTCACCTAGATAGGAAAAATTTGCTATGTTTCGAGTCATATGCTTAATACACCCTGAATCTAACAACCATACATCTTCTTGTTTTTCTTGTGCTACATTACAAGCTAAAAGAACGTTCCCATGGTTCTGATTTTCTTTCGTGAAATTTACACTAGGTTTACTACCCATGTCATTTTTCTTCTTTCTACATTCATTTGCATAATGACCATACTTTTTGCAATAATGACATTGGACATGAGATTTATCATACCTCTGTCTTTGTGCTTGATTCTGGCTTAGGCCTTGGCTTGGATTCTGATTGTTGCCCCTTCCACTTGTGCTTGCAGGGTTGCTTCTTCCACCTATGTGTGGGCTTCTTCATCTTCCTCAATAGTTTGATCTTCCTCGACCTCTACCTTGACCAAAATACATTTGTGTATTAAATGCATGCTCCAATGAGGAGTTTGCTGGTCTGTTCAGTCTGTGCTCATGAGACATCAGTGATGCATGAAGCTCATCCACTGAAGACTGTGAGAGATCCTTTGTCTCTTATATGGCCACAACTATGGCATCAAACCGTAATGGTAGACTTCTTAAGACTTTCTCAACTATTCTCCTTTCTTCAAGTGTCTCTCCATGAGACCTGATTTTGGTAACCAACCCAATCACATGTGTAAATAATGAGTCTATATTATCATACTCTTTCATACAAAGAGTTTCAAAATCTCTTCTCACCATTTGAAGTTTTGTTGTCTTCACCTTTGTCATGCCTTGATAGGCTTTCTAGAGGGTATCCCATGCCGCCTTGGATTTCATTGCTGCTGCAACCCTTGGGAAAATACTCTCATGTACTGCTTGGAAAATATATAAGAGGGATTTGGAGTCCTTCTTCTTATTTTCCCTCAACAAATCTCTTTTTGCTTGTGTTAAAGCATTATATGTTGTTGCATCTACTGGTTCTTGGAAACCATATTCCACTAGCTCCCAAATATCTTGTGAAGCAAAGAGGGCCTTCAATGTAATGGCCCAATAATCATAATTTTTCGCATTGAACTGTGGTAGTTGGGGATTAGTTAGGCTTGTGCCTACTGTGTCCATCTTGACTATGTAAACACACCTTCTAACTGCTGCAGAATTCGCTTCTCAAACAACCTTTCCGATTCTTCAGTAAAGACTTGTTCTTTCATTAAGAGCCTAGACCTGCTCCGATACCATGTTGAAAATTGGAAACAGAACAAACAACTGAGGAATGTGTTTCCTCGACAGCACAGAGAAATAAAATATTGTAGAAAAATAATAGCTACACACAGACAGATAGCGAACACAGGAGAGGCACCTTTTTTTTTTAATTTATTCAACTCTTCTCTATTCATTCATATAAAAAAACCATATGAAATACAATCATTTAATAGAAAATTGGTCGGAGCCTGAAGATTGAATGCGATTCAATGTAGAAATGGACAAGTTACAACCAAAATGTCCTTATACTTGTTCTTCCATTTTCTACATGAAACAACGTACACAACACAAATTGCTGGACTTGAAATTTTATGGGTTTCACCTACGAAACCACATCGCATCCATGCCTCCATCGCAAATAGCATACTGGTGATTATAACTTTTAACATTGCACGATATGGGGAAACCTTAAATTCTTGCGATTGCGATGTGCAATGGCACAATCGCATCGCAACATAAATCTTTTACCTTCTGGGCACTATCCATTAAACTTTGCGATATGCGATTGCAGGCGCCACCCTCCTGATCTTGCGACATGTGATTTGCAGGCGCATCACATCGCAAACAAAATAGCATAACTTGCAGGGCGCTAAAGGGTAAAACATAAAACATGCGAAGTGCGAACCTACAGGCAACTTAACATTTAAAAGGTAAGTGGTAAATCTTGCGAAATTTGGGTTGCGACACGGTAAACTGTGGGAAGTGTGAAATGTGAGAAGGTAAGGAATAAGCAGAAATACAAAGGTTGGTGGGTCCCGCTGATATCGCATCTACGGAAACTTAACATTCAACAAAAGGTTTAAGTGGTAAATGCAAAAATTTACGGGCTACTATGTGCGGGAAATGGTAAGTGAATACGAGGGATAAGAAATAGATGCAGAGTAAGGCCAGGTACTATGTTTCTGGATTTTGCATGAAACACCTTCGGATTTGAAACCTGGGCTTCATCCTTCCCTACAAAAAAAAAAATCAGTTTAGGTGTGGGTTGCTGCAACTTTATTCATCGCTGTAGTTGGAAGTATTTCCAACAATCCCTTTAAGTGGATTTTTAACAATAGCTATATAAATTTTTCAAGTCAATATCGTTTTATATCATTATTTTTTTCAGAAAGAAAAAACATGTTCAAAAAAATTCCACTAGTAAGTCAGAAGAGTAAGAATGATGACCAAAACAGTATGCATATTAACATAAAGAATGAAAAAACACCTCCAAAACACAGCAGTGTCAAGAAATATTAGCATCAAGTTCCTCAAACCTTCCCAATGAAAGTCCAGATAATACCAAGTATCACAAAACTGAGGAACTAAAAGAGAAGTGCAGACAAAACACAACAGGATGAGCATCAACAGCTAGGGAAGCTGGAAAGAGTTTGAAGCAAGCAGGCTACCACTTTTGAAATGTTGAACCTGGCTGTGCCCGAAATGGAAGAGAAAACCCTACTTAGTAAGAGGGAAGAGTAAACCTTGCTTAGAAAGAGACTCTGAACTGAAGCTAGCTTCCCTGAAGATGTGTTGAGTGAGAAGGCGGTAAATTGAAATGAGGAGAGCAGGAGGTTAAAAATTAGTAAGTCCAGTTACCCATCAATGATGGATTTGGCATCACCAATGAAGTAATTTAATTATTTTGATTTTTATAAGTTAAAATCAATTACATTATGAATAGAATGAATAAATATAGTTAGAAAAATAAACAACTAGAAAATTAATAACGTCATTGAACAGACCACCATGAACTGATCCTGAGACAGAACAGAATGCCAGACTACAAGATTCTCGTAAGTACTGGGTTCCCAGTGGGGAATTTTACGACCATCTCTATTTTAGGAATATCTTTTACTTTGATGGACAACAATGAGGTTAAATAATTGATTTCGTTGCTTTCTATAAGATTCCATTATATTTTCAAACTCTCAATAGAATTAAGTTCCGCAAAGATTTACTCCATACTGGAAAGATTGAAATCCTATTCGCGTCTTAATGTTAGAAGTGAAAAAAAATGTGAGTTGTGTGAGAAAAAAAATTGAGTTGCGTGAGATAGTTGGGTTGTAGTGAACTTTTTATTAATGTTTTTCTTACAGCTTGTAAAACCAAAAAGAAAATATTGGCAAATTTGTACAAATGTGTTATTCACAAATCTTACTGATTAAGTTTTTTGAATAGAATTGGTTGCTGATATGATAAGATAATTTATTTTGGAGATTTAAATATTTGTTTAGTGTGATTAACATTGTACACCTAAATGTGGTTTTGTAATATAATTTATTTTTATCATGAAGATTAACTGGATGATCCTGATTTAATATAATTCAAATATTCTTCTTTTCACCCAAATTTGAGGGCTCAAAATAAATTTAAAAACCCAATGTGTGTGTTTCAAAACCTAATAAAGAGCATTTGGCTTGCAATCCACTAACTAACCATGATTAATATGTTTCAGATTCACTTCATAGATCCTTTTAAAACATATTCTTAAATCATTTAATATCACTTTATATGAAATACGTTGGATCCCTAAATATCATTCCCTAATGGCTTCATATGTTGGATACCTAAATATCATTCCCTATTGGCTTCATATCTTGGATCCCTAAACATAGCTAAATGGGTTATTGTAACATCAAATTCTTTGGATATTTTAACCATGGTTCACTGAACCACTGAATAATCAAATGTTATAGATTATTGGCTTGTTCTATACATAATCAAATTTTATAGATCATTGGCTTGATAAGTAGTGAAATCCATTGGATAGTTACCTATCAAATTTATTTGTCACTTTATTGTTTGATAGATTTCTTTTCAATGTTTGGTAATTCTCTATTCACTATAACTCCATATTAACCATAACCATTTTTTATTACAAGAACCTAAAGATTGTAGGCAAATATGGTCAACATGTTCAAAGATTGGAAGACTTGGTCAAACATGCTTACTATGGTGAACACGGTCAAACTATGGTCAATTATGGTTTACTTGGTAAACAGGGTTTGAATTGTCCACATAGTTGAACCATGGTCTACATGGTCAACAAGTTCAAGCAAGGTTAAACCAGACCATGATCAACCATTATCATGGTAATCAAACATAGTGATCCATGATGAACCACATTCATCTATAGTCAACCATGGACAACATGGCCAACCATGGACAACATTGAAAACCATGGTCAAACCATACTTAGTCATGGTAAACATGGACAAACTAAGGCCAAATATGGTCAACATCTTTGTAAATACAAGTTTCCACAATTATTCATGTTGGATATTTCTTCAAGTTGTAAACAATATGTGAGCAACTTTGGGTGGTCAATATGTTAAGCAAGCTCAAACATGGCCATGCCAAGGTCAACCATGGTCAAACACAATGAATCAAGTTTGACATGGTTAAACATGGTCAAGAAGGAAAACCATGGTTAACCATCATTAAACCAAAGCCTCCCATCACCTACATGGTCAAACATGATCAAAATACCTAACTATAGTTTAGCATTGTAAACATGGTTTCTATGGCCAACATGATCAACATGGTCAAATTATGGTAAAGAATGGGCAACCATCAAGAAACAATGGTAAACCATAGCGAAACCATTGTCATCCATGGTTAACATAGTTAACCATGTGTGAATCATAACGAACTATGTTCACACAAGCTCAATGATGTTAATACATAGTCAAACATGGTCAACAAGATCAACCATGATCAAGCTAGCTCAACAATTGTCAATCATTATCATCATAGTCTAACATAGTCATCCATGGTTAATGATACTCCACCATGGACAACACGGTTAGCTATGGTTTACCATTGTCAACCATCATCAACATGGTCAAACCAGGGTGAATAATATTAAACATGGTTAACCATTGTCAACCTAACCTATAATAATCAACTATAGATAAATGTGGACAACGAGAGTCACTCATAATGAAACAAATCTTTACTATAATAATCCCTCATCCACCATAACCATATTTAACTAGATTTAACCAAGCTCAACCATGGTTAAATATGGTCCATTAATCCTCCTCAAACATTGTGGCTATTAACTAGCACAACCATGTTGTTAAAAGTGGTTGATATACATTAACATCATTTTAAAGTGAAAAATAATATTAATCAATATATATCAAGTAATTTTAATAATATAATTGTGCTAATTAAATATATTTTGGACCAAAATAATATCATTTAGATGATATTTAAAATGTAAACATTTGATGTATAAAGATTTGTTTAAAACATGTTGAAAGCATTGCGTTTGGTTTCATTGTAAATAGAAAATGGAGTTTCCTATAAAATAATATTGTGTAAAATAGAGAAAGCTACATCCTCAAACCCTCAACTATAACAAAATAGGATCATAGCTAAGGAGGGAGTGAGGGCATCGTTAAAGTCACAAATTCTCTATATGCAAGCGACAATGAATATAGATGCACATCTTTCTTTTCTTTCGAATGAAACATATACATTATCATTCATAATTGCATAATGTCGAAAGGTGAATAATGATGCATTTAGATATCATGGTATGGATGTGGTGTGTGATTTTATCATGAAAATCAATCCTTGACATCCTATTTTTTCACAAGCTGTTCTTCAATCGTGGGAGGAATTGTGAAAAGGTAGGGCGGTGTTATGTCTCCCAAGAAGAGGAGAAATGGATTCACAAGGCCATCTTGTCCTCTTTTGATAGTTTCTTTAAATATATTTTTGGTTGATCTCAGGATTAATTATTTAAATTTGAATTTATCATTATTTTTTAAATGAAATTAAATGTATTATTATTATTATCTAATTTGAAGGTTATGGCCAAGTCACACAGGGATTGGTGTTTGAGATTTTATTGTTTGTAGAACAAGGGGCTCACCTCCACACATGTCTCTCTTGTTTTGAACGTGTGACTTTTTAAGAGGAAATACATGCTCTCAACCATTATGCCCACTCAAATTGTATTATGGTTAAGCAAGGTCAATCATCATTAAACCAAAGTCTCCCATCATCTAAGTGGTCAAACATCATCACCATACCTAACTAGTCAAATCTAGTCAACACTATTTCCATAGTCAAACTTGATCTACATGGTCAAATTAGGTAAAGAATGGTCAAATTGGTCAACATGGTGAACCATAACCAAACCATTATCGTCCATTGTACACAATGGTTTAAAAAATTTAAAATGTTTTATAAACTAAATATTTCAATAATATACACGTCAATAAAAAAACTTTAAGATAGATAAAAAAAAAGACTAAATTTTTAATCCATTAATAATATTTTGTAAATTTTTAATTTTTTGAATGATTAATATAAATTTAATATACAACATTAAAAAAATATTAATAATAAAAATAATTCAATAAATATATATAGAAAATAAGTATAATAAATAAAATATTTCAATGTAAATCAAAACTCACATATACCAACATTTCTACCGAACTTTTGCAGGTTTGCATCTTGGGATTTAATCCTCAAAACACTAAATTTATAAATTTGGACATATGACGAATCTATTCAAGCCATATTCTTCTTATGACATCTCTGCTATTTCCCTGCTCTTCTAAACACTTCCAATATAATTACCCCATTTCTCATTAGAATTTTCCTTAGTAATCTACGTTTCGGCCTCCTCATTGTTGCAAAGGAATCACAATGCCGATACACAGAAAAACCCTTTAAAACTCTTGCATACCGCTATAATGACAATTTTAACAGTAATTATAATGACAGAACAAAACAACTCTCCTGTAGGAAGTAATTGTATTGGTTGGTTGTGCTGTGATAAAAATGCATCACAAATTACAGAAATCGCAGAAGAGGAATCTCGTGTTCCAGAATATTTGAAAGCCCAAGTAAACGTATTTTGAGATATTCCAGTCTTCATGCTTACATTGCACACAATGCTATTATAGGCATTTTACACGAAGTCATTGATTTTGAACAAAATCAAACATACTGATATACCAATATTGAATTCACACAATGTACATTGTGAAATAAGTCTACTGTTACTTACATTATCCTGTAGGAACAAGGACGTATTGAGATATTATGAGAAGAAATTATGCCTAACATTCCGAAATATATATGGTGGTGAACATGCGATTATTTGATAAATAGAACGACTACTTAGTGATCACATGGAAAGAGAGAAAAAGGTTAGAACGAACATCATCAAGCAAGTGGCCATGACCACAACCTGTGCTGATAGACGTTGGTTGTCAGACCCATTGAATGCAAGGCTGTTGACAAATGGCTGTCCCAACGTATTCAATTGGTTGAGCCCCGGCTGTACGTTCGCCAGTGGCTGGCTGAAGCCCGGTTGGGCGTTTAGTGGAGAGAAGGGCTGATTGACGAAGCCGGGTTGGTTAATCAATGGCTGGTTCACTAATGGAAATTGCTGGCCAAATTGAGAGTTTGCAGGCAGTTGATTCGCTAAGGGCTGGGCGTTAAAAGACGTTAAAGGCTGAGCGTTCAATGGCTGAGTGAATGGAGATAGAGGCTGACTGCTTAATGGAGTACTTGAGTCATCTTCACAGCTACCCATGTTCAGAATGTTCATGAAAACTAACGCCCCAATCAAAACGTTGATTACTGCAATTTGCACAGACTTCTCCATAGTAGATTCAGAAATTACAGTTACCCAACAAAGAAGTGCAGACTATATTGTTCCTGTAAATCAGCTGAATTCTTTGAGTAAAATCTGGTTACTTGTTCTCCTGAAGGCAGGAGAAAATATATATATAGAGAAGCATAGTTCTAAACAGTACAATATTAGGTAGACTTGATCGTGGTGCAGTTCGTTGGACGATCCGGTGTGGGATAATTGGATAATGTGTTGCAGGTGATAGGGTTTGTATTCTTCCATTTTAAAATAAAATGGAGCGGATATGCTTGGGAGTTGGCAACATTTCTTTATTTAATGAGATGACAGGTAGGATGACAGATAATAAGTATGGTACTGTTATTGTGTGAGGCAATGTAATGATGCAAACAAATTTAAACAAAACCGGAAAGGGTAGAGGTGGGGTATCCGATGAAGTGGTGAACGAAAACAACTCCACTTTTGACCGAGAGAGCTTTAGCGTCTATGACGATTCGACGATCGTGGAAAGGGGCATTATATGTGAATTACAATAACTACTTATAGTTTTTAATATTAGGAATAATTTTTTTTTAAATTTCGTAAAACTTGTCCATTTTATATTTTGTAAAGAGCAAGTTGTTATACAAATTATGCAATTGTTGGTAGCCTTAACCTGCCTCAAGGAAATCAGGGTTGTTGGCCACCTCAAAGAGGTATAAGCCAATTAAAATTGGTATTGTTTTTTTCTTTCTGCTAACCGCTAATAATCATTTACTATGTCCATAGAAACTACATATAAAACATAGAGTAGACTTAATATTCTCAAAAAAACATACAAAAATGAACTTGTAAAGAAGTTAACATTTGATGAATCAATAGGTGCAGGGTCTTTTGCAGTTGACCCTAGCATCTTAGCTTGGTGCATATTGAGAAGTTGTTGCTCCATCCTTGCTATTCTCGCATTGACTTGTACATGTGCCTTTGTCATTCCCCTCCAAACAGCAGGGAAGAATTGATTTGTTTTTCCTGCGTACTTAACAGTGCTTTTGCAAGAACACATTTGATTTTCCAATATGTTTTGACAGATTGCTGAAATAGAGAAACTCTTCCTCTTGTATTACCTGGGTCGGAAAGAAAATCTATTCCATCCTGCTGGCTTTGAATTTCATTTTCTTCATCATCACTATCCCTTTCCCATCTCTGTATAGTTTTCCGAATATCCTTCGGAATTCTAATTTCATAGCTTTTTGCTAGACTCTCAAGGGTCTGCTAATTAGTTTTCCTCCCTCTTTTTCTTGTCCCAACTACCTGATTTGAATGTAGTTTCCTTCTCTTTTCTTTTGTCATTCTGCCCTGAATGCCCCTGTATATCCTTTTGACTGAAAAAAACCCTGAATACAGAATAGTAACCAATAGATAAAACTTAGAATCATTATGAAATTCCATGTGTTTAACCGGAATCTTGGGGTATGGATTGCAGTTTTCATTTGTCCTGATAACGCCAGATCAAACCATCCCATCATCATAAAGCTTTCACAGCTTGTGAGCTAGAGCAATAACGCGACGAATAGACCAATTCAAGGACAGACACTTTGAAAATTGAAACAGGAAAGAATTGCTCAGACAGTAGCTAATGCTATGGAACAATACAGAATTGGAATTCATGTGGTTAAGGAAATGGCCGTGGAAATAGCAAAACCCAATGAAATTCCCAACAACTGCTATACCCTCCCACGAATGTGTTAGGTTTGCATTGTTACACAGACTAATTCGAATTCTGAGAATTGACCAAAAACGTCGGACTTGAAGGCAGTCATAAAAAAAGGTTTTAGCAGAAGTCATCAAAATCATACTTTTCGAAACACAACAGACATAATAGCCAAATTCAGTGCTACTACCTACACAGAGTATGAACCCACAATAACCAGACTATATTATACTTGATTTCAATATTATTAAGAATATAAATTAAAACTTGTTTTTTAACTAATTTTTATTATTTTCTCAAATTTGATATCAAATATTATTAAGAATATAAATTAAAGCTTTTTTTCGTCATTAATTTTTAACTAATTTTTATTATTTTCTCAAATATTATTAAGAATATAAATTAAAGCTTGCTTTCATCATTAGTTTTTAACTAATTTTTATTATCTTCTCAAATTCGATATCACTATTAAAACTAATTTTTATTATCTTCTCAAATTCGATATCACTATTAATCTAATTGATACATTTTTCAAATTTTCTATAAATAAACTTATCAACACTTGTTTACTCTTTAAGCTTGTTGGCACAAAAATCATATAATTCTATGTGATTTAAATAGAAATTATGCTTTCAGAAAATTGCAAATTGATATATGAAATGAAAAAAATAATTGTCTACTAAAAGATAAGAGTTGTATAAATTTTGTTGGATAATAACCTCGTCACATTTACATTTTTACTCCTACTTGTTAAAGTGTTGAATAACACATATAATGATGGACAATAAATCTTGGTAAGTATTTATATATTGTTCATATGGTTAAGCAAATACTTGCTTAAATTATGATGGGCATTAATTGATGGTAAATATATTATTTATATGTGAATATGAGCTATTTTGAAGTATTTTAGTTTTTGGTATTTAATAATGAAAAATAATTGCACAAATATGTAAAAAACATTGCATAAATATTGCATCTATATAAAAAATTATGGAAAAAAAAATTGAGGCAATTATCACATCACATTGTATTTTGCAAAGGCTACAATAAGAATTATAGTCCAATCAAATGTTTGAATTTTGTTTTTTAATATTATTAGAAGATAAATATTTGTTTTTCAAAATAAACATTATAACTTGCATTGATTAATAATAAACTAATAATATTCAATAAAAAATTCTATTACTAAAATCATAACAATAATAAGATAAAAACTATAAATTTCATAAAATATAATATTTTTAATAATCAATTTATATTTATTTCTTCATTTTTCCATTATATGAATATACTTTCATAACACTCAAACTTAATTTTCATTATTTATTAATAATTAAATAAAATTTTCTAATTATATAAAAAATACAACCAGTGCATAAATATATTGTTTATAAATATATTTAAAAATGATGAAACTTATATATTTTTAAAAGCTATAACTCTTTATTGTACCATAAATAATTTCATGACAATAATATATTTTCATAATGTTCGAAGTTATCTTATGCAAGAAGAAGGGCTGCTTCCGAAACTCTTCATTGCACTATTAAGTACTATATGTTGTAGTCTAAAAAAGCTCATACAATAACTTAGAAATTTTGGTAAGATTCTAAAAGATTTTGGCAAAGATTTATGAGAATCTTGTTTACAGTTGTTAAACTTTAGTATTTTGGGTATCCTAAGCGTTTTGATAGTGCTGAATCCATTTCCACTATCAAAAATACAATTCAAACACTACAACTACCTGATTTTTTGAAATTTTTTTTACCGAGTTCCAACCAAAAACTACCATCCGGGCTATTCTATTGCGTCCATAGACAACTCCGTAATGTATTAATTGATCTGCATCAAAAGTCACCATGATAATGACTCTGGGGATACATAGTACTATCCTATAGTGTCTCCTCCTCACCATGACAGTGATAGTGGTACTCATTACTATCTCTTCTAGTATTTTCTGATCGAGTTGTCTTTAGTGTGACCTTTTAAGGTTTTTCAGTTGGATTTTTTCTGTTTAATTTTTTTTTAAATCTAGCTGAAATTCATTAAAAACAGTAACTTGATGGCTAAAGTTGCACAATTTAAGTGTCTTAGGGGTTTTTTTAAGGTGCTAAATCTATATATACAGTAAAAAAAACCAATTTAAATAACAGAAATCAAGATTTTACCTCAAAATTTTCACACCAAAAACTTCAAAAAAAAAAAAAGCAACTCCTATTCTTATTCTTAGTGCGAGGTGATGTATATACAGTAATCATAGTTGAAATTTCAAATTTGTGTGCCTGCATGTAAAGTTAAAATTTTGCTCTAAGGATTTTCGTCGTTTGTCGAGGGCCCAACATCGCACTCGAACTCCCTCCGCGAGCCACTATATTTCTCGAACGCCACTGTTGACAACACCAAGGGCCGCTGGCTGGGCGGCATGTGCGTCTCCCCTTATGCATCCGCTTCCATGAGGCCTTCGTCTTCGACATTCAACCGCCTTAGCCCGGCGACGCAGCTACAATAACCTCGAAGGTTAGCGGAGCCACTTCTTCATCCCCCTCAATTCACAACTCTGGACGCCGGTGGGGAGCGCCACGTTACCTCCTTGCCACACGCCCGCCGCAGGCGGCACTGTCGTTCGAGTGGCAGCGGCAGACAAGTTCCAGCTCCAGTGATTCTTAACCTGTTATCAGTGAAATGTGACACCGGTGATTCTTACAATGTTGGACCCTACAATCATCTAGATGCAGAATATAGCGCCAGGATGTTGCATATTAATTGATACTTTGTTTAGTAAAAAATTAAGATTGCTAGTAACAACAATGCGCTCAAGAATGAGGGCACGTATTATCCACAATGTCAAAACAAAATAATACAGCTTGACTTCCTTAACAAAATAATACAGCTTGACTTCCTCAGTAAACCTCTAACTGTAGACTTCAGTAAAGCTTTAATGGTATACTCAAACCATCTACAACATCATGGCTTTATTGGTATATATGGTTTGCCGATTGTTGCATATACTCAGAAATTATTTAGTTTCCTATCTAAAAACAACTATTTTCAATATTATTTTAATTATAAATCTCAGTAAACCTCTAACTATAATATTCAAACTGTCTACAACATCATGGCTTTAAAATTAGTAACTATTTTCAATAAGCTGATATAAACTCACTAAACAGTGCAAAGATATTAGTAAATTATACCGTAAAAATAGTTCCATAACACCAGAATAAATATTGAAAAAATGTTTCAGGGTTTTGGGCCTATTGTAAAACGATTTGAAATTTCCCAAGAAAACCACTTATAACATATTCCATTTTGAAATGGGAATTTTTAACGAAATTTCCCAAGAAAACCACCCATAACATATTCCATTTTGAATGGGAATTTATTTTAAAATGAAAGTTCCACCTGAGCTATTTTTCACATAAAATTCTAATGTTATTTGACCGTCCAAGAATTAGAAATTCTGCAAAACTATGACCCAATTAGCAAAGTTAAGTTTCATAACGGGGGCTCGGAAAGTTGAACAAATAAAATCTTAATATCCAAAACTATATATCATTAATAAAATACATTACACACATTTATACATGAATTAGTCTCAAGATAGGAAATCTATCTTGGACGTACAATAAGTTGGTTGAGGGAATATCTCAACCTCACACTAAATAAGGAAACTAGTTTTAGCTAACCTAGGAAATAGGAACAGACTCTATTCATAGAGAGTCACAACTGGACAAGTAGAAATTACACATTCTAACACACCCCCTTAATGACTACTTGTCTCGATATCACTTCGCAAAATCTAGTTGTGATCAAACATAACAAAGAATATGTCGACGTCCATATAAAGGAGCAACCATCCACCGGAATGCATGGGTACCAACCGCTGCAACCGCTGGTCTTGTAGGATGTCTTTCGTATACATGGTTCTGTCAACCATTATCACTGCATACATGTACCTGTATCCACATATCCCCCTCCAACGTGGGTTTTATCGGATGACCCGTAACCATGCTCTTCTTTCATCGGGGTTTTATCGGATGACCCGTAACCATGCTCTTCCTTCAGTGGGCGAATTCTGACACAGAACTGTTTCCAGTCTGCTTCACTATTATACGTGGTTTCTAGCTGACCACAAACTGACACTGCAAAATGGTTTCTGGCTGACCATGAACCTGTAGTTACAAAGTGGTTTTGAGATTACCACGAACTTTTACGGGGATACACATGCCTTTACAAGGCTTACATACTCCAACTCTTGGAGTTATCAGGTACATATAATGACCACTCCAAAACCATCCTAGACTTGCTTACCATTCAACTGAGTGACTCATTATACAACATGCTATTGAGTCTATTCCAGGAAACTCATAAAATAATTCACACAAACTAGATTGATCTCCATCATATTAATTGTTTCTGCTTCATTATCTCTTTTCGTTGCTCACATCTTGGGCATCTTTGTCTTTATCAATTAAAAACTTGGAACTCTATCTTAACCTGTCATTTGTTAGAGTAGTCAATTCTAACAAAAATATCTTCATATTGAGGTGACTAATCTCAATATGTATATCAATTTCAGTTCCAAAATACTTTCATCACTAAAAATTCCCAATTACCCAAACATGCACAAACAAATATCTTCAATCATCAAGTCACTCCTCAAAAGCATCATCTATTTCAATGTTTGGTGAGCCTGCTTCCCACCAAAGCTCATTTGCAGTTAATTCATCGCTAACAACACGTTTGTGTTTAAGAGATCTTCTAGTCCTTGCAGTAGAAAGAGTTGCAGTAGAAAGAGTAACTAAGGCACTATTTGATGTCACGAAATATCCTTCTTCATGGAGAGCGATTATAGAGAACAACGGTGAAGTACTTCTTCATCTTAATTCACCCTGTTCCGCTCACAACAATAGGACTTGCAACCGAATACTTGGAATTTTTCCATGTAAGGGACCCAAATACGTACTGACCCCTAGAACTGTTAACGACTTTCAGTGAAACATTAAATGTTTTCTTTTCCCCGCTGGTAGAAAAGTGAAGCTCTGCAGGCTCAACTAGCACCGAAACTCCACTGCACATATGTTTTATAATTCACAGGTCTATGTCCGCGGAATCTTTCTCTCCGCCAAAAATCAAAAAAATAAGCTACACTGTACGAAACATTCTCATGGATTTCGTTGAAATTTTACAGACAGAAATCATGGCAAGATTTCAGCATTCATGCACCTTCCAAATTTTGACTCCAGTCAAAAGAAAATTGGCATTAACACCGTATGCAGTCATTCTTCTAGCTCCTTGCATATGCCTTTTCTTCTCCGTTCCTCGGTTCAATACGCAGCAGTGAGGTCAAGATCTTAGAAAATGGGATCGTGGCAGATCGAATCTGCACCATTGATTTAAAAATTGCACCCAAAAACTTAAATAAAAACTGCACGCAATCTTCCAAAAAAAAACTCCACGCGCTTGTTTTTTTATTACAGGCACCTGCAGCTTAAAAAAAAACACAACTCCTGCCCCATACTCTCAAGAGGCCATATATGTGAATTTTAAATACAGCAAGGATCGTTGTCACGGCTGCAATGGGGATAACTCAAAACTCTCACAACACCCATGCACGCAATCTTAAAAAACTTCGACCAGCAATGTTTACGATGGTGGTGTAACGGACTACCACTCCAAGACCACGCTGGTAGCAACGTTTTCAGCTTCACGCGCTGGCAAACGAACAACACAAACAACACTCTAACCAGCAACCCGCGCACTGGCAGAGATGGCGAGGGGGGGCAACGGATTTGGATCCAAGGCAGCGGACCTGTTACAAACATAAATCCGCACAGCAATAACTCGATCAATCCGAATTCCCGGCAATCTGTCAATAGAATGGGACGATGGCTTCCACTGGAACAATGGCTCTTCCGCTGAGGATGTGAGGCTATCGTTCTGTCGGATTGCGGGCACAGCACCAGCACCAGCGAAAAAGAAACGCTTCTCCTCTTTCTCACAGAAGCGTATGCACCAACTCACAAAACAAACGAATATATTCTTCTTATTTCCCTCAGCCCAGGAGGGGCCGAGGTCCAAACCTTTTCAGCTCCGATACCAAAATAAAATCTTAATATCCAAAACTATATATCATTAATAAAATACATTACACACATTTATACATGAATTAGTCTCAAGATAGGAAATCTATCTTGGACGTACAATAAGTTGGTTGAGGGAATATCTCAACCTCACACCAAATAAGGAAACTAGTTTTAGCTAACCTAGGAAATAGGAACAGACTCTATTCATAGAGAGTCACAACTGGACAAGTAGGAATTACACATTCTAACATGAACAGCCAAAAACTTATTCCAAAATAATACGCCAAATAAGTTAGAACAAATATCGGAACTGAAAAGTTAGTTTTGTTAAGGATCAACGAACTCTAATAAGCTACAAAAGCAATTTGGTATGCTTTCCCTTTTTTTCCTACCAACTGAAATTTTAAAAACCTTTTAAAACTACACAATTAGAAACTACAGAACTAGAATATTGAAAAAAACTATAAATGATTTATTATCAATTATATAAGTTCAAAAATTCAAATACCCAAATGTTATTGAAATAATCATATAAAGATAAGTGAAAATGGCCTTGGCTATATCTGCATGGTCATAATAATAATGAGATCTAGCTAATCAAAACAATACCAACTGTTGCAAATTTTGATCACTTAAAACATATTCAACCCTTTTTCGAAGTGTAAAGTTTTACGGTTCTTGAGCGGTTGTGGTCGCAACATTTTTCCTTCATATATGACAAGATGTCTACTATTAGTAATACTGGAAAACAAAGAAACAAAAAAAATTCATGTAATAAGAAATAAAATGTAGCGTAAACGTTGCCACTGCTAACCCTAACATACCCTGGTTCAGCAGCCGACAGCACTGTGGAAAAACTGGAAAAACTTGCATAAAATGACCGAGCTTTTGCTGGTAAGCAAGCAACTCAGTAAGATACCTATGCAGAATCAAACAATTTATAAGCTATCATAAAGCGATTACACATTAATTAGTAAAACACCCAAACAATAATTGAAAATAGAATTTTTCTTAATCTTTTCATTGAAAAAGAGAATACAAAATACATAAGTCGTTCTCCTCAATTTCATACATGCTGAACAACAATATTCCTCTAAAAACCAGAGAATCACATCCCGACTTTAAAAACTTACTCTTTTTTTCTCACATTTTCCAAAAGAAAATGTATAGGCTTCCAAGTGTATATGTCCTGGACCTAGATGTCCAACAATCCCATTCATATTTATAAGTTAAAAAAAAATTATCTACAAAAATTTAGCGTCTACAAGAATTTTTTTAAAACCATTTATTAAAATTTAAAATTGATATAATCCACACAACCTTTTACTTTAATCATGAAAACAATTTTTTTTTTAAAATAATGCTTTAAAATTTAAAATTGATATAATCCACAAAACCTTTCAATTAAATCATTAAAACAAAAATATTTTACACTAACAAATCATGAAACAAGTGACCTTGCAAGCTTGATTATATTATGTAAAGAAAGGCAATTTTGCACATTAGAGTTTCATCGACATTGAAATATTGTATTATAAGAAATTATTATTTTATGGTTATCCTAAAAATATTGAGGTTTCTTTTGTATGGGTCAGAGGTTTTTTTTTTAAAGTTTACTTATATTTGTGTTATAGGAATGGGTAAATGGATGGTTTTCGCATTCAAAAGTAGAAACAGCATTCACATCTTTTCAGATTTATTGTATATGAATTGTTTTTTTTTTTAAATTCTTGAAATCTTATTTTGTTAAGATTAAAATATTTCATGATTTACAGCCTATTACAATACATCTATTTTTATAAGAAAAAACTTGTTCAAATGAGAACAATGATGTAATATGATTTATTGTTGTAAAATTATTCCTATGAATTGTGAATGACTAGAAGCCATAAAACATCCAAACTTTTGAAATATTAATTAAATTTGTACAAATTTTGTAAAAGTTATGTTTTGTTGTTAATAGGAGCTTTGATTGGTTGGTTGGTAAACCAAGTGAATTGTTATTCCTCTTACAAACGTGTTTGGCACTCATTGATTTTGTTGCTTGGGTAAGAGGGTTGTTCCATGTGGTTGGGATCATATTCTTAAAAAGATTAGTAAACACATAAACTCTGTCTTGTGTTTGGCTTTCCACATTTCAAAGTTGAATACATTTAGCATGTCAACAAGCTGCAGTGCAATTGGCAAGTAAACAAGGTTATCTTACCTTATTAGTGGAATACTAACTAGCTTTTGCCAAGTCATTCCATTTTTCCCAAGTCTGCTATTTTGATCCTCGCTGAGAGAGTATATATATATATATATATATATATATATATATATAAAGAGAGAGAGCGGGAGAGAGGATTCCTCGAATCCTTAATTTGGGAAACCTACTTCGTCGCCCCACTTCTAATCACAATGGGAAAACAATATTAAAACTACCAAATTTAGTTCTTCATCTAGTTTCACTGGATGCTCCATGTTCATGTCATATCAATTTATAATATATTAATACAATTGAAACCTTCCCTAACTACATAAATTGCCTCTATTGAAACTCTTAATTCATCATTATATGCAATTAAGTTGCCACAAATATTAGGCCATTTCTGTGTTTTGTCTGAAGGAAACACCAGTAAGTGTCAAATAAGGCTTTCGCCTTCTGCCATGATAAACCTCCAAAGCTCATCGCTTAGATATAGAGGAAATACAGGTAGTAAAATTATGAAAAGAAGCACAACTGGCTTAATGAAAAAGATGCTAGGATGATACAAATCCAAGGAAGGAATTATAGAACATGGAAAGGAAAATGCAGAGTCAAAACTACCTCAAGCTTAAAAATAATCTATTTTGATCCAATGAAGTTTTGGTGAGTGACCAAACTAGCTAATGCTTGTATAATTTATATAACCTTTTTAAATGGTCGTTGCTTTCACCTTACACCAATTGATTTATAAATCATCATCTAAGAGATCATCAAGCTTACACTTTTACAGACACACAAGTGACACAACTGAAAACCCATAACATACTTTTGGAAGGATTTGTCACAAGCATAATAACAAATCTTATGTGAGTGCCAATAAAACATTTTCCTTCATTTCTTCAGTTGAAGAATTATATCCAGAAATTATCCTTTATGACAATATTAGACTTATTGTTAAAATTGGACAACTAGGTCCAAACTCCATGTTGTGATGCTCAGATGAAGATACCAATATTTGTATTGGGTTCCTCTTTCGGGGAGGTGTAAGATCGATCTAAACTTGATCTTAATCTGATGAGCAGAACATTTATTTTGAATTTATTTTTAATAGTTTCAAATATGTGCAGGTCAGCTTTAAGATTTTACACCCCCAGCAGATGTGTCACACACCTCAGTGATTGATATAAATAGAGTCAACATTGGAGGACTTTTTCACTCATCTCATCCTCACACATCATCTCCTCCTCTGATTTAGTACGAGCTCCTTGGAAGCAGTTTCAGTTAACATGTGGAAAGAAGGACGAATTTACTGCAGCTAGGGTTTGGACGAATTTACGGCAGTTAGGGTTTCCACGCAAGTTTGACTAGCGTTGACTTTGGTCAACGCATGGTCCAAATAGGTTGAAAATTGGTGGAGACTTCGATTTTGGAAGGTCGTACATATTGGCACAAGAACCAAGGCCAAAAGGTTGACCGAAGACCGAGCTGCGTTGACTTTCTTGATGCTGCCCTGCGTTGGCTTTTTTGGACAGTGTTGACTTTTCTAGGTTGACTTTGAGTTGACCGTGTGGCTGTTTTGAGGGTTGTTGTGACACATGCTGGGTTGGCTGACCAAGGAGACTTTG
Organism: Pinus albicaulis; assembly: GCA_034641835.2. Classification (NCBI taxonomy): domain Eukaryota; kingdom Viridiplantae; phylum Streptophyta; class Pinopsida; order Pinales; family Pinaceae; genus Pinus; species Pinus albicaulis. The sequence goes on along the minus strand of CM076571.1, from coordinate 502,032,813 downwards.
TTAGTTGAAGCATCCTGTTGACCATCGTAATGCACCACAACATTTTTCTGTTTCTGGTTTGTCTTTTGTAGATCCACTGGTATGTTCTATCAACATTTTACTTGATTGTTTATGTGATTTCTCTAATAAAAATTAAAGTTGCATCAAGCATAGAACATCTACATAAATTTACATGGTATCAGAGCTGAGGTGAAGACAAGCCCTATTTGTTGCAATCATCGAAGAGGAAAATGGGTTCCACAAACTATGGCTTCAAGGAGGATAACAAATTGACTGGGAAGGATGACTTCCATGCTTGGAAGATGATATTGGATCTTAAATTGGAAGACCAAGATGTCATGGACTATGTGCAGGGTAAAATCCAAGAACCTCCATCCACTGCTACTGTTGCTACCAAAAAAAAGTACAAGAAGGGGGAGATCAAAACAAAGCTAATGATCTGGGAATCCATTCATAAAAGTCTGGTGGCCTACATCTATGAGTTGGGCACATCCAAAGAGATGTATGATAAGTTGGTCCTCATGTTCAAGGCCAACAATGCAAATCAAGTACTATTCTTCAAGAATCAATTGAAGGATCTGAAGAAGGGCAGGGATGAGTCTATCCAATCATACTTTCTGAAGCTAATCGAGATCAGGAACAATCTGCTGGCTATTGGGGAGACAATAGCTGATCGAGAGATGGTACTCACCGCACTTGGAGGGCTCTCATTCGAATAGCATGTGTTCAACACTACCATTCTAAATAATAATGTGATACCTGACTTTCATGAAGTACTTTCAAGATGCGTTCAAGAAGAATCAAGAATGAAGGAGTATGGAAATGAAGGAAATGCTGCATACACTGCTCATTCTAGAAAGAAGAACTCTGGTGGCCCAAAGAACAAAGGAAAATCAGGGGCTGAAGGAAAGAAGGGCAAGTGCTTCACTTGTCATAGGCTTGGTCACTATGCTAGAGAATGTCCTTTCAAGAAGGATTCTCCTGATGGTGATGACAACAACAAAAACAATCGGAGGGATGGAAATCAAAGGAACAACAGGTTCCAAGGAAAGAGGAAGGCTCCCTCTAGCGGAAATGATCAGCCTTTTAAAACGTCAACAAATTCCAGGTATGAGGAATCAAATGTTGTTGATAAAAGAAATGAATTCATTATTGTATCTGCCCTCTCTGATGCATCTCCACCCGACACTATAGATGTTTGGTTGATAGATAGTGGTGCTTCAAGGCACATCACTGGGTTCGAAGAAGCACTTTCTGATATGGTTGAGAAGGATGCAAATCTGGAAATCATCCTTGGAGATAATGCCACATATCCTGTGAAAAGGACAGGGACTGTGACCCTCCACTTGTCTCAAGGTTAAGTCGTCCACTTACAGGATGTGCTCTATGTACCTAATTTTAAGAAGAACCTCGTGTCTATATCAGCCATGGAAGACAAAGGTTTCAATGTGGCATTCACTGATGGAAAGGTGCGCATATGGAAGAAGAGCTTCAAGGAAGCTATCACGTTTGGGTCTAGAATTGATACACTCTACCAGGTTGGAGGAAGCCCACTGGGAGAAATGACATGAGATGCTATTTGACAGACCGATAATGGCACTGATTATGAGACGAACGAGTTCAAGAACTTCTGCAAAGGAGATAGCATCAAGAGGGAGACCACAATGTTTGTGGGCTACAGTGAAACTTTGAAGGCCTATAGATTCTATGTTCCTAGCCAAAGGGAAGTGGAGATATGCCACGATGTCACCTTTTATGAAGATATTTCCCTGAGGAAAGTAGTCAATCTTCCAAGATCTGAGGAAGGTCATGAAGCAAGGCCTAGAAATCCAGAGGAACTGAAGGAAGAGACAATGCCTGATGTTGAAGGACCAATGGACCCGATTGATCCACCTCCTTCACTGGAAAAGAGACCATCATGGCTCAGGGACACTCTTGAGGATGCTGAGGGACATATGGCCCCAAGGGGGACATTCCGTGAAAGCAAGAAGCTGAGTAGATACAAAGGGTATCTAGCAGCCATGAGTACTATTGTACAATCCGAGCCTGGATATTTTTGAGGAAGCCTTAAAGCATCAAGTCTGGAAGGATGCTATGCACGAAAAGTATGAGTCCATAATGAAGAATGATGTCTGGGATGTGGTTCACAGACTGGAGGTCAAAGCATTTGTCACCTCAAAATGGCTCTACAAGATCAAGCATGGATCTAATGAAAGTGCTGAAAAGTTCAAGGCAAGATTCATTAACCGTGGCTTCTCTCAAAAAGAAGGCATAGACTATGATGACATATTTGCACCTATGACCACCATCTGATCTATCATAGCCTTTGTTGCTACGCAAGGATGGAGTCTTTATCAGATGGATGTGAATACCGCACTTATGCATGGTGCGATAAAGGAAGAGGTGTATGTGGAGCAAATTCTGGGGTTCGAAGTCCAGGATCAGGACACCCATGTCTGCATGTTGAAGAAAGCCCTCTATGGGTTGAAGGAAGCACCCAAAGCTTGGTACGAGAGGATAGATAGCTACTTGATGAAGTTGGGCTTCACTCATAGTAATGTTGATCCGAACCTTTACTTCAAGGGTCATAGAGAGAAGCATCTCATTCTAGTGTTGTATGTGGACGACCTCTTCCTAATAGGTGCCTTCCCTCTCATTCACCAGTGCAAGAGGGAGCTCGCTGCTGAGTTTGAGATGAAAGACCTAGGACTGATGCACTACTAGGCCTGGAGGTCTGGCAGAGACCTGGCGATATTTTCCTTTCTCAAGGAAAATACATTGTGAAGCTTCTAGAAAGATTTAGTATGGTGGACTACAAGTTCGTGTCGACACCGATGGAGCTCAACTTGAAGGAGTTGAGTGGCAGCACTGCTGGGCCCGTATTGACAAATCCTATTGAGTATCGTCAACTTGTAGGGGCCTTGATGTTCTTAGTGAACACCCGTCCGGATGTATGTTTTGCAGTGAACACTTTGAGTCAACACATGGTTGATCATAACATTCACTGGGTTGGTGCCAAGAAACTCTTGAGATATCTTTGGGGCATGATAGACCTTGGGCTGAGATACACTGCCAAGAGCATGACACTCCTTGGTTATACTTATGTTGATTGGGCTGGCAGTGTGGTGGATCACAAGAGCACATCTAGATGCTACTTCACATGTAGATCTGCTTCAGGCAGGAAACTAAAGTCGGTAGCCTTGAGCATCGCTAAGGCCGAATACATTGTAACATGTATGGCCTGTTGTGAAGTCACTTGGTTGTGAAAGCTCTTTAGTGAGCTATTCAAGCATGTGCTAGATGCCACTGTTATCCTTTGTGATAACTAGAGGGGGATTCATTTGTCATAGAATCTCGTGTTCCACGATCGATCCAAGCATGTTGATGGCTGGTACCACTTTATCCGGGATATGGTACAGCAAGGCGCCGTAAGGCTCGATCATAGGAACTGATGAGAAGGTCGCGGATATTCTCACTATGCCCTTGGGGAAGGTCATGTTCCTAACCTTCTATGAGAGTCTTGGAATCGTGGAATGACCCTATTCTAAGGGTCCTGTTGGACGATGAGCTCTAGGAGCTCTAGGGGGCTTTGGGGATAGCTGCTTGGAGCTATAAGCAACCACAGGGCTAGGCTTGCTGAACCTTGTTGGTGTGCTTGGGTCCCACCGTGATGATTGAGTTGGTTCGCCTCTCATGATTTTTTTGTCGTATGCATCCTACCCATTTGAGTTCCAGACTCATGAGAAGTACCTCTCATTTGGCCAATGAGGTGGGAAAGGCTAGAGACTAGTAGAAAAGTCTGATGTACGTATCAGAGATTGTCGTACTCTCTATCTAGGATGACACGTGTCCAACCATTTGATCTGGGATCAAGTCTAGTGAGGTTTCGGACCTCCTACTGACTTCGGGTCAGATAAACCAACTTCGGGTTGGTATGTGACTCTTTGAGTCCATGTGAGGTTTCGGACCTCCAACTGACTTGAGGTTAGTGAGACTAACTTTGGGTTAGTATATATGACTCTCTTGAGTCCAAGTGAGGTTTCGGACCTCCTACTGACTTCGGGTCAAGTAAACCAACTTCGGGCTAGTATGAGACTCTTTGTGAGTCCGATCGAGGTTTCGGACCTCCAAGCTGAATTTGTCATTCGGGGAATGATGTCTTTGTGACTGACCCACTTCTGTTCTGAAATAAAGAGGCCAACAAAGCAAGTTACGACGGGAGGACGCATGATGTTTGATTGCACAGGTGGATGGATTTCTCCCTAGTTGAGAGGGAGTGTTAAAATTGGAAAACTAGGTCCAAACTCCATGTTGTGATGCTCAGATGGAGATACCAATATTTGTATTGGTTTCCTCTTTCGGGGAGGTGTAAGATTGATCTAAAATTTATCTTAATCTGATGAGCAGAAAATTTATTTTGAATTTATTTTTAATAATTTCAAATATGTGCAAGTCAGCCTTAAGATTTTACACCCCCAGCAGATGTGTCACACACCTCAGTGATTGATCTAAATAGAGTCAACATTGGAGGAATTTTTCACTCATCTCATCCTCACACATCATCTCCTCCTCTGATTTAGTACGAGCTCCTTGGAAGCAGTTTCGTTTCACACGTGGAAAGAAGGACAAATTTATTGCAACTAGGGTTTGGACGAATTTACTACAGCTAGGGTTTCCATGCAAGTTTGAACAGCATTGACTTTGGTCAACGCATGGTCCAAATAGGTTGAAAATTGGTGGAGACTTCGATTTTGGAAGGTCGTACATATTGGCACAAGAACTAAGGTCAAAAGGTTGACCAAAGACTGAGCTGTGTTGACTTTCTTGCTGCTGTCCTGTGTTGACTTTTATGGACAACGTTGAATTTTTTGGGTTGACTTTGAGTCGACCGTGTGAGTATTTTGAGGGTTGTTGTGACACATGCAGGGTTGGCTGATGAAGGAGACTTTTCTAGTTGAAGCATCCTGTTGACCGCCGTAACGCACCACCAAATTTTTCTATTTCTGGTTTGTCTTTTGTAGATCCATTGGTATGTTCTATCAACATTTTACTTGATTTTTTAAGTGATTGCTGTAATAAAAAGTAAATTTGCATCAAGCATAAAACATCTACATAAATTTACACTTATAGAACATGGAAATAAAAATGCTGAGTCAAAACTACCTCAATCTCAAAAATAATCTACTTTGATTCAATGAGGTTTTGGTGAATGACCAAACTGGCTAATGCTTGTCCAATTTAAATAGCCTTTTCAAGTGGTCATTGCTTTCACCTTTCACCAATTCTCTTATAAATCATTATCTAAGGGATCATCAAGCTTACATTTTTACAGACACACAAGTGACACAACTGAAAATCAATAACATACATTTGGAAGGATATGTCACAAGCATAATAGAAATCTTATTTGAGTGCCAATAAAACTTTTTCCTTCATTTATTCAGTTGAAAAATTATATTCAGAAATTATCCTTTATGACAATGTTAGACAAAGACATCAAGTCAATTAATGCACCTGAAAAATCCATTCCTATTGAATGATCTAATGGAAAAAATAACAAAGACTCATGCTCTGCATAACTATTTTTTTTTTTTCATTTATATTTGAACCCTAAAAAAATTCTTTGAGAGAATCCCAAGTAGCCAATTCCATGTAGCTATCTATAATCCATATAAAAAAAAAACCTAAGTTGGAAATCCTTGTCACTTGACTTGTATGTTTCTTCCATGCTTGAAAGTGAAAATCGTTGCTAAAACGATTGAATTTAAATTATGATCATCAAAACTGAAGGGCACCGCAAATAATCTTGAGAAAGATGATGGAGATCAAAATGATGCAAATTTAGATCTCACTAAGACTGAATAGATGTAGAGACCCAAGGAACACATGAACATTTCATTATTGAAATATCAAAGCACCAAGAATGACATACAACTCTACACCTACATGTAAGCTCTGGAAAACATAGAATAGAAATTTCCAATCTTGTTAGCCTTTTTTTTTCAATGTTTTCACATGGAGAAAAAAAAAACCAAAAAAAAAGGCTAACAAATCTATGAATTTTAATTGCTAAGAAAACATGAATAGCATGTCAAATCCTCTCTGCCATGGGAAACATCTTTGAATATTTCTAAAGGACTTCCTGTAACTTAATTTGTTAAGTCAAGGTTTATCTAAACAAAGTCTACTGATTGAATGAAGGTTGAAACAGATTTGACCAGAGATGTAGTTGCCTCAAGAGAAGAAAGGAATTTTGTTAAGGTCCACAAATGACCAAAATAGATCAAATGGATTTAAAAGTAAAGCAAGCTACAATAATAATGGGAGTGTGACTAAGGCATATCTAATCTAGATTAGTAGAAGGAAACACAATACAATATAAAGAGGAAAACCCAAATAGATAAATCCTAGACAAAGAAATAGAGACCAACCTTGTGTGAGGGGAAAATAAAGGAAGAAGAAGCACTACTATGGAAGAAAGGGTTGGCCAGGTCATGAGAAAAAGGGTAGTTGTGAATGTGAAATCTAAAATTATTTCTAGCAAAACCACAAATTGAAGCCACGTACAATGAAATAGGTAACCGGGAGGAAAATATTCTAATCACGTTACCCACCAACTTTTGGAAAGTGGGTAACACGAGATTTATACCATTTTAACACTGGTACACTAAAGTTTAAACCCTCCCAAAAAAAAGAGTTCAATTTGTTGTTTTTGTAGACATCGTGGAAGGCAACACAACAATAATAAAAGTAGCACAAACAGAATGAATAAAAGCCTGAAAATCCTAAATTACTGTGTAATTAAAATATGACAAGATGAGCTTTCAATTTTATGCTTCCCACATAAATGACGTGTAAAAGAAGTAAAAATGTGGATTGATACAAGATCAGAGTGGAATGGTAGAGACCAGAATACCCAAAGTAGCAACAGAAACATTGAATATAACACATAAAGGTGGCAAAGATAACTCCAGAGTACAATAATGATGATGAGTTGCACAACGATCCCAAAGGAAGAGTTCTAAAATATCTCAACTCTAATGTTTATTACTAACATAACCCCAAATTGAAACCAAGCACAATAAAATATGAAATCAAAAGCATAATATTCCACTCACATTACCTACCCATTATTGTGAAATGGCCAACACGAGGTACATAGTGTTATGATATAGTAAGCTCTCCCAAAATGAAAAGGGGTCGACCTATAGTTTTTACAGACACTATAGTGGCCAACATAAGAATAATAGTAGTAGAACACGCAGAAAGAATAAAATTCTTAATAGCCTAAAATATAGTGTGATAAAGTCAAATAGGATGAGCTTCAATGTTTGTGCTACATGTAAAATGAAATGAAACAGAAGTGAGAAATGCATATTGATACAAGACTGGAGTTGAATAGTACGAACCAAATTACCTAAAGCAACCTAAGAAACACCAAATATACAAAAAATAGGTACAGACTATTGATTATATGGTTACCTTTAATCATTTTTATGGATGGCCTTGAGTAGCAAAGCATCGAATGTCATTACTCGTGGTGAATATTTAAATAATGGCCAGAGAGAAACAATGCTAAGCTAAGTCACGTAGCCGAATAATTAAGCGCATGTCTATAAGGGGGTGGAAAGATGTAAAGTTCCCGAACATGAAAAAAATAAAGGTAGGGTATAAAAGGTTTAAAGCAAAGAGTATTATAACAGAGCCTGACTCTACTTTATGCACGTGGTATGAGTCTCTGCATGTGCTATTCCGGGGGGGTCAAGGAGTGGAGGAGGGTGATAGAGCCATACTCCCGTGAAATTGCGGTGACGTGTCACGGGGGTCAACACAATGTAAGGGTTATATAAGGAGTAAAGCGCAGGTCTTAAAGTCGTCACGCTATGTATTTCATGTTCCACGAAGAGTGGGTTTTGAGAACAGAGCTGCTTACACAGCACAAAGGTAAGGCAAAGTCCTTAGGGAACTGGTACTGAGGCCCGTACCAGTATTAAACCCGACACACGGCGTTCACCTACCTACAGTTAAATGCCCAATCCCTATGCGCTACGTTCTCCATTGTCAGTTTCCTTACGACGCTCACCCCACTTGCTTCACCATTCCGCCTTTCCCCAAGAATCCATAGTTCTACATAACGGTCCCTCGTCTTTTACTGAAGTAAAACTTACAGGTATTCGACTAGGGTATAAACAAAAGTGGGAGCCCAGTGCTAGGTCCACCCAGTCACTGTCAGTACCCCCCATGTCGCTTTCCCGAGCAGATTTCCCACTGCACAGGTATTCTGTCCCTCATACCCCCTCTGGTTTCCTTTTGTTTTTAAAATTTTTGCATATCAGACATGGGAAAGGTCACTCCCAAGAAGACAGAACCAGAGGCCCCTTAAGTCCGTGAAACCAGAAACCCTCCAGGGTTTGAACCTTTCTTAGACCTGCAAGTCGAAATCTGTGATCTGAAATACCCATTTCCCATCAGCAGTATCAAACCTGATCTCTTTAGAATACATATCGAAAAAAGGGATAGATATCAAGTGGTTTTATCTGGTCTATACCATCAAATAACCCCTCCAGTTTATTCGGTGGTCAAGTTTATCTGTTGGCTCAAAGATTCCTACGACGAACGTCGAGGCATGTTTATCTCGGCTTAAGGGAACATGATATTTTCTCTTTCCCGCGACATTATCAGAAAATCCCTTCATTTTCCCACTAACACAAAATACAACAGTTTCAGTGAAATGACCCTAACCCCTCAATTTGCAAAATTTCCATGGGAGCAGCAAGGAGATTTCATCTCCTCCATAACCGAAAACTAGACCACATCTCTTCCTTCTGCAGAACCTTTCCCTTTGAGTTTGTTCAAAGAAAAAGTGTAGCACATTCTTGCTCTCATTGCAGGTCTATTAGGTGTGGAAGGTTTGGGGAAAATATCCAGGGCATGTGTCACTTTCTTATGGTTAATGTCTCAAACTAGGGTAGTTCTAGACATTCCTGGTTTCCTGGCCTCCACCATTTAGATCCAGTTCCAATAACTCTCAGAAACTGGTCACTTCCACTATTTTTCTGTGGTTTTCTACCTCTTCCTTTATTAGCATTCTAATAAATTTGAATATTTGGGTTTAGATAAGGTGTATAAGGTAAATTCTCAACCCAGACCAATTTTTTACTGGAGCTTTGCAACACATCAGTTACCGAATGGGGTGGGCTATTCCAGATTTCTAAATGAGTTCATGCCTATTGCCTACACTATCATCCACGACTCTCCCTCACCTATGGATTTTCCCGAGATGAAGAGATGGTTACAGGCTAGTCAAGCCCAAAGTACTGGGTATTGGTACCTGTTTGATAATTACACTGAAATTCGAGTTTATGGAGCTGAAGTTCCCCCCTATCAGTTGCCTGTGTTCCCTGCCCGACAGATTTATGCCTTGGAGTACATCCGACAGACTCTAAAATCTGATCAACTCCATTTCCTCCCTGCAAAAAAGGGGTTTATCCTTAAACTTCCCATTACAATTGGCCCTTTTGTTGTCAATTCAAGGCACGCCCTCCCCATCGTTGAGAAGCTGCTTCAAGACATGGATTTTAGACAAGGGAAATTTTGGCCCTACGATCCGAGGGGCATCATCTCTAATAGAAGGAGAAGGAACAAATCAACTCCTTATGTGCATGAAATAATACCGTTCATACAATGCAGGGCTAATCTTGAAACTTGGCCTTTTCTTTCGCAGATGGAGACAGATTCAACTGCGACAGGGGAAAAGGCATAGGCAGCTTCAGGAAGAGAAGCTGGTAAAGTTCTAGAAGTGGAAGAAGTAGGTTCTCCCCCTCCTAAAAGGTAGAAAAAAGTGACAAGTGAAGCAGAAAGTATAGGGGAAGAACAGTTGCTCGAATCAGAAATACCATATGGAAAACCCGATGAGAGAAGGATAGGGCTCAAGGTGTTACGAGATAGTGTTACATCTTTTGACTACTCAGAAGTCTCATAGGCTATCAGAGCTGACACTTCACAGATTGCAACCAAAAGAAGCCTGAAAGCGATAGCCAGCAGAGATAAGTATAGGGCCGAGCTAGAAGGATTCGTAGAGAAATACCATACCAGGATTTCAGCCTCGATGAACTTGGACACATAACATCTAGTGATGGCCATGGCTCAGGCCATTTTGGACCTGGATGCAGGTACTACCAATTACAGAGTGCTAGAGTACGCAGTTGACATTTCAAAGGTGCTAGCAATTGATAAATGCAACCTATTTCAGGTGGTTGGCGATATGTTAAAAGACGAATTGATGCGGCTTACGATCACTTTAAAAAATTTGGAGACCAAGCATTCCCAAGTGAGGGAGAACTTCATAAGAGAACATGTAAACTCCCGGGCCCTCGCAAATAAAATACGTTCTCTCCAGGATTCGATTAAAGGAAAAGAGACCGGTGAAGCCAATCCGCGGCGCAACCTCATCCATGAATTGTAGAAGGAAGTGGCATCCCTGAAATGCAAGATCAGCATACCGGCCTCCCATCATGCACAAAAAGCCGAATTAGCCGAGGCAGAAAAAAGATAAAGTAGACTTGATTGATTCTCTTGCAAAGGAGAAGGAAGAAAAGGAAAAGATAGCAGAAGTTATGGTTGTTCTTCAGGGCAGGCTAATGACATTACAAACAACTTGGTTGGTGATATGTTAAAATACGAATTGATGCGGCTTACGATCACTTTTAAAAAGTTGGAGACCAAGCATGCCCAAGTGAGGGAGAACTTCAGAAGAGAATAGGTAAATTCCTAGGCCCTCGCAAATCAAATACATTCTCTCTAGGAGTCGATTAAAGGAAAAGAGACCGGTGAAGCCAATCCACAGCGCAACCTCATCGACGAATTGCAGAAGGAAGTGGCATCCCTGAAATGCAAGATCAGCATACCGGCCTCCCATCATGTACAAATAGCCGAATTAGCCTAGGAAGAAAAATATAAAGAAAACTTGGCTAATTCTCTTGTAAAAGAGAAGGAAGAAAAGGAAAAGATAGCAGAAGCGATGGTTGTTCTTCAGGGCAGGCTAACAGCATTACAAACGACTTGGGATACACATAATTGTGCACCACTGCCAGCCCAACCGGAAACTAGTTCGTTGTCTGAACAATTGACTACAAAAGTGGCTCAAACGAGGCATTAGAGAAGCAGGTTTCTACAGCGAGACTAAGAATCAGTGAGATGGAAGTTGTCTTGGCCGAAAATTCCAAGAAGATCGAGGCTATGAGAAAGAAAGTCGAGCATGAAAAAAAAGGAGAAAGCCAACTAGCAGAAGACCATCAACGAACTCAACAGTCGCCTGAAAGGTAATATCACCCTCAGGGATGCTAGACGAATAATCTGGTCAGAAATTATCGTGGCAGTAAAAGGGCATTGGGATTTTCTAAAGGTCATCGAAGAAGTAAAGTCATCCGTGCTTTATCTCAGAAGAAAGATTCATGAGGGCAATACTGATATATCCAGTAGAGCACAACACGCAAGAAGTTATATCTCTTTCTTGAAAGGGTTGAAGTCTGAAGACGTGGAGAAGCATGTTATAGAAAGCAGGTTCAAGCAGGTAATTGAATGTCATAAAATAATTGATAAGGAGTCTGCCCGCACCATAGCTTCCAGAACCTTGGAAAACATGGCAGTCAATTTGGATCGATTTGAAATGATTTGGGCCGAGATCACAACAGTTAGGCTTCCATCATGCTGGGGTCCTACTCCTACTATGCTACTACCATTACCAACATATGAGGCACGTCTCAAGGAGGAGATGAACTGGACAGATGTACTGACAGATAAAACCACCCGGCTGAAAGCAGAGACTATAGTTTCAACACTCCGTTAAGAATTTGCCCTCCTGCACCTGGTAAAGCAGAAAATTTCCACTGATGCAAATTTTGATGATCTCACTCAATCCTATATCAGAGTGGAAGGATTCACATCAATGCCTGAACTCGCAGCAGACAGTCAACAAAGGTGCACTAAGTATGCCAGTCTATTGTCTAGCTCATCAGCAAATGTTCCGCCACCTGTGTTTGCAACCGCATGGACTCCATCGCACCAGTGAATGTTGTTAATTCATGATTCAGCCCCAGTGGCCTTTTACTTTTACTTTACTTTGTTACTTTTAAATTTCGAGTGGAATTGACATTTCACTCCTACATTTTACTTTTGGTTGAAAACTGTTGTTTAATATTTTTGTTTGGAAACAGCCGTGAGCCTAACTGTAAGTGATGAGATGCCCCTATTCCTCATCATGAATTTTGGTTATTTTTGATTGAGACCTCAAACTGATTACTAGCACGCGGGGAAGATATTTTTCCCAAAAATATCTTCCTGCTCATGTTTCTGAGGATTCTATATAAACAACAATGACATAGGAAAAAGGGTTCCAGATTTTCAGAAGAATATGCTGTGAAAGAATTTTGTATGCATTTTGCTGAACTTTAATATGAATGCTAAGAGCCCGTTGGGTTTCAGTGATGAGGAGTTCCATCTTTAATGAGGATTCTAGTCTTTGTGATTTACAGTGTGTAACTCTCCCCTATATATTATAGTTTAACTATTCCTTTTGTTTACATCCATTTCTCTTGTATCATGTTCTAGAATGCGAGTGGCTCACTGGTTTTGGTATGAATTTATCCTAGTTGGTACTTATGCTAGAACCTGTCCAAAACTTTAAATATGGCTCAGGCGTGATATGCTATTTCATTTTCCATTTCAACCGTACTTATGCTATATTAGTTACTATGGGATGTTATTTTTAAAATGTTATTGACATGTGTGGATTCTTAATTCATAAGCCCATTACATGTCGATATTTGTTTCTGGATATTATCTCAAGGATAGTTAGTATTCTCTCTATATTTCATATGCAGTAAACGTCTTCTGATTATTCATCTCTGTGAAGTATTTTAGAATCGAACCCTCCTTATAGAAATCTGCCTTTGAATTGTCTGATACATTCGTATTAGAGTTTCACACTTTGCCTCTACAATATTGCTTTCCCTGTGTCAAATTTTTGAAGGTTTTGGTCCCATTCGAATTAAACCTTCTTGTTCCTATAAGATAGCATGAGAGCATTTTTCTGATAACTTTCCATGTTATATCATATGCTCCTTGCTGTATAAGATGTCCTAGGCACTGGTCTTTCACAACCCAAGGTTGTCTCTAGGATTGACAACATCTTTTTGGCATCGTTGTCGGGGATACGAAGTTGAGAAAATTTAAATCCCTGAGCCTCGACAAAACCTTATTCACTCTTCAAATAGGTGAGCATGAAGAGTTGAGAGTTGTATATCCCTCACCTTGGTAAATCCACAGTCATTTATCAGATAAACTTACTTGCAGTCCTGGCTCCTCGTAAGCCACACCTGAGGTCAGATACATCTCAGCCAAAGACACCTTTTGTGTCTGACCTAGAGAATATCCTACATAGGAGGAGTTGGAGGGAAAGACAATCAGTCCACACTGAGATCCCTGAATTCTCTTTAGAAGACTTTCCATCCTCCTCCTCTCAAGTTGCCCAAGTGGAAGGTCCCGACTCCACTGTGGGAGATACCGATTACTACTCAGATAGTCCACCTCTGGGAAACATCCGAATCAAAGACAAATCTGAATCAATAGATACCACACATTACACTCTTCACCCCACTCCAGAGGCCGAAGAGGTCAAAGAAGTCACTGAAGTATCTACTATTAATAGTTCGTCTTTGCCATCAACATCCCAAGCTGTTGTTCAATACATTCCTATTGTCATTCATACTTCACTTCCACCTCCTCCTCCTCTTACGCATCAAACTCTTGCACTACCTCCACCTCCCCTAATGGCCAATGTCCCTGGCTTCTTGTTGAATAAGTATTCCCCCGTGGCATTACCTCAAGTATTGAATGATATGCCACAGGACTATCTGAAGATCTTACCCCGATTCAATGGGGAAAATGAGATTGAAGCTCAAAAGCATCTTGAGGTATTCTTCTCTCTTGCAGAGAACTTCAATGTGGAACATCTAGATGTAGTCTTAAGACAGTTTGTTCAATATCTTGATGGCAAAGCCAGAAAATAGTTTAAGACATTGGGAGACCGTTCCATCACCACTTGGGAAGGAATGGAAGATACTTTTATCAGAAAATGCGGGGAGAAGAAAGATCATGGACATTGTCTTACTGAGTTTAACACACTCAAGAAAAGACATAATGAAGGGGTGTCAGAGTTCATCAAGAGGTTTAACAAATTGTATTTGAGCCTTCCTGCTGATATGAAACCTCATCAAACTGCTACTAAAGTTGTTTTCGTAGCAGCTTTTGACTCAGAATTCGGTTTCTCTCTAAGAGAAAGAAAGCCTGCCACCCTGGATGATGCTCAAACAGATGCACTAGAATTGGAGGAAAATTTTGCCTCCACTGGTAAATCAAAGGGAAAATTAGACCAAGATGCTAGAATAAAGGGCAAAGAAGAGGTGTCTACTTCTAGCTAAGACAGAGACTCAGCTGATAAAAAAATTGAAGAGATGAACAAAATGATAAAGAAACTTTCAATTAAGCTGGTCAAGCTTGAACTAGAGGCCAAGAATTCATCCTCCAAGAATTTCCAGAATGCTCAAAACAGGGGTTACAACCCTTAGTAAAGAAAACCACCCTTGCAGATACTGTAAAGGGAATGGAAAGAGAAACAAGATCAGGTACCACACCCTCTGTACTTGGAAGGTCAGGTAGATGGTCCCACCGAAGACACCACTTATGAGCAAGAGGAGGCATACCTTGCTTTTTCAAATAGTGATGAAGTAGAGTGTCCCCTGCAAGAAAGTGATGAAGTGGAGATTCCATCACATGAGGAAGAGAAAGTCAAAGAAACCACCGACGATCTTGAGATTGATGACTACTGTAAGAAGTTTGTCGATTTCATGCAAGCACAGTTTAATAGAAGATATGACCTCAAATCTTCTAGGAAAAGAACTCGCACTCAGGATCAGGAGGATGACACACCTCAGAAGGAAGCATCTTCTCAGAAGGAGACAACAACACAAAGGGCCACAGACAAAGGTAAGAGGCCTCTTAACGAATCTGTGCAGTCTGGTGATCAAATTCCTTCGTCTTCACAAGTGGCCACTCCCCATAATGTCAAGTCAGTCACAAAAGAAGTCAAACCCCTGGTCCAAAGCAAAGAGTCAAAGGAGATTATAACAGAAAAGCCTTCCTCTACCTTTAGTTTACAAAAGGAGCTTGAGAAGGTAAAAATCCCAGTTCCCTTGACTGAATTGTTGAAGCAGCCTGCATATCAGTCTCAGGTCACATCCTTTATGCTTCCCCCAGAAGTAGCACATATCCCAGACAGTCTGAACCTTCACAAAGAAAGACCCATGGTTGTATTTGGCCCACATGTTGAGGAATTATATGCCTCTACTCCCCCCTTTTATGTGTCCTTAGTAATTCATGACTTGCTATTACATAACTATATGTTAGATTCAGGAGCTTCTCATAACCTATTGCCCCTATCAGTCATGGAACAACTAGGATTACTAATCACCCGTCCATACAAGGAACTCTACTCATTTGATTCCAAAAGAGTTAAATGTCTTTGTATGATCAAGGATTTGGTAGTCAATTTGGCCTAGATCCCAGCAAAAAGTGTGGACTTTGTGGTGGCTGACATCCCAGCTCGCTTTGGCATGTTGCTGTCAAGGTCCTAGGGGACCAAAATTGGAGGTTCAATCAAGTTGGACCTAACATATGCTACTATCCTGGTTTTTGGTGGCTAGGAGAGGAGGTTGTATAGGGAAACAAGATTCGTCAAGATGGTCACTAAGGCTGACAACTCGGTCAATTCTCCAATCTATAGTAAAGAGGGAGATTTCTCCTGTTTGATGTTGGAGGAAGATCAAGATTATTCTCAAGAACCATCGTTTTGCCAGATAAAGACCGAGCAGTCCTTAGAAAGCTGTGAAGCAGGAATCTGGACACTTCACTTTGACGGAGAAAATTCCAGAGAAGTTAATGGGGCTAGAGTACTATTGATTTCCCCTATAGGCCAATGGGTCCCATTGTCTTTCAAGATAGAGTATGAAGCCACTAATAATGTGGCCAAGTATGAAGCACTTATGTTAGGATTACAGATAGCTAGAAGCATGAATATACAAAGTTTAAAAGTTCTGGGAGATTCGGAACTGGTGGTTAGACAAGTGAAGAACCAGTGCCAAACCAAACATCCTAGGCTGAGGGCTTATAGGAACTAAGTTTGGGACATGGTGGAAAATTTTTTCTTGGCATTTAATATTTAGTTCATGCCCAGAGAGCAGAATAGGATGGCGAACTCCCTTGCAGTTGCTACTAGTACATTCCACCCACCTCAAAACCCTCTCCTAAGATATGAAATTGAAGTGCGTTATCAACCATCAATCCTAGACAACATCAAACATTGGTAGGTGTTTGAGGATGAAGACCAAGTGAAAATATTTCTGGAAACAATTGGGGAATTCTCAAACATTGAGATTGATGCTTGCGAAGAAGAAGAGGCTGAGGACATTTCAGAAAATAAATGGGAAGAAAAGGTGGTTGGCCATAAATTCTTACAACTAGAGGGGAACGCTATACCTAGAGGACTGGTACCTCTAGAATGGTTGTTTGATAGGAATGATGTCCCACTGCAGCCAAAAAAAGTGGTAGAAGAGAACCAGGTAGAAGATCTAAACCTTGGTACTGATGTTGACCCCAAAATTGTGAAGTTGTCCAAGAAAGTCCCACAGGAATATAAGGAGCTCTACCAGAAATTATTCTAGTCATATAAAGATGTGTTTGCATGGTCTTATCAGGACTTAAAAACTTTCGACATCAGCATCATGCAACATAAAATCCCTCTGAAAGGAGATGCAAAGCCGCATAAACAGAAGCTTAGATAGATAAATACCCCGCTGATTCCCTCCATTGAGAAAGAAATTAAGAAACTGTTGAAGGCCAAAATCATTGTTCCATTAAGGTACTCTGAGTGGGTAGCAAACCTAGTCCCTGTCCGGAAAAGGAATGGAGAGATAAGGCTATGTGTTGATTTCTGAAATTTAAACTGAGCATCCTTAAAAGATAATTATCCACTACCCAAGATGGATCACATTCTACACAAAGTAGTGGGAGATTCCTGGATGTCGATGATGGATGGATTCTCTGGTTACAATCAGGTGGCTGTACTACCAGAAGATCAGAAGAAGACTGCCTTCACCACACCATGGGGTACGTTTATGTATGCCAGGATGTCGTTTGGGTTGATTAATGCAAGGGCCACTTTCCAAAGGGCCATGGAAATTTCCTTTGTTTGGGAGCAAGATAAGTTTGTGGTGGTCTATCTAGACGATATCACTGTGTTTTCAAAAGATGACGCAGAGCACATTGTACACTTGCGTAGAATTTTCGAGAAGTGCATAATGTACGAACTTTCTCTCAACCCACAGATGTCATTGTTTGCATTGGAAGAGGGTAAAATTTTGGGACATATTGTGACCAAATATGGAGTAAAAATTGATTTGAAGAGATTTGAAGTCATAAATGGCATTTCTCTCCCCAGAAATAAAAAGGAGGTGCAGGTGTACCTAGGGTGCATTAACTTTCTAAGAAGGTTTATCCATAACTATGCAGAGATAGTTAGACATATAACTGACATGCTGAAGAAAAATAACAAGGTGAAGTGGTCCCAGGGATCATGAGAGACCTTTTCCAGGATAAAAAATGCCTTTGCAGAAGCCCCAGTGCTAGCTGGACCAGACTATGCCAAACCCTTCATGATCTTTTCATTTGCATCACCTCATATAGTGGCCGGAGTTTTATTGCAGAAAAATAAAGAGGGGTATGAGCAGCCCATTGCTTTCTTCAGCCAAGTGCTCTGTGATGCAGAGTTGAAGTATAACATATTAGAAAAGCAAGATTATGCTCTGGTGAAATCTCTTAAGGCATTTCGTATGTATGTTTTGCAATCACATATCACTGGGTTTGTGCCTATAGTAGCTGTGAAGGACATCCTTATTCAAGGGGATATCAAAGGAAAGAGGGGAAAATGGATTGCCAAAATACAAGAATATGAGCTAAACATTCACCCTACCAAACTGATTAAAGGACAAGGATTAGCCAAAATCCTGTCTGAATGAAACTGTCAGACTCTGGGTATAAACCTCTCCATGATAGCAAATGAAGAGCTCGAGAAGAAGGAAGAGCAGTGAGGAGTAGAGATAGCTACTCAGAAGACGCATATGAAGTATCTCATCAGCTCGTGGTACAAGGAGATCATGGAGTATCTTCTGACACTTAGTTGCCCTCCTAGATGTGACAAAGATGAATACAGAACACTAAGGTTGAGATCACATAAATTCATTGTTGCCAATGGCCGGTTGTATTGGCGAGATCCTTCAGGAATTGTACTCTTGTGTCTCACAGAGGACGAGGTAGAAAATATAATGGCCGAATTTCATGAAGGAATCTATGGGGGTCATTATAGCTGGAGGGCCACTGCTCACAAGATCCTGAAGGTTGGTTTCTTCTTGCCCAAAATCTTTGGAGATGTGTTTTCCCGGGTTTGAGATTGTGAGAAATGCCAAAGATTTTCTGAAAGACAGAATTTGGCACCTCTACCAATGATCCATGTTCACGTGGACAAACCATTCCAGCAATGGGGAATTGACTTTATCGGTGAAATAAATCCCCCATCGAGTGGTCAGCACAAGTGGATATTAACCGCTACAGATTATTTCACAAAGTGGGTGGAGGCTATACCTGCGAGGAATGCAACAGATACTGTGGTAATGAAATTTATGGAAGAGAATATTATATCCCGATTTGGCTGCCCTGCCAAGATAGTGACCGATAATGCCCAGGCCTTTAAGTCTGCAAAGTTTGTCAGTTTCTGCCAGCAGTATAACATTGCGTTGGGTCTCTTCATGGCCTATTACCCATAAGGAAATGGCCTGGAAAATTCTTCAAATAAGACCCTGGTGAGAGCACTGAAAAAAGCGATCAACAAAAATCAGAAAAATTGGGACTCCCAGTTGAAATTCGCTCTATGGGCCAACAGGATCACCAACAAGAGATCAACGGGGAAGTCCCCATATGAATTAGTATATGGGAGGGTACCAGTATTCCCTGTACATTTAGCCTTACCAGTAGCCCGATTCATGCAAGAAAGCCAAGAAGAACCCGATGATGTGACCAGGAGAATCAATCAACTGGTAGAGTTAGAAGAAACATGAAACCAGGTAAGTCGGAGGCTAACTGAATACCAAGATAAGATGAAGGATGTTTTTGACCAGCATGCCAAGGACAGGAAGATGCAAGCTAGGGATTTAGTGCTTAGATGGGATATTCGAAGAGCTAATAAGGGGAAACATCGTAAATTTTACTCACTATGGTTCGGCCCTTTCAAAATTGTGAGGGCAACAACACATTCAGGTTGGAAAATTTACAAGGAGACTTGCTTGATGCCCCTGTAAATGGTCAGTTCCTCAAACCTTACTTCCAGTTCTGATTCAGGCCGAGAGAGCCTGATGTATTATAATGTACATTAGTTTTCTGCTTTCATCTTTGTTTGAATGATGTTTATCGTGATGAATCATGAAGAGAAAAACAAAAACTGCTGAAGAGTGGTGTCCACATGAAATATTAACAAGTGGTTTGCGAAGTTCTCGACACGCCCAAGGATGAACGTGTTGCCCCCAGGTGGAGCCAATGTTGATTATATGGTTACCTTTAATCATTTTTACGGATGGCCTTGAGTAGCAAAGCATTGAATGTCATTACTCGTGGTGAATATTTAAATAATGGCTGGAGAGAAACAATGCTAAGCTAAGTCACATGGCCGAATAATTAAGCGCATGTCTATAAGGGGGTGGAAAGACATAAAGGTTCCGAACATGAAACAAATAAAGGTAGGGTATAAAAGGTTTAAAGCAAAGAGTATTATAACAGAGCTCAACTCTACTTTATGCACGTGGTATGAGTCTCTACATGTGCTATTTCGGGGGGGTCAAGGAGCGAAGGAGGGTGATAGAGCCATACCCTTGCGGAATTGCGGTGACGTGTCAAGAGGGTTGACATGATGTAAGGGTTATATAAGGAGTAAATCGTGGGTCTTAAAGCTGTCATGTTGTGTATTTCATGTTCCACGAAGAGTGGGTTTCGAGAACAGAGCTCCTTACGGGGCAAAAATATAAGGTAAAGTCCTTAGGGAACTGGTACTGAGGCCCGTACCAGTATTAAACCTAGCACACGACGTTCTACCTGTAGTTAAAGGCCCAATCCATATGCACCGCGTGCTCCATTTTCAGTGTCCTTACAACGCTCACCCCACTTGCTTCACCATTCTTCCTTTCCCCAAGAATCCTCAGTTCTACATAACAGTCCCCTGTCTTTTACTGAAGTAAAACTTACAGGTATTCGGCTATGGTATAAACTAAAGTGGGAGCCCAGTGCCAGGTCCACCCAGTGACTGTCAATACCCCCCGCATCGCTTTCTCAAGCATATTTCCCACTACACAGGTATTCTGTCCCCCATACCCCCTCTGGTTTCCTTTTGTTTTTAAAAGTTTTGCATATCAGACATGGGAAAGGTCACTCCCAAGAAGATAGAACCAGAGACCCCTCAGGTCCATGAAACCAGAAACCCTCCAGGGTTTGAACCTTTATTAGACCTACAAGCTGAAATCTGTGACCCACAATACCCATTTCCCATCAGCAGTATCAAACCTTAGCTCTTTAGAAGACATGTCGAAAACAAGGATAGATATCGAGTGGTTTTATCTGGTCTATACCATCAAATTACCCCTCCAGTTTATTCGGTGGTCGAGTTTATCTGCTGGCTTAGAGATGACTATGAAAAATGTTGAGGCACGTTTATCTCGGCTCAATGGAACATGATATTTTTTATTTCCCCCGACATTATCAGAAAAGCCCTTCATTTTCCCACTAGCGCGAAATACACTAGTTTCAGTGAAATGACCCTAACCCCTCAATTTGCAAAATTTCCATGGGAATAGCAAGGAGATTTTATCTCCTCCATAACCGAAAACTAGACCACATCCCTTCCTTCTGTAGAACCTTTCCCTTTGAGTTTTTTCAAAGAATATTTGCAGCCCATTCTTGCTCTCATTGCAGGTCTATTAGGTGTGTACTGTTTGGGGCAAACCTCCAGGGCATGCATCGCTTTCTTATGGTTAGTGTCTCAAATTGGGGTAGTTCTAGACATTCCTAGTTTCCTGGCCTCCACCATTCAAACCCAGTTCCAAGAACTCTCAGAAACTGGTCGCTTCTGCTGTTGTTCCATGGTTTTATACCTCTTTCTTTATCAGCATTCTGATAAATTTGAAGGTTTGGGTTTAGATAAGGTGTATAAGGTAAATTCTCAGCCCAGACCAATTTTCAACTGGAGCTTTGCAACACATCAGTTACCGAATGGGGTGGGATATTCCAGATTTCTAAATGAGTTCATGCCTATTGCCTACACTATCATCCACGACTCTACCTCACCTAGGGTTTTTCCTGAGATGAAGAGATGGTTACAAGCTAGTCAAGCCCAAAGTACTAGGGATTCGTACCTGTTTGATAATTACACTAAAATTTGAGTTTATGGAGCTGAAGTTCCCCCCTATCAGTTGCCTGTGTTATTTTCCCGGCGGATTTATGCCTTGGAGTACATCCGACAGACTCTGAAATATGATCAACTCCATTTCCTCCCTGCAAAAAAGGGGTTTATCCTTAAACTTCCCATTACCATTGGCCCTTTTGTTGTCAATTCAAGGCACGCCCTCCCCATCGTTGAGAAGCTGCTTTGAGACATGGATTTTAGACAAGGGAAATTTTGGCCCTACCGTCCGAGGGGCATCATCTCTAACAGAAGGAGAAGGAACAAATCAACTCCTTATGTGCATGAAACGAGACCGTTCATAGAATGGAGGGCTAATCTTGAAACCTGGCCTTTGCTTTTGCAGATGGAGACAGATTCATCTGTGACAGGGGAAAAGGCAGAGGCAGCTTCAGGAAGAGAAGTTGGTAAAGGTCTAGAAGCGGAAGAAGCAGGTACGTCAGAAGCAGGTTCTCCCCCTCCTAAAATGCTGAAAATAGTGACAAGTGAAGCAGAAATTATAAGGGAAGAACAGTTGCTCGAACTAGAAATACCATATGGAAAACCTGATGAGAGTAGGATAGGGCTCAAGGTGTTACGAGATAGTGTTGCGTCTTCTGACTGCTCAGAAGTCTCATAGGCTATCAGATTTGACACTTCATAGATCGCAACCGAAAGAATCCTGAAAGCCAGAGCCATCAGAGATAAGTACAAGGCCGAGCTAGAAGGATTCTTAGAGAAATACCATACCAGGATTTCAACCTCGATGAACTTGGACACATAACATCTAGTGATGGCCATGGCTAAGGCCATTTTGGACCTGGATGCAGGTACTACCAATTACAGAGTGCTAGAGTACGCAGTTGACATTTCAAAGGTGCTAGCAATTGATAAATGCAACCTATTTCAGGTGGTTGGCGATATGTTAAAAGACGAATTGATGCGGCTTACGATCACTTTAAAAAATTTGGAGACCAAGCATTCCCAAGTGAGGGAGAACTTCATAAGAGAACATGTAAACTCTCGGGCCCTCGCAAATAAAATACGTTCTCTCCAGGATTCGATTAAAGGAAAAGAGACCGGTGAAGCCAATCCGTAGCGCAACCTCATCCATGAATTGTAGAAGGAAGTGGCATCCCTGAAATGCAAGATCAGCATACCGGCCTCCCATCATGTACAAAAAGCCGAATTAGCCCAGGCAGAAAAAGATAAAGTAGACTTGACTGATTCTCTTGCAAAGGAGAAGGAAGAAAAGGAAAAGATAGCAGAAGTGATGGTTGTTCTTCAGGGCAGGCTAATGACATTACAAATGACTTGGGATACACATAGTTGTGCACCACCACCAGCCCAACTGGAAACTAGTTCACTATCCGAACAATTGACTACAACAGTGGCTACAAATGAGGCATTAGAGAAGCAGGTTTCTACAGTGGGACTAAGAATCAGTGAGCTGGAAGCTGTCTTGGCCTAAAATTCAAAGAAGATCGAGGCTATGCAGAAGGAAGTCGAGCAGGAAAAAAATGGAGAAAGTCGACCAGTAGAAGACCATCAACGAACTCAATAGTCGCCTGAAAGGTAATATCACCCTCAGGCATGCCAGACAAATAATCTAGTCAGAAATTATGGCGGCAGTAAAAGGACATTGGTATTTTCTAAAGGTCATCGAAGAAGTAAATTCATCCATGCTTTGTCTCAGAATAAAGATTCATGAGGGCAATACTGATATATCCAGCAGAGCACAACATGTAAGAAGTTATATCTCTTTCCTGAAAGGGCTGAAGTTTGAAGACGTGGAGAAGCATGGTATAGCAAGCAAGTTCAAGGAGGCCGTTGAATGTCAGAAAATAATTGATAAGGAGTCTGCCCACACTATAGCTTCAAGAACCTTGGAAAACGTGGAAATCAATTTGGATCGGTTCGAAATGATTTGGGCCGAGATCACAGCAGTCGGGCTTCCATCATGCTAGGGTCCTACTCCTACCGTGCTACTTCCATTACCAACATATGAGGCATGTCTCAAGGAGGAGATGAACCGGACAGATTTAATAACAGATAAAACCACCCAGCTAAAAGCAGAGACTATAGTTTCAACACTCAGCCAAGAATTTTCCCTCCTGCACCTGGTAAAGCACAAAATTCCCACTGATGCAAATTTTTATGATCTCACTAAAGCCTATATCCGAGTGGAAGGATTCGCATCAATTCCTGAACCCGCAGTAGATAGTGAGCAAAGGTGCACTAAGTATGCCAACCTGTTGGCCAGCTCATCGGCCAATGTTTTGCCACCTGTGTCTGCAACCGCATCGACTCCATCGCACCAATGAATGTCGTTAATTCATGATTCGGCCCCAGTGGCCTTTTACTTTTACTTTACTTTGTTACTTTTAAATTTCGAGTGGAATTCACATTTCACTCCTGCATTTTACTTTTGGTTAAAAGCTGTTGTTTAATATTTTTGTTTAGAAACAGCCGTGAGCCTAACTGTAAGTGATGAGATGCCCCTATTCCTCATCATGAATTTTGGTTATTTTTGATTGAGACCTTAAACTGATTACTAGCACGCGGGGAAGATATTTTTCCCAAAAATATATTCCCGCTCATGTTTCTGAGTATTCTATATAAACAACAATGAAATAGAAAAAAGGGTTCCAGATTTTCACAAGAATATGCTGTGAAAGAATTTTGTATGCATTTTGTTGAACTTTAATATGAATGCTAAGAGCCCATTGGGTTTCAGTGATGAGGAGTTCCATCTTTAATGAGGATTCTAGTTTTTGTGCTTTACAGTGTGGAACTCTCCCCTATATGTTATAGTTTAACTATTCATTTTGTTTACATCCATTTCTCTTGTATCATGTTCTGGAATGCGAGTGGCTCATTGGTTTTGGTATGAATTTATCCTAGTTGATACTTATGCTAGAACCTTTCCAGCACTTTAAATATGGCTCAGGCGTGATATGCTGTTTCATTTTCCATTTCAACCGTACTTCTGCTATATTAGCTGCTATGGGATGTTATTTTTAAAATGTTATTGACATGCATGGATTCTTAATTTCGTAAGCCCATTACATGTCGATATTTGTTTCTGGATATTATCTCAAGGACGGTTAGTATTCTCTCTATATTTCATACGCAGTAAACATCCTCTGATTATTAATCTCTATGAAGTATTTTAGAATCCAGCCCTCCTTATAGAAAGCTTCCTTTTAATTTTCTGATACATTCGTATTAGAGTTTCACACTTTGCCTCTGCAATATTGCTTTCCCTGTGTCAAAGTTTTGAAGATTTTGGTCCCATTCAAATTAAACCTTCTTGTTCATATAAGATAGCATGAGAGCCTTTTTCTGATAACTTTCCATGTTATATCATATGCTCCTTGCTGTATAAGATGTCTTAGGCATTGGTCTTTCACAACTCAAGGTTGTCTCTAGGGTTGACAACACGGACTATGACTCCAAACTTCAAAGTACCATAATGATGATGAGTTACACATAAATGAGTTGCATAGAAATCCCAAAGAACGAGTTATTACTAACAGAGCCAGAAATTGAAACCATGAGTAATGAAAGAAGAAAATAGGAACATAATACTCCACTTACATTACTTACCAACTGTCCTAAAGTGGTCGATGTAAGATACATACCATTATAATGATAGAGAAATGTTTAAAGCCTCCCCAAAAATGGTTAAAACTTTAGTTTTTCAAGGCATTTCAGTAGCATTTCAGTAGCCAACACAAAAAAATAACATCATAACAGACAATGAAAAAAAGGTCTGAATAGCCTAAGTTACAATGTGATGAAGGCAGATAAGCTAAGATTCAAATTTAAAGCCACTAGCAGAAATGAAGAGTAAAAGAAGTGAAACGTGTGGATTGGTACAAGATCTGAGTTGAATGGTATAAATCAGGTTACCAGAAATAGCCAAAGAAGCAGTATACGCTAAATATGGATTTTATATACAACTTCAGATCATAACAATGATGATCCCGAGGTTCACATTTAATGCGCACATTAATCCTAAACAAATATGAGAATAACTCCAAATAATCCCTAAATAACCCAAAGGTAACAATAACAAATATATTTCCTGTGCCGTCGAAGGCCGCATTTGGGATCCGGAGGAATAGAAGGTGAATGTGACCTCTTTTTTCTTTTAGTGCGGAGTTTAGCTACCTCTAGAACACGCTTGGTGAACATCTCCATTTTTGCGATCTCGATTCTGGCATACATTTCAGAAAAACTGACAAGGGCATCTACCAATGATTGGATAGGGTTAGTGGACTTGCCTTTGTGTTTCTTCAAAAAGGAGGGGGAGTTGGAGACAGAAGACTTCTTCTGCTTCGGAGGAGGTTCCTTTTCTCGCAAGGAGGAATCCTAGAAGTCTAATATACGATTATTCTTAGAGTTGTAAGAGAAAATATTATTAAGAATGTGGTCCAGAGAGAAGTCGGTGCTGCCAGTATTGTCGACTAAACCCTTGCCTCTGTTGGCACTGGCGAATATCGACAAAACCATGTCCGACATAGACATGGACATGGACATCGGTGGCGGGGGCGGCATGCTCTCACCCGCAAACCCTTCCGGCAGCTCAAAGTCGACGCCCTGGTTGAGCTTGAAGGATGACTGGAAGTCTTCTAGAAGACTCTTCCCTTTGTCGGATCCCGTGGCTGTGGCTGTGGCCATGGCCATGATCTTGTCAATCTTATGGAAAAAGGACCAGTGAATAGAGCTAAGTCCTCTGTTCGTGGCGCAACACTTCTCTAGCTTGTAACGAAAATTAAGATTATCGACCTTGTCATGACATTGCTTCATTGACTTCGAAGCGATGTTGGAGGCTTCGCAGTGGGAATTGACTATGCACATGATGTCATCCTAGTCCTTTATCTTGAGGTATCCCTTGATGCTTTCACATTTATCTCCATAGCTTTTTAATAGCCTTGACACTGTGGAGGGGTGCCATTCGCACCGAGACACTAACGATGTCGATTCGCCCACCACGACCCCTGCCTTGCCATACTAATCTTCATCCTCACTCACGCCCTATGAGAGCTCGACCATTTCTTGTAGGACGACTATGACATTTCCAAGAACGTCGCAGAAGGCCGCCTGTTCTGGGTTAAACTCAAACTTAGCCAATATTTTTTCTCCACATGTCGAAATGTAATTAGCTATAAGGGCGATGAGAAAGCTTTCTGATTCGGTGGGGTCAACAGTGTTTTACCACCCAATCTCATAAAGAGAATGCCTCCGGTGTAATAACATATAATTTTTATCATTCATAATAATTGTATAATGTTCAAACAAGGATAATGATGTTTTTAGATTTACTTGTATCATTAAAGTTCATAATTGAAATTTTATTATTTTATTTTATGGAAAGTTGTATATATGAATGAGATATATAATTTCTTTACTATTTAATATAGAGTTGATAGAAAATGATATTATTAATATTATATGATATGTAATTTATTTTATGTTTCATTTATATTTAATATTTGAAACAAAAATACATTATTTAAAAAAATATTTATTTTTATTTATAAGTAAAATATTTCAATATAGATATTAAATAACATAATTTTAAATATTTCAATGTATGTATTAAATAATACAATTTTATATCAATTTTATATAGAGAAAAATAAGGTAATTTAGTTTAAATTTCTATTTTTCATATTTTCACTTTTCATTATTTTTTATTGCTAAAGAAATGTGTAATATGTTCTATTATTTACATGGGGTTGACATATAAAATTTTAAAAATAATAATAACAAAGATAAGTTTAATATATATTATAAATTAAATATTTGAATGTGCACATAACATCAAGCATTATAAAAAGAAATAATATTTCCTCAATAATTCTTTCTAATTTAAAATATAAAAATGATTTGTAAGTTTTTCAATGTTTAATAAAAAATTGATATATAATATTTAAAAAATAATAATAATAAAAATGATTCAATCAATGCATCTATATATATTTTTCAAATATCAATATATTAATATTTTAATATAAAGAATTTAAATAATAAACAAAATAAAAAATAAAACATCAGTATATTGACATTTTAATATAGAGAATTTAAATAATATGTTGAGATTTTCTTTTAATTAAATTTGGAGAAAATCTCATGAAGGTGACAATAATAGGATTTTTTGCTAAATTGACTCCATCTATTTCTGATGTGGAGTTAATGCATCCTATATTTGTTGTGAGTGAATTTATGATTATGTTTCTATTCATAGCTATAAAATGTAAGCCCGTAAAGGCAAATATGCATGATGAGGGATATAAGGTGAGTGGAAGAGACGAGCAGATGAGAAACTCTGCTATTGTATTTCTCCAGTTGTTGAATGAGATTGGTGATGCCCTGTTAGGTGGACGTAGCCCAGATTGGTTGGGTGAACCACGTTAAAATATCTGTTTTTTTCATGGTTGAATGCTGTGTGTGTGTGTGTTATTTGTTTTATGTTTCCACTGTAATTACTCTAACACTTAGTATCGGTGCTGGTTGTTTGAGCTTCAT
Organism: Pinus albicaulis; assembly: GCA_034641835.2. Taxonomy (NCBI): domain Eukaryota; kingdom Viridiplantae; phylum Streptophyta; class Pinopsida; order Pinales; family Pinaceae; genus Pinus; species Pinus albicaulis. Next base: position 502,004,684 of record CM076571.1, on the reverse strand, counting down.
GTTTGCTGCGGCTGCCAAACGAACCCAGAACTGCTGAGCGCAGTTTGAAAGAAGCCATATACACAGTCTGTTGTGCGTTGAACCATGGATGTTGCGTGCTGCTGAGAGGCCGTGAGGCCAGGATCGGAGCTCTGTTGGAATCCGAGCAATAGAACCGTGAGAACGTGTAGCTGAAGCAGCATTTAACTGAATTGTGAGCTGGCTTGTGAACGTTGAACATCGAGGGATGTGAGCTCTAGGCTACTGTAAGTTAAGAATGCAGCGTGACGTGAAAGAGGAACAACACGTGTATTGAAGGATTGGGTAGATGTTGTAGTAAACCAAAATTGTGCGTTGGTTTTTCCATCCGATAGCTGGAAGTTGTCACAGCAAAGCAGTCTGGAGGAGTCACAACATAGTAAGTGTTCAGAAGCGTTGAACGCTGGTCGATATGCTGCTGTCTGTATTGATGAGCCAAGAAGAGCTGTGCTGTCCTATTAAACGGTGTTGAACGCTGCATAGAATGGTGAGTTCAATTATTTGTTTAAATCGATTTGCTGCACGTGAAGAAGCCGTGAAGCTGGAGGTGAATTATTTGTTTAAATCTATTTATGAAAGCTTTAGTGAACCGCTGCCATTTAACTCATATCGTTTTATTCAAAGGTCGATTTATTTAAAAAGGTGATCAATTATATCGTTTTTGAAGTGTTTTTTAAAAATCGATTTGAAGATTTGTATTGGTTTTGCATTTAGTTGCGATTTAAATCGATTTTATTGATATGCCATGGTCTTTTAATAAATCGATTTTATTATGAAGTCGTTCTACGGAGGTAGCACTTCATAGTTTAACTTTAATGCCATTTGCATATGGTATATATTATCGATTTATTGAATGTAATATCGATTTAAATGTTCACCATATCAAGTTATTGTAACATGCCAATATATATTGAGGCAAAGCCATTGTATAGGTGAAGGGAATTTTTTTAAAGGCAAGAGTTTTTTAATCAAAACTAATTCCTTTTGAAATTGAAGATTTTTTGTGACACGAGCTACTAAACATGGAAAAAACTCAAAGTGCCCAGTTTGAGATCGAGAAGTTCAATGGAAAAAACAACTTCGAGATTTGGAAAGTGAAGATGTATGATCTACTCGTGCAACAAGGCGTGGCAAAGGTGCTATTTGGAAAATCCAAACAACCTTACACCATGACAGATGATGAATGGAGTGACTTGGATGAAAGAGCACTGAGCGGCATTCGACAGTGTTTGGAGGATGATGTTTTGTTTAACATCATGTTAGAGAAAACTATTGCTGGTTTGTGGACAAAGCTTGAAAAGTTGTACATGAAAAAATCCTTAACTAATAGGATTCTTCTGAAGTGACAGTTGTACAGCTTGCGAATGAAGGAAGATATGATAATAAATGATCATCTAAATACCTTTAATACTCTCCTAGTGCAATTAGAAAGTATAGAAGTAAAATTTGAATCAGAAGATAAAGCTGTAAATTTATTATGCTCGTTGCTTGAGTCATGGGATCATTTTGTTACTTCTATAGGTCTTATTTCATCAGAAACCCATGAATTTGATGATGTTGTTGGAGCTTTATTGTCCGAAGAAACAAGGAAGAGGTCAAATTCAGAAACCTATACATCAGAAGAAATGATGGTGAGAGGTCGTTCTAAAGAAAGACGCTTCAGTAAGCACAACAACTCATGTTCAAAATCGAAAGGGAAGAAGAGTAAGGTAAAGTGCTGGTTTTGTGGCAAATCAGGACATTTGAAGAAGGACTGTTGGAAGAGACAACAAGCATCCAAAGGAGACTCTTTAACAGAAAATAAAGAAGCAAACACGATAGATATAGGTTCGGCATCCATTTCAGGTATGAGTGATGAAGTGTTATCAGTTAGTTTGTCTAATCATGATCAACATTGGCTGTTAGATTCTGGTGCGTCAAATCACATGTGCATTCATAATGAGTGGTTTAAAACTTATAAATCAATCAATGATGGAGTTGTTTACATGGGAAATGATGTCTCGTGTAATATTGTGGGAATTGGAAGCATCTAGATTAAAATGTTTGATGAGACAAATAAAATTTTAACTGATGTAAGACACATACCTGAACTCAGAAAAAACCTCATTTCACTAGGAGTACTAGACACAAATGGATATAAAACCTTTATTCAAGGTGGAGTAATGAAATTTTATAAAGGAATTTTACTAGTAATGAAAGCAAAGAAGGTTGGAAATATTTTTCAGTTAGAAGGAAGAACAGAGTCAGATCATGCTTCTACAGTATCTGAAAATGACAGTAATTCTATTCGTTTATGGAATCAAAGGTTGGGCCATATGAGCGAAAGAGGATTAAAAATTTTATTTCATCATAAGTTACTTCCTAGTTTAAAATCTTCTAAGTTAGATTTTTGCAAACATTGTCTATATGGGAAACAAAGCAAGTAGAAGTTTAAAACTGGAAAACATACTAGTAAGGGAATCCTTGATTATATCCATTATGATGTTTGGGGTCCATCTCCTACAACCACATATGGAGGATCGTCATATTTTGTATCTTTTATTGATGATTTCTCTAGAAAAGTGTGGGTCTACATGTTAAAGAAGAAGTCTGATGTATTCATAGTTTTCAAACAGTTTAGAGAATTAGTTGAAAACATCACTGGAAGAACCATTAAATGTTTAATAAACTAAAATGGTGGTGAGTTTACTTCAAAGGAATTTGATAATTATTGCAAGGACACTGGGATTGAAAGACATAAAACCACTGTATATACTCCTCAGCAAAATGGAGTTGCTGAATGCATGAACATGACTCTTTTAGAGAGAGCAATAAGTATCTTAGTAATGCCAATTTGCAGAAGGAATTGTGGATAGAAGCAGTTTCTACAGCTTGTTACTTGGTAAATCAATCACCATCAACTGCGATAGGATGCAAAATTCCTCAAGAGGTATGGAAAGGTTATCCATGTGATTATTCTAAACTGAAATTTTTTGGTTGTGATGCATATGCTCTAGTTCCGAAACATCAACATTCTAAATTAGATCCTAAATAAAAAATATATATCTTTGTTGGATATGGTGATGGGAATAAGGGATACAGGTTGTGGGATCCTACTACTCACAAGATCATCATTTACAGAGATGTTAAATTTAATGAATCTTCACTTGAAAATCCAGATGTAGATGATCAATTGAAACAGGATAATGTACCTAAGATTCAACACATTCAGTTTGAAACCAGTTCAAATACTGATGATAATCCATATGAACAAGTTTCAGATTCAGATCATGAACAAGTTTTATCTGATCATAAGTTGCTTCCTAGTTTAAAATCTTCTAAGTTAGATTTCTACAAACATTGTCTATATGGGAAACAAATCAAGTAGAAGTTTAAAACTGGAAAACATACTAGTAAGGGAATCCTTGATTATATCCATTCTGATGTTTGGGGTCCATCTCCTACAACCTCATATGGAGGATCGTCATATTTTGTATCTTTTATTGATGATTTCTCTAGAAAAGTGTGGGTCTACATGTTAAAGAAGAAGTCTGATGTATTCATAGTTTTCAAACAGTTTAGAGCATTAGTTGAAAACATCATTGGAAGAACCATTAAATGTTTAATAACTTACAATGGTGGTGAGTTTACTTCAAAGGAATTTGATAATTATTGCAAGGACATTGGGATTGAAAGACATAAAACCACTGTATATACTCCTCAGCAAAATGGAGTTGCTGAATGCATGAACATGACTCTTTTAGAGAGAGAAATAAGTATGCTTAGTAATGCCAATTTGCAGAAGGAATTGTGGATAGAAGTAGTTTCTACAGCTTGTTACTTGGTAAATCGATCACCATCAACTGCAATAGGATGCAAAATTCCTCAAGAGGTATGGAAAGGTTATCCATGTGATTATTCTAAACTGAAAGTTTTTGGTTGTGATGCATATGCTCTAGTTCTGAAACATCAACATTCTAAATTAGATCCTAAATAAAAAAGATATATCTTTGTTGGATATGGTGATGGGACTAAGGGATACAGGTTGTGGGCTCCTACTACTCACAAGATCATCATTTACAGAGTTGTTGAATTTAATGAATCTTCACTTGAAATCCAGATGTAGATGATAAATTGAAACAGGATACTGTACCTAAGCTTCAACACATTCAGTTTGAAACCAGTTCAAATACTGATGATAATCCATATGAACAAGTTTTAGATTTAGATCATGAACAAGTTTCAGATGCAGATCATGAACGTGTTTCAGATGTTGATCATGAATAAGTTCCTACAGATAATAATCAGCAAATTGTGAAAGTACTAGAAACATCTTTAAGGAGGTCTACGAGAATCAGACGCCTTCCTAAAAGGTATGATTATTATGTTACTTCAGTTTCTTTAACCGCTAACGATGATGAACCTTTGTGCTATCAGGAAGCTATAGAAGGTTCAAACAGTGGTAAGTGGAAAGAGGCTATGAAGGACGAGATGAAGGCATTAGACAAGAATGCCACATGGGATCTGGTAGAACTTCCCAAAGACAAAGAAACTGTGGGATGTAAGTGGGTTTACAAATTGAAAAGGGGTGTTGATGATAAAGAAGACAGGTACAAAGCAAGGCTGGTCGCAAAAGGTTTTTCTCAGAAAGCCGGCATTGACTTTAATGAGATATTTTCACTAGTTTCAAAAATTGTTTCAATTCAGATTGTGTTAGCATTAGTTTCTTTACTTGATTTATAATTACAGCAACTAGATGTTAAAACTACATTTTTACATGGAGATTTAGATGAAGATATTTACATGGAACAACCTGAAGGGTTTGTTCAAAATTGCAACAAGAAATTTGGATGCAGGCTCAAGAAATCATTGTATGGTCTGAAGCAGTTGCCTTGACAATAGTACAAGAAATTTGATTCTTTCATGATGAGTCAAAATTATATAAGAAGTGAATATGATCATTGTGTTTACTTTAAGAAATTGAGTAATAACATGTTAATTATCTTAGTGTTATTAGTGTTATATGTTGACGATATGCTTTTAGCAAGCAAAAGCATAACAAAGATCAATAGTTTAAAGGCTCAGATGGCTAGGACGTTGGATATGAAAGATCTAGGAGCAGCATGACAGATTTTGGGCATGAAGATTTTTAGAGACAGGAGAAATGGTAAGCTATGGCTATCACAACAGAAGTATATTGAGAAAATACTCTTGAGGTTTGGTATGAACAATGTGAAGCTTGTTTTAGTCCCTTTAGCTTCTCATTTTAAAATTTCTTCAAGTTTATGTCCTAACACTAATGAAGAAAAGGAACATATCTCTCGAATTCCATATGCCAATGTAGTAGGTTGTTTGATGTATGCGGTGGTTTGTACTCGACCAGATATTTCACATGCAGTTGGAGTTGTCAGCAGGTATATGGAAAATCCAGGAAAAGAACACTGGTCAGCAGTGAATTGGGTGCTTTGATATCGGAGAGGCACAAGTGATTATTTTATCACTTATAAAAGGAGTAGTGAATTTGTTTGTGGATATGTTGATTCTGATTTTGCAGGTGATTTGGATAAGAGAAGGTCAAATTCAGGGTATGTCTTTACTCTTGCAGGTGGAGCTATTAGCTGGATGTCAATTCTAAAAAACATTGTTGCTTTATCCACTACAGAAGCAGAATACATAGCTGCTTCACATGATTTCAAAGAAGAAGTTTGGTTGAAAAGTTTGTTTGGTGAGTTTGGTAGGTTACAGGAAAACATCAAGTTATTTTGTTATAGTCAAAGTGCAATTTATTTGGCTAAAAATCTGGCCTCTCATAGTAAATCAAATCATATACCTATCAAGTACCATTTTGTAAGACAGGTTATCACTGAACGAGGAGTCTCTCTTGAAAAGGTGCATACAAAGGAAAACTATGCAGACATGTTCACGAAACCAGTTCTGTTAGAGAAGCTAAGATGGTGTTTGGCTTCTCTTGGCTTGCAGAAAAGATAAAAATAATAATAAAATAGGGTATCAGGCTAATTTTTGTCAAGGTGGATATTGTTGAGATTTTCTTTTAATTAAATTTGGAAAAAATAGACTCATGAAGGTGACAACAATAGCATTTGTTGATAAATTGACTCCATCTATTTCTGATGTGGAGTTAATGCATCCTATATTTTTTGTGAGTGAATTTATGATTCTGTTTCTATTCACAGCTATAAAATGTAAGCCCGTAGAAGAAAATATGCATGATGAGGGATGTAAGGTGTGTGGAAGAGATGAGAAGATGAGAAACTCTGCTATTGTATTTCTCTAGTTGCTGAATGAGATTTTCGATGCCCTGTTAGGTGGACGTAGCCCAGATTGATTGGGTGAACCACATTAAAATATCTGTTTTTTTCATGGTTGAATGTTGTGTGTGTGTTTTTTGTTTTATGGTTCCGCTGTAATTACTCTAACATAATAAAAAAAATTAAAAAATAAATTAAATTTCAACGCGAACGACTACCTTTGTTGACCAAAATTACCCCATTTTTTATTAGAGTATTCGTAAGTAGTAATCTACAAATAGGCTTCCTTAGCGTTGCAAAGGAACTGCAATGCCAATACATACAAAAATCCCTTTCAATCTCTTGCATATCGCTATGGAAATTTTAACAGCATATATAAAGACACAACAAAACCACTTTCCTGCAGAGAGTAATTGTATTGTTTGGTTGTGTTGTTGGTTACAAATGAAACACAAATTGCATACTTTGCGGAAGAAGAATCTCATCTTCCAGAACATTTTAAATCCCAAACAAACGTATTTTGAGATATTCCACAATCTTAACGTTTATAGGAACTAATTGATTTCAAACGTACTGATATATTAATATTGAATTCACCCAATATACAATGTGAAATCATTCTACTGTTACTTATATTATCGTGTAGGAACAAAGAGCTATTGAGAAATTATGAGAAGAAATCAGAAGAAATCATTCCTAAACTTCGGAAATACATATGGTGGTGAACATGTAATTATTGACAAATAGAACAGACTACTGAGTGATCACACGGAAAGAGAGAGGAAGCTTATAACGAGCATCACCAAGCAAGTGGCCATGACCACAACCTGTGCTGATAGACGTTGGTTGTCAAACCCATTGATTGCAAGGCTATTGACGAATGGCTGTCCCAACGTAGTCAGCTAGTTGAGCCCCGACTGTACGTTGGCCAGTGGCTGGCTGAAGCCTGGTTGGAAATTTAGTGGAGAGAAGGGCTGATTAACAAAGGCAGGTTGATTAATCAATGGTTGGTTCGCTAATGAAAATTGTTGGCCAATTAGAGGGTTTGCAGGTAGTTGACTCGCTAAGGGCTGTTGGAATTTCTAAATATTCTGAACACACAGGGAGAATATAGATTCTCCTCTACAACACAGAGATTAAAAAAAAATTCTTGCTATTGATGGACAGAGATGGCATAAACTGTTTCTATTTCATTAACAAAAAAAACTATTACAAATTTTCTTCCACTAAAGTGCGATTACAAAATGTGTCTCACTGCTTCTCACACAGTGCTTACAAGACTCTGTTTTTTCCTTCGGGCACACAAAAAAACAATACACAGTCTTCTATTACAATAAGCCTACGGGATTTTTCTTTTATATGGCACAACATATCATAAAATTTTAAACCTAATCTAGTTCTATGTCTTAATCAATGATTAACAAAAACTTGTACGTGGTTGAACGACACACAGACCATATTAACCACCTTCATTTGGAGACACTCCTCTGTGGGTCCCTGCGAAGGCACTCCTCCGCGGGTTCAAAAAAATATGTTGTGTTGCTGCAGTGAACGATATCCATTGATCTCTGGTCAATGCGCAATGGCGGGGTCAACTGTGGAGGCACCCCTTCTGGTTAAAATCTGCGCAACTCGTGCTCCCGCAAACCGTTGATTTGGTTTAGCTACACTCTCGCCTGTTGATCTGGGCAGCGTTTAACATATGGTTGGGTCTGGCTCTTTTAAAACCTTAATACTCCACCCATAACATTACTTTAAACCAAATTTTAGCAAAATTTTAACTCTGATTTCAAATGACATTAAACCGCATTTCAAACTCTTTTGTGTTACAAATTGCCTTTACGTCAGCAGACCCGAAACCAACGTGAACGCTTTGTGATTGGCAGATTGTTGGGGCCCGCGGAACTCAAATAATTTATGAATCGACTTGTATGCAAAATTCGCGTTCCAAATGCTCCATGTGACTTCATTCCAAAAACCTACGCGATAAATGTTGATTGGTCCATGTAGCCTTTGATACGTTGCCAGTGGGATCGGCTTCGCATCGGTGCATCGGCACATCAGATGGTGTGGCGACTTGGAATTTGGCGAATTCGATTGCGATGTTGTGATGTGCGCTATTAACATTGACGTATTGCATCGCAAGAAATACATCGGCAGTAAACACATTTGTGGAGGGGGCTTTACATTGTCCGTTGCGATGTGTGATGTGCGATGTTGAAACATCGCATTGCATCGGAACTGTCCGAAACATCGCATCACAAAACACAGCTACTTGCAGAATGGATTAAACAATGTTGCGATGAGCAATGAACGCAATGTTGTGATGTGTGATGGTGGTAGGGACCACCATGACGTGGCTCCATTCAAAACAAAAAACTTGGTGCGTAAACTAAATTCATGTTTGTTGGTTGGTGAGGGCTTTATGGCCCGATAAGACTATTCTTTTAAAGCTTCTGCTATTGCGTGGTTGAAGCACGAAAAACTTTAATATATTTTGCAATTTCATCTATGGCCATAAGCATAAATTCATCCTTACAGCTTCATTTAAACTCGATTCATGGATGGCGCAATCGCTTAATGGGAATCTGAATGAACTGTTGTGTAAGAGTGCAGAATTAATGTTGAAATATGTTGATAAGTAATGTATTCTTAAAAACTTAGCGTTGAAGAATTGTGTTGAGTAAATGTCTGAGTGAATCGAACTTGGTCATTCAAATTTGCATGGAGCGCTGTTGGATTGCGGGTTCAATTCTGATATGCAAACATCTATTTGTTTACATCATATTGATTTATATGTTATTGAATGTTGTTTTGGCATGAATTGAAGGCGTAGGGCGCAAAAGATAATTTGGAGATTCGATTGTGATGAATCGTGGACAGCAGAATGAAAAGAGGGAAGCGTTGATGAGGTTTAATTCTAGACTCGAGTATGTAGAGAGAGGCAGGTCTGAAGAGAGAGTGCAAATCTCGTTGGTGTTGTTCAATCAATAAAAAGAACGAAACCTGAATTGAATGAAGTCACAGGATTAATACGAAAATATGGAGTTTAGAAACCCGCATGCTATGGAAAATTCATTCAAAAGATCGTAACCATGAATGTGTACAGAAGCCGTATGGAGAATGGAGCAGTCAAAACGATGGAAATGTGAAAGGCGCAAGTTCCAAATTATGGTGAGCATTCTTGTGAAGATTATACATCACGACATTGTTAAATTACGGCATGTGATCACTATGAAGAAGCGCACGCAGGAGTAAAAATTTGCGTTGGGTTTGGAGGACATGCAAGAGCAGAATTCTGCATTGAATTTGGTTCTTACGTTTATTTATGATGAGTGGAATTACAAAAACTGCGTTTATTTGTTAAGGTCGTTTATTGAGTTGGCAGTTTGCGTTGAACGTCGAATGACGTTAAGCAAGTGTGTAACCAGCGTTAAATAGTGGTATCAAGCTGTTTAAAAACTGGTGTTGGTCAAAGTTTGATGTGTGGGCCAATGCACATATTTGTTGATGCAATGAAATGGATGTGCCGGTAAGTTAAGAGAGACCCTACGATGTTGATTAGTGAGTGAAGTTTATACCGATTGCATAATTGTTGCGCAAATCAGAGTTAATTGAGTTAAAATTACGATTTCAATGCATGTCAATGATAAGTTTTGAAGACTTATGGCGAATTTCTATTATTTTCATTATAAGAAGAGGAAGGAAATTAATCAAAGGCGAAAAAGTGTTTATTATGCTGTGGGACCAGATGCTCTTATATAGTATTTAGGTTCTAAATTCTTATTGAAGTTGGGTTTGATTGCATGGAAAGTTGATAGTTGGATTATGGGTTCACACCATTGATTGGAGTAAAACTTTGGCATGAGTTTTATTGAAATCTGGATATGTCATGGTTTTATAATCATATATTAAAATTGGAGAAATCTTCTTTGAAGATTAGTTTTTAAGCTTCCGCAAAAGTTTATGAAATTGTCCAGACTTAGAGTTGATTTGGGGCATTTATTTGAGATGCATTTTTATATGGATGAGAGTGGCGAGAATTGGGTTTTGTAGGGTTTTCCTGCATCAAAACTATTTATGTTTCCAATCTTTTAATCCAAACTTAAATTTCTGGGCTTTAGGATAATCAATTCCAAAAATTAGTTAGCTAAAATAGTATTGTTTTGTAATTGGCTACTCAGTTCTAATTTCTAATTTGAAAAAGATAAGCAGAGGATGTCTTGGCGTTGTTATTCTCGTGGTTCTATTTACTCACAAATAACTGAAAAACAATTACAATAATGAAGCTGAAACACAATGTGTTGATGTAAGTTAAGCAAAGGATGTATTGGCGTTGTGATTTTAGCGTTTCTATTTACTCAAAAAGAACTGAAAAATAATTACATTAATGGAGCTCCCTTGCCTTGTTGATGTAATTCGCAGAAACTTCTTTTCTGTCATAGAATTTGGGTAAAAGAGTAATTATTTCATCATACTCCAATATTTTTATCGAAAATATAACTTTTAAATTATAAATCAATTTTAAATTATAATTCAATAATATAATTACAAATTAGTTTTGCTAATAATAATATATATGAAGTTGAACATTAAAAAATATATTAATTAAAACAATAATAATAAATAATCAAAAGTAAATCAGTTATTAATTTCAGCATTGGTCGGCACTAAAAAGTTATCATTACTAATCTAAAATACAAAATTTAATAAAAGTGCGAGATGAATTGACTAGAAAGAAATCAAAACCTTTCATTTTCCTATCTTATTTAAACAAGGTGGGTTGCAAGCAACAAGTCTATGACAAAGCAAGGGTTGTCAAACAATGAGCATACCTAAGCAAGGGTTTTCAAACACGAAAGGCATAGATATAGGGTTGTTGGGCTCAACCACATCTCTACGTGTGCATATTTATGTTTTTATAGAACCTATGAAATCTTATGAAATTATACTTGTTGTGGGATGCCGCCTATTTTTACCTGGGACTCTGGAGGCTCCTCTAGAAGAATCACTCTTCTTTATTTGGCTAGATCCATTTAAGGTAAATGAAGCAAGGTTTACAAGTTGTGTATTGATTAGTGTTTATCTATGCATTGTGAGATATGTCCAGGTTTCTGATTCGGTTAGGTGAACCAGTGTATCGGTTGGTGTTAATCCGTTCCTTACCCACACCACCTGCCCGATGAGCTAAGTAATGCCTCGGTGATGAGCTGGTACATCTAAGGCAGGTCTTGGTCCATTCCCTGTGCCTTTGTATTCGGAGAGCAGGCATAAAGCACCGATTGTGTAGCCTGAGATGAAAATAGAGAAAATAACAACCAACGCATGCTAGGTTAAGGATTTATTTTATTCATATTCATACATCCCTTCGCTATTCTATTCTCGGATGGAAGTAAAAATAGATACAATTGACTTACTTGGGAGGCTTCGCTCTATTCACAAAGTGCTCTACAATGAAGATGAAACCACCATCACATGTAACAAAGAGCCTTTTACAAACAACAAATAATATCTGATATAGCATTAAAAAAATATGAATAACTATAAGTGCCCAAGTAATATGAATAGAGTTGGTTCTAAATGATGAATAATATCACGGCTCCTCAGCAAGAACAATAGGCTATATATCCAGAAGGTGTTTTACCCAGGTGTAGGGCCGCCCCCAAACTCACACGTTGCAACCATGTTAATGCCTTGGGGGTGAGACATTGGGGAAGGAGCATGGTTATTATTCATAGCACTAGGAGTAGTATAAAAATAGTATTTCGTTCGATTACCTTTTGATAAACTAGCTTAGGGGATTTTTGTATTTCTGCTCAACACCTGAATCCCTCAGGGGGGAAAATCAGTGGCCTATCGGATTGATACGGAAGAACGAGCTGTTTATCCTGAATCAGTTTGCAACACTATAATACCTTAAAATAAAGCTTGATCTCATTGATTGTATTTCCCCGGAGGGTAGTAAGGGATTCTCCACTAGACCGCTTTGAAGGTTGTAGGAGCAATGTACTTGCCGATGGGAGGAATGCCGAGACCCACATCTACCTCGCTTATATAGAGAAATCCTCTATCCTTTCTCATGAATATGTACTCATGGGCTAACATAAAAAATAATCCCCTTGCATAAGCATGCCCGCAAAGAGCGGAAATTGACGACAACTTCAATTCCATGAGGGTTGTGAGGAGTTGTCCAAATTTGAGGAAGAGGATCTGATATCAATTCCCACTACTGTTGTTGAATTGAGAAAGCCATATGAGATCTAATCCATTGGAGAATAATTTCCCGTCATTTGTGGTGATAAGAGCAGAAGCTAGGTGGGCATTTTTCTCATCTAAATTGTTAATATAACAAAGCTTAATTCAAGTTTTAAACATTTAATCTATCAACTATTCTCTCCATATTTCATCATAATGAATTACTTCAGGCTTAAGTGGTAAATGCTTTGCCTTTACCTGTCAGTGACACTTTAGTGTTGTATACTTGCAATAAATGTTCTTTCACTTTAGAAACCGTTCCTTCAATTCGAGCATTTAGCCGTCTAGTTTCCTGCAACCGCAAACCCACCCACATTTATTAGTATAAATAAAAAAATTATTGACACTTGAATGAAGAAGCAAGCTCTACTTGAATTGCAAGCGAAATCAATCCCTGAATCCTTTTATAAAGGGCTGACATTTACAAGAATTGCAGGCGAAATCAACCCATGAACGTGACCATCTAATTCTACATTTACAAGAATTTCACGGGAAATCAACCCCTGAATCCTTTTAGAAAGGGAAGCCATCTAATTCTGCATTTACAATATATGCGTCCCTCCCTGTAATCCCACCTTTAGTCACAAATCATAGTCACACCCACCTCGATTTTACAGCCATAAACCACAGTCCCGCCCACCTAGATTTTACAGTCACACGCCTATCAAGAATTCAACTCTGTTGAATTGTCCTGGTCTCTATTGAATGGCTTGAAAGAGAAGTGAATAAGCTGTGAGAATAAGCTGTTAATTAGCTTTAGCGTGCATGCAGCCACAAACTAGGGTTAGCTTCGTCAAGTTAGTGGCACCTGGTACAAAAACAATGGCACCTGTTATCCACATGTTACATATAGACAAATGGAATATAGACAGATGAAAGTAGTAGCATGAGTATGTGTCGCGGTGGATGGTGGACAATATAGTTGAGCGGTGGATATTATTGTTTGATTAACATAAAATGTTTGAGATTTAATGTTTCCATTAGTTCCTTTCACTTTGACATTGTTTCAATCTATTTTTCATTATTTATTTTTATCCTAAGCTTTCACCTCATATGCCTTGGTATGAGGCCAATAAGATGATAATTATGCTGGTTGGTTGCAAACAGTCACAAGAGAAATTTCATAGATTGCAAACATTTCAGGGCTTAAAAACTTAGTTTATATGTCATATTGACTAATGCTAAATGCAGTGTTTCGATTACTATAGTCCCATGCCGATGGGAGGGACTAATAAGATCATTTTAGTCCAAGTGGTGAGTAATTCGTTCCTTGTCTAGGCAATAAACGAATATGTGTTTTCTCGAAATTAGTTTATACTATTTAAAGATAAAATGATTAACGTTATTCAGCTTTTGTTTTCTAAATGAAATCCATTTATTATTATTCTATTTCAATAAAAATGATATCCCTGTTGAAAATTGGAAACAAAAAAAACATCAGAGGGATGTGTTTGCCTCACAACACAGAGAATGAAAATATTGCGGAAAAATAACAGCTACACATAGACAGACAACAAACACAGGAGAGGATTTTTTTTTTTTAAATTTATTCAACTCATCTCTATTCATTCATCTAAAAAAAAACATATGAAATTACAATCCTTTAATAAAAAATTAGTCGGAGCCTGAAGATTGAATGCGATTCAATGCAGAAATCGATAGGTAACAACCAAAATTTCCTTCTCCCTGTTCTTTTGTTTTATACATGAAACAGAGTACACAAAAAAAATTGCTGGACCTAAAATTTTATAGGTTTTGCTGCGAAACCATATCGCGTCCATGCCTCCATCGCAAATCGCATACTGATGATTATAAATTTTAACATTGCGTGATACAGGAAAACCTTAAATTCTTGCGATTGCGATGTTTGATGGCACGATCTCATCGCAACATAAATATTTTACCTTGCGGGCGCTATCCATTAAACTTTGTGATATGTGATTTGCGGGCACATCGCATCACAAAGAAAATAACATCACTTGCGGGGCGCTAAAGGGTAAAACATAAAACATGTGAAGTGCGAACCTGCGGGTAGCTTAAAAGTTAAAACATAAAATGTGCGATGTGCGGGCGCGCTAAAAGGTAAGCGGTAAATCTTGTGAAATATGTGTTGCAAGGCGATAAACCATTGGAAGTGCGAAATGAGAGAAGGTAAGGAATAAGAGGAAATACAAAGGTTTGTGGGTGGTCTTGGTAATGCAACAAGGTTGGTGGGTCCTGTCGATATTGTATCGATGGAAACTTAACATTCGGAGAAAGGCTTAAGTGGTAAACGTAAAATTTTGCAGGCAGCGATGTGCAGGCAACGGTAAGTGAATACAACGGATAATAAATAAATGCATAGTAAGGCTGGGTACACTATTTTTGGATTTTGCGTGAAAAGCCTTCGGATCTGAAACCTGGGCAGTGTCCTTCCTTGCTAAGAAATTCAATTCAGGTGTGGGATGTTGCCACTTTTTTCATGGCGGTGGTTGGAAGTATTTCCAACACTCCCCCTTAATCAAAACTGCCACCATCAATCATTCCCAAACACTTTCTGAGATAAAAAAAACTTTTCTGTCCCAATGGCTTTGTGAGGATGTCTACAAACTGTTCCTCTGACCTGCAATGCTGCAAAACAATTTCACCATTGTTAACTAATTCTCTTATGAAATGGTATTTTGCATCAATATGCTTTGTTCTCTCATGTAAAACAAAATTCTTTGACAACGCAATTGTTAAGCTGTTATCGCAGAAAATTGTGGTTCTTTTGTCTTGTTCATGACATAAATACCTCAGAATCCTTCACATCCAAACTGCTTGACATGATGTTGATGTTGCTACTACATATTCAACTTTTTCTGTTGATAATGAAACTATTGGATCATTATTGGAAGCCCATGAAATGTCTCGCGATCCCAAATGAAAAACATACCCTGATGTGATCTTTCTGTCATCAACACTTCCAACCCAATCACTATCCGTGCAACAAATTAACATAAAATCATCAATTTTGGAGTATAGAACACTATACTCCTTTGTTCCATTTACATACTTTAAAATTCTCTTAGCTGCTTTCCAATGTGTCTCCTTGGGTGTCTCCATGAACCTGGATATCAAACTTACCGCATACATTATATCAGGCCTAGTTGCAATCAAATACATTAGACTGCCAACCATGCTTTTGTATAATGTCGGATTGATATTCTTGCTGTAATATTACTTCCTCAAATTCAACCCCATGACAGTTGGAGTTGATGATGGCTTGTTGTTCTACATATTGAACCCTTTTAAAACTTCTGCAACATACTTTTTTTGGGAGATAAAAATTCCCTTTCTATTTGCTTTACTTCTATGCCCAAAAATTATCTTAATAAACCCAAGTCAGTCATTTCAAACTCACTTTTCATTACTTCTTTGAAATCAGCAATGAGAGAAACATCATTGCCTGTAAAATCCAAATCATCTACATACAAAACAACAATAAGGATCTTACCATCATTTTCTTCGATGTAGAGTGTGGGTACACCATCACACTTGTCAAACCCATTGTCCACCAGGTAAGCATCAATCTTGCTCTACCATGCTCGTGGTGCTTGGTTTAGTCCACAAAGAGCTTTCCAAAACTTACAAACCTTGTGTTCTTAGCATTCTATCTCATAGCCAGGAGGTTGATCAACATACACCTCCTCTTTCAACACTCCATTCAAGAATGCTGACATCACATCCATTTGATAAACTTTACATTTTTTTTGTGCTGCTATAGTCAACATTGTTCGCACTATCTCCATCCTTGCAACTGGTGCAAAGGTTTCCTCATAGTATCTTCCTTGCTGCTGCTTGTAGCATTTTACAACTAGCCTTGTTGTTGCTTGTAGTCTTTGACAACTAGCCTTGCTTTGTTCCTTTCTATCTTGCCTTAAATGTTGATTTTGGTCTTATAGAGCCATTTCACTCCAATAACTTATTTTCCTTGTGGGAGGTCCATTAAATCCCATGTGACATTCTTTTCTATTGCTTCTATCTCTTCATTCATTGCTTAAACCCATTTCTCTTCTTTGACTTCATCTTCAAAGTGGATTGGGTCATCTACATGAAAAAATAATGCAAATAAACTATTCAGACCAGCACTATTATCAACTTCTTCTTGCTCGTAAATTTCACTTAAATTTCTAAATCTTGGTGTTCTTGTAGTTGCTGAAGATGTGCTTGGAGTTTCACTTGAACTTGAGGGAGTTGTTGATTTCTATGATGTACTTGGAGAAGCACTTTCTTGGTTTATCAATGTTGTTCTATTTCTTTCTTGTGGTTTGCTCTGTTGAGCTTGTGTAGGTGGAGGAGGAGCCACTGTTGAGGAGTTGCTTGCTGTAGTCCATTCCTCTTTCTCTTCATGAGACATACATGTCTTCACATTTACTGTCTTCTCTAAACTTCCATCCGAAGCTTCTTCTTCTTCTATGAGTTGAACATCTCTGCTAATTATTAATTTCTTGGTTGATGGATTATAGAGCTTGTAAGTCTTGGATTCATCACTATATCTAAGAAATATACATTCATTTCTATCCAAATTCTTCCTGAACTGATCTCAGACTACATATGCCACACATCCAAACACTCTCATGTGAGTGAAAAATTGCTATGTTCCACTCCATGCTTCTTCTGGAACTATGTTCGTAACAGTTTTGGTTAGACATCTATTTAAGATATATGCTGCACAAGAGACAACTTATTCCCAATACTCATTTGGAAAATACTTTTCCTTCAACATACTTCTTACCATGTCCATGATGGTTTTATTCTTTCTTTCTGCTACACCATTTTTCTGAGGTGTATACCTTGTTTTAAACTGCTTGTGTATTCCATGCTCCCTACAGAAACGTAGGAAATCTTTGGAGATATATTCTCCACCTCTGTCAGTTCTCAACACTTTTATGTAGTCTCCACTTTTCTTCTCAACAAAAGCTTTGTAGTGGTAGAACTATTCAAACACTTCACTTTTCTGTTTTAGGAAATAGGCCCATGTCTTCCTTGTGTAATCATCTACAAATGTCAACATATAGTGATTGCCAGTTAATGATGGATTTTTCATTGTTCCACATAAATTTGAGTCGAAAATCTCCAAAGGTGCGTTTGCCCGTATAATCTTTCCTGCTGGAAATGATTCTCGGTGTTGTTTGCCCAAGATGTAGCCTTCACATAGGTTGTCTGGTTTCTCTATGAGTGGTAATCCCTTTACCATGCCTTTTCTATGCAAAAAATTCAAACCTCTAAAATTGAGATGTAAAAATCCCAAATGCCATAACTAATTCTCATCTTTCACTTCTTCTTGAAATATTTCTTGTGTGACGGCTGCTATAACACCTCCTTCCTTCAAGTCTGATCTGATCTTGAGAGGAAACATTCTATTGCTTGTCATATGTACTTTTGCAATGAGCTGTCTACTTGGAGGTATATCCATGATTGTGCACTCATCATCTTTAAAAAACACAATGTAGCCCTTTCGCACGAGTTGTCCAATGCTTAGAACGTTACATTTCAGGCTGTGGACATAATAGACGTTTGGCATGAACTTCTTCTCTCCCTTCTTTTTCAGTATGTTTACTCTTCCTTTTCCCATGACAGATACCTTGCTATCAGTCCCCGTTGTCACTTCAGATTTTACACTCTCATCTACATAGAAAAATGTTGTTATGCTTCCAGTCATATGCTTACTACACCATGAATCTAAGAACCATACATCTTTTTTTTTCTTGTGCTACATTACAAGCTAAAAGCATGTTCCCATGGTTCTAATTTTCTTTGTGAAATTTACTCTAGGTTTACTACCCATGTCATTTTTCTTCTTTCTACATTCATCTGCATAATGACCATACTTTTTGCAATAATGACATTGGACATGAGATTTATCATACCTCTGTCCTTGTGTTTGATTCTGGCTTAAGCCTTGGCTTGGATTCTAATTGTTTCCCCTTCCACTTGTGCTTGCAGGGATGCTTCTTCCACCTATGTGTGGGCTTCTTCATCTTCATCAATAGTTTGATCTTCCTGGACCTCTACCTTGACCAAAATACATTTGTGTCTTAAATGCATGCTCCAATGAGGAGTTTGTTGGTCTTTTCATTCTGTGCTCATGACACATCAGTGATGCATGAAGCTCATCCACTGAAAACTGTGAGAGATCCTTTGTCTCTTCTATGGCCACAACTATGGCATCAAACCTTGATGGTAGAATTCTTAAGACTTTATCAACTATTCTCCTTTCTTCAAGTGTCTCTCCATGAGACCTGATTTGGGTAACCAACCTAATCACATGTGTAAAGAATGAGTCTATATTATCAGACTCTTTCATACAAAGAGTTTCCAAATCTCTTCTCACCATTTGAAGTTTTATTGTCTTCACCTTTTCCATGCCTTGATAGGCTGTCTGGAGGGTATCCCATGCCTCCTTGGACTTCATTTCTCCTACAACCCTTGGAAAAATACTCTCATGTACTGCTTGGAAAATATAGCAGAGGGATTTGGAGTCCTTCTTCTTATTATCCCTCAAAAAATCTCTTTCTGCTTGTGTCAAAGCATTATCTGTTGTTTCATCTACTGATTCTTAGAAACCATATTTCACCAGCTCCCAAATATCTTGTGAAGCAAAGAGAGCCTTCAATTTAATGGCCCAATAATCATAATTATTCCCATTGAAATGTGGTAGTTGGGGATTAGTTAGGCTTGTGCCTGTTACTACCATCTTGATTGTGTAAACAAACCTTCTCACTGTTGGAGAATCCACTTCTCAAACAACCTTTCAGCTTCTTTAGTAAAGACTCATTCTTTCATTAAGAGCCTAGACCTGCTCCAATACCATGTTGAAAATTGGAAACAAAACAAACAACAGAAGAATGCATTTGCCCCATAGCACAGAGAAAGAAAATATTGCAGAAAAATAACAGTTACACATAGACAGATAGCGAACATAGGAGAGGAATTTATTTTTTTAATTTATATAACTCTTATCTTCATTCATCTAAAAAAAAACATATGAAATTACAATCCTTTAATACAAAATTGGTTGGAGCTTGAAGATTGAATGTGATTTAATGCAGAAATGGATAGGTAACAACCAAAACATCCTTCTGCCTGTTCTTCCATTTTCTACACGAAACAATGTACACAACACAAACTGCTGGACCTGAAATTTTATGGTTTCGCTTGTGAAACCACATCGCGTCCATGCCTCCATAACAAATAGCATACCGAAGATTATAACTTTTAACATTGCGTGATATGGGGAAACCTTAATTTCTTGCGATTGCAATGTGCAATGGCACGATCGCATTGCAACATAAATATTTTACCTTGCGGGCGCTATCCATTAAACTTTGTGATATGCGATTGTGGGTGCCACCCTCCTGATCTTGCGACATGTGATTTGTAGGCACATCACATCGCAAACAAAATAGCATAACTTGTGGGGTGCTAAAGGGTAAAACATAAAACATTTGAAGTGCAAACCTACGGGAAACTTAACATTTAAAACATAAAATGTGCGAAGTGTGGGCGCACTAAAAGGTAAGTGGTAAATCTTGCGAAATTCGGGTTGCGACGTGGTAAACCATGGGAAGTGCGAAATGCGAGAAGGTAAGGAATAAGCGGAAATACAAAATTTTGTGGGCTCTCTTAGTAATGCGGCAATTTTGGCGGGTCCCACTGATATCGCATCAACGGAAACTTAACATTAAGTGAAAGGCTTAAGTGGTAAATGAAAAAAGTTGTGGATTACGATGTGCGGGAAATGGTAAGTGAATATGACAGATAATAAATAGATGCATAGTAAGGTCGGGTACTCTGTTTCTCAATTTTTCATGAAACGCCTTCGGATTTGAAACCTGGACTTCATCCTTCCCTGCACAAAAAAATTCAATTCAGGTGTGGGTTGCTGCCATTTTATTCATGGCGGTGGTTGGGAGTATTTCCAAAAATCCCTTTAAGTGGATGTTTAACAATAGCTATATAAATTTTTCAAATCAATATCATTTTATATCATTATTTTTTTCAGAAAGAAAAAACACGTTCAAAAAAATTCCACCAATAAGTCAAGAGAGTAAGACTGATGACCAAACTAGTATGCATATTAACATAAAGAATTAAAAAACACCTCCAAAACACAGTGGTGTCAAGAAATATTAACATCAAGTTCCTCAAACCTTCCCAATGAAAGTCTAGATAATACCAGGTATCACAAAACTGAGGAACTAAAAGAGAAGTGCAAACAAAAAACAACAGGATGAGCATCAACAACTAGGGAAGCTGGAAAGAGTTTGAAGCAAGCAGGCTACCACTTATGAAATGCTGAACCTGGCTCTGCCCGAAATGGAAGAGTAAACCTTGCTTAGAAAGAGACTGTGACCCAGAGTTAACTTCCCTGATTATGTGCTAAATGAGAAGGCAGTAAATCGAAATGAGGAGATGAGGAGGCTAAAACTTAGTAAGTCTAGTTACCCATCAATGATGGATTTGGCATCACCAATGAAGTAATTTAATTATTTTGATTTTGATTTTTATAAGTTAAAATCAATTACATTATGAATAGAATGAATAAATATAGTTAGAAAAATAAACAACTAGAAAATTAATAACGTCATTGAACAGACCACCATGAACTGATCCTGAGATAGAACAGAATGCCAGACTGCAAGATTCTCCTAAGCACCGGGTTCCGAGTGGGGCATTTTACGACCATCTCTATTTTAGGAATATCTTGTACTTTGATGGACAACAATGAGGTTAAATAATTGATTTCCTTGCTTTCTATAAGATTCCATTATATTTTCAAACTCTCAATAGAATTAAGTTCCGCAAATATTTACTCCATACTGGAAAGATTGAAATCCTATTCCTGTCTTAATGTTAGAAGCGAAAAAAAAAATGTGAGTTGCGTGAGAAATTTTTTTTGAGTTGCGTGAGATAGTTGGGTTGTAGTGAACTTTTTATTAATGTTTTTCTTATAGCTTGTAAAACCAAAAAGAAAATATTGGCAAATTTGTACAACTATGTTATTCACAAATCTTACTGGTTAAGTTTATTGAATAAAATTGGTTTCTGATATGATAAGATACTTTATTTTGGAGATTTAAATATTTGTTTAGTGTGATTAACAATTTAAGCCTGAATGTGGTTTTGTAATATAATTTATTTTTATCGTGAAGATTAACTGCACCATCCAGATTTAATATAATTCAAATATTCTTCTTTTCACCCAAATTTGAGGGTTCAAAATAAAAACTCAATGTGTGTGTTTCAAAACCTAATAGAGAGCATTTGTCTTGCAATCCACTAAGTAACCATCATTAATATGTTTCAGATTCACTTCATAGATCCCTTGAAAACATATTGTTAAATCATTTAATATCACTTTATATGAAACACTTTGGATCCCTAAATATCATTCCCTAATGGCTTCATATGTTGGATCCCTAAACATAGCTAAATGGATTATTGTATCATCAAATTCTTTGGATCTTTTAACCATGGTTCACTAAATTACTGAATAATCGAAACTTATATATTATTGGCTTGTTCTATACATAATCAAATTTTATATATCATTGGCTTAACAAGTAGTGAAATCCATTGGATGGTTACCTATCAAATTTATTTGTCACTTTATTGTTTGATAGATTTCTTTTCAATTTTTGGTAATTCTCTATTCATTATAACTCCATATTAACCATAACCCTCTTTTATTACAAGAACGTGAATATTATAGGCAAATATGATCAACATAGTCAAATATTGGAAGACTTGGTTAAACATGCTTACTATGGTGAACACGGTCAGACTATGGTCAATGATGGTTTACTTGGTAAACATGGTTTGAATTTTCCACATAGTTGAACCATGGTATACATGGTCAACAATTTCAAGCAAGGTAAAACCATACCACGATCAACCATTATCATGGTAATCAAACATAGTGATCCATGATCAACCACATTCATCTATAGTCAACCATGGACAACATGGCCAACCATTGACAACATTGAAAACCATGGTCAAACCATACTTAGTCATGGTAAACATGGACAAACTAAGGCCAACTATGGTCAACATCTTTGTAAATACAAGTTTCCACAATTATTCCTGTTGGATATTTCTTCTAGATGTAAACAATATGTGAGCAACTTTGGGTGGTCAATATGTTAAGCAAGCTCAAACATGGCCACGCCAAGGTCAACCATGGTCAAACACAATGAATCAAGTTTTGACATGGTTAAACATGGTCAAGAAGGAAAACCATGGTTAACCATCATTAAACCAAAGCCTCTTATCACCTACATGGTCAAACATGATCAAAATACCTAAGTATAGTTAAACATTGTAAACATGGTTTCTATGGCCAAACATGATTGACATGGTCAAATTCTGGTAAATAATGGGCAACCATCAGCAAACAATGGTAAACCATAGCCAAACCATTGTCATCCATGGTTAACACAGTTAACCATGTGTGAATCATAACGAACTATGTTCACACAAGCTCAATGATGTTAATACATAGTCAAACATGGTCAACAAGATTAACCATGATCAAGCTAGCTCAACAATTGTCAATCATTATCATCATAGTCTAACATAGTCATCCATGGTTAATGATAGTCCACCATGGAAATGGTTGACCATTGTCAACAATCATCAACATGGTCAAATCAGGTTGAATAATATTAAACATGATTAACCATTGTCAACCTAACCTATAATAATCAGCTATAGATAAATGTGGACAACCAGTGTCACTCATAATGAAACACATCTTTACTATAATAATCCCTCACCGACCATAACCATATTTAACTAGACTTAACCAAGCTCAACCATAGTTAAATATGGTATATTAATCCTCCTCAAACATTGTGGCTATTAACTAGCACAACCACATTGTTAAAAGTGGTTGATATACATTAACATCATTTCAAGGTGAAAAATAATATTTATCAATATATATCAAATAATTTTAATAATATAATGTGCTAATTAAATATATTTTGGACCAAAATAATATCATTTAGATAATATTCAAAATGTAAACATTTAATGTATAAAGATTTGTTTAAAACATGTTGAAATTATTGTGTTTGGTTTCATTGGAAATAGAAAATGGAGTTTCCTTTAAAATAATATTGTGTAAAATAGAAAAAGCTACATCCTCAAACCCTCAACCATAACGAAATAGGATCATAGCTAAGGGGGGAGTGAGGACATCGTTAAAGTTACAAATTCTCTTTATGCAAGCGACAATGAATATAGATGCACATCTTTCTTCGTTTTCGAATGAAACATATACATTATCATTCATAATTGCATAATTATGTCGAAAGGTGAATAATGATGCATTTAGATATCATGGTATGGATGTGGTGTGTGATTTTATCATGAAAATCAATCCTTGACATCCTATTTTTTCAGAAGTTGTTCTTCAATCGTCGGAGGAATTGTGAAAAGGTGGGGCGGTGTTATGTCTCCCGAGAAGAGAAGAGAAATGGATTCACAAGGCCATCCTGCCCTCTTTTGATAGTTTCTTTAAATATATTTTCTCCTTAAGGTTGATCTCATGATTAATTATTTAAATTTGAATTTATTATTATTTTTTTCTTTAAATAAAATTAAATATATTAATACTATTATCTAATTTGAAGGTCATGGTCAAGTCACACATCAATTGGTGTTTTAGACCTTATTGTTTGTGGAATAAGGGGCTTACCTTCACACAACGATTTGACTGCTAAGTCTACAAAGACATACATACTCTACCCCCTAATTTTGAGCGTGTAAACTCTTAAGAGGAAACACATGCTCTCAACTATTATGCCCACTCAAATTGTATTATGATTAAGCATGGTCAATCATCATTAAACCAAAGTCTCCCATCATCTAAGTGGTCAAACATAATCACCATATCTAACTAGTCAAATCTAGTCAACACTATTTCCATAGTCAAACATGATCTACATAGTCAAATTATGGGAAAGAATGATCAAATTGGTCAACATAGTGAACCATAACCAAACCATTATCATCCATTGTACACAATGATTTAAAAGTTTAAATTGTTTTATAAACTAAATATTTCAATAATGTACACATTAGTAAAAAGCTTTAAGACAAATAAGAAAAATGACTAATTTTTTATTCCATCAATAATATTTTTTAATTTTTTGAATGTTTAATATAAATTTAATATACAACATTTAAAAAAATATTAATAATAAAAATAATTCAATAAATATATATAGAAAATAGATATAATAAATAAAATATTTCAATATAAATCAAAACTCTCTTATACAAACATTTCTACCAAACTTTTGCAGGTTTGCATCTTGGGATTTAATCCTCAAAACACTAAATTTATAAATTTGGACATATGATGAACCTATTCAAGCCATAATCTTCTTATGACATATCTGCTATTTCCCTGCTCTTCTAAAAACTCCCAACATAATTACCCCATTTCTCATTAGAGTATTCCTAAGTAGTAATCTACGTTTCGGCCTCCTCATTGTTGCAAGGGAATCACAATGCCAATACACAGAAAAACCCTTTAAATCTCTTGCATACCGCTATAATGACAATTTTAACAGTATTTATAATGACAGAACAAAACAACTCTCCTGTATTGTATTGGTTGGTTGTGCTGTGATAAAAATGCATCAGAAATTACACAAATCGCAGAAGAGGAATCTCGTGTTCCAGAATATTTGAAAGCCCAAATAAACGTATTTTGAGATATTCTAGTCTTCACGCTTGCATTGCACACAATGTTATTATAGGCATTTTACACGTAGTCATTGATTTTGAACAAAATCAAACATACTGATATTACCAATATTGAATTCACACAATGTACATTGTGAAATCATTCTACTGTTACTTACATTATCATGTACGAACAAGGACGTACGGAGATATTATGAGAAGAAATTATGCCTAACATTCCGAAATATATATGGTGGTGAACATGCGATTATTTGATAAATAGAACAGACTACTTAGTGATCATATGGAAAGAGATAAATAGGTTAGAACGAACATCATCAAGCAAGTGGCCATGACCACAACCTGTGCTGATAGGCGTTGGTTGTCAGACCCATTGAATGCAAGGCTGTTGACAAATGGCTGTCCCAACGTATTCAGTTGGTTGAGCCCCGGCTGTACGTTCGCCAGTGGCTGGCTGAAGCCCGGTTGGGCGTTTAGTGGAGAGAAGGGCTGATTGAGGAAGCCGGGTTGGTTAATCAATGGCTGGTTCACTAATGGAAATTGCTGGCCAATTTGAGAGTTTGCAGGCAATTGATTCGCTAAGGGCTGGCCGTTAAAAGGCTGAGCGTTCAATGGCTGATTGAATGGAGATAGAGGCTGACTGCTTAATGGAGTACTTGAGTCATCTTCACAGCTACCCATGTTCAGAATGTTCATGAAAATTAACACCCCAATCAAAACATTGATGACTGCAATTTGCACAGACTTCTCCATAGTAGATTCAGAAACAATTACCCAACAAAAAACTGCAGGCAAAGAGACTATATTGTTCCTGTAAATCAGCTGACGCTTTTGAGTAAAATCTGGTTACTTGTTCTCCTGAAGACTGGAGAGCAATATGTATATATATAGAAGCATAGTTTTAAATAGTACAATATTAGGCAGAGTTGATAGTGGTGCGGGTCGTTGGACGATCATGTGTGGGATATTTGGTTAATGTATTGCAGGTGATAGGGCTTGTATTCTTCCATTTTAAAATAACAATGGAGCGTCTATTCTTGGGAGTTGGCAACATTTGTTTATTTAATGAGATGACAGGTAGGATGACAGATCATAAGTATGTTATTGTTATTGTGTGAGGCAAGGTAATGATGCAAACAAATTTAAACATAACCGGAAATGGTAGGGGTGGGGTATCCGATGAAGTGGTGAACGAAAACAACTCCACTTTTGACCGAGGGAGCTTTAGCGTCTAGGTGTGACGATTCGACGATCGTGGAAAGGGGCATTATATGTGAATTACAATAACTAGTTTTTAATATTAAGAATATTATATCTGATTTCAATATTATTAAGAATAGAAATTTAACCCTGTTTTCATCATTGATTTTTTAACTAACTTCTATTATTTTTTCAAACTGGAGCAAACAACTTCTCACTATTAATTTCATGCTGTATTATTAATTATATTTTTTTTTACTATGCTTTGTTATTAATTATATTTTTTTACTCTTAATTCAGGAGATACATTTTTCAAATATTATATTTTTTTACTCTTAATTCAGGAGATACATTTTTCAAATTTCTTATAAATAAACGTATCAGTACTTGTTTACTCTCTAAGCTCGCTCGTCCTTGATGATCACAAAAGCCACAGATTATTAAGTGTCCCATCATAGTGTAGTTTCTTATTTAAATAAAAAATATGCTTTCAAAAGATTGCAAATCCATAAAAAATAATTGTCTAGTAAAGAACAATGAGTTGCATAAATTTTGGTGGATAGTAACTTCAATACATTTATATTTTTACTCTTACTTGTTAAAGTGTTGAAGAATATATATAATGTCAGACAATAATATTGGTAAGTATATTTATTTATACCGTGTTTCTATTTTTAGCCAAATACTTGCTTAAATTATGGTGTACAATAATTGATGGTAAATATATTATTTATATGAGTATGAGCTATTTTGAAATTTTTCTTTTTTGAATTTAATAATGAGAAATAATCACACAAATATATAAAAATCATTGCATAAATATTGCATCCATATCAAAAATCATGACAATTATCTACATCACATTGTATTTTGCAAAGAGTGTAATAAGAGTTATAGTCCAATCAAATGTTTGAATTTTGAATTTTGAAATTTCCCAAAAAAACCACTCATAACATATTCCATTTTGAAATGAGAAAACGTTTTTAAAATGAAAGTTCCACCTCAATTCAAAGCCACTTTTCACATAAAATTCTAATGTTATTTGACTGTCCAAGGATTGGAAATTCAGCAAAACTTTGTGCCAATTAGCAAAGTTAAGTTTCATAACAGGTCTCAGAAAGTTAAACAACTGAAAACTTATTCTAAAACAATACGCCAAACAAGTTAAAACAATGGATCAGAACTGAAAAGTTAGGTTTGTTAAGGATCAATGAACTATTAATATTTAAGCAACAAAAGCAATTTGGTATGCTTCCCCTTTTTTTCATACCAACTCAAATTTTAAAAACATTCTAAAACAACATGGTTAGACTATTGAAAAAATTCATAAATTATTTATTATCAATTCAAATGTTATTAAAATAATCATATAAAGATACATGACAATGGCCTTGCCTATATTCGAATGATCATAATAATAATGAGATTTAGCTAACCAAAACAATATTAACTGTTACAAATTTTTATCACTTAAAACATACTCAACCCTTTTTCAAAGGGTAAGGTTTTACGGTTCTTGAACGGTTGTAGTAGCAACATTTTTCCTTCAAATATTGAGAAGATGTTTATTATGAGTAACATGGGAAAACAAAGAAATAAGAAAAACATGTAATAAGAAATGAAATGTACTGTAAACGTTGTCACTGCTATTCGCTTCAGTATGTTTTTCATAATGCAGACATTGAGAAAACTCCTGCCTAACGTACCCTGGTTCAATAGCCGACAACACTGTGGAAAAACTTTCATAAAAGGACCAAGTTTTTGCTGGAAAGCAAGCAGCTCAGTAAGATACCTTTGAAGAATCAAACACTTTATAAGCTATCTTAAAGCAATTACGCATTAATAATTAGTAAAATACGCAAACAATAATTTAAAATGGAATTTTTTTAGAAGAAAAAAACATAATCTTTTCATTAAAAAAGAGAGTACAATTTACATAAGTCAATCTCCTCAAAATTTCACACAGATTGAACAATAATGTTCCTCTAAGAACCAATGAATCACATTCTTATTAGAGAACATTTGAGGTCTAAAATGGGCCTCCTAAGGAAAATGTACAACCAAAATAAACTTTATAAGAATCAATAGGATTCAAGATGATGATGTCAACCATGGGGGATGATTCACCATTTTTGGGGTAAAAAAGTAAAAATATTAAAAAATAATAAAATAATAAAACTATTTTTTAAACTTGTATTTTCAACTTATCTCCCTTTGGTTTTACTCAAATTTCGAGTGCGAGTAGTCATTGGATGAAAAATTTAATTCCTCATCCAAGGAGCACCCATGTTGCATACTTTTGATGGACTCTGCTATACGAAAAATGATAAATACATGAAAAAACATGATTGCAATCAATATTTTCAAGTATTTCTCATTTTTCTTGTAGTAGGGTTCATCGAAAGTATGTAACATGGGTACTCGTTGGATGAGGAATCAAATTATGCGTTCAACAAGTGTTCCCTCTCGAAATGTGAGTAAACCGATAGGGACATAAGTTCAAAAAGAAGTTTTTTTTTTTTTTCCCTCTAAAATTTGATGATGTAATCTAATTTTATTTTTTTATTTCCACTATTATTTTATAATTTCCTTAGAAGGCCCATTTTAGACCTCAATATTCCCCTAATGATGACTTTCAAAAACTACCTTTTTTTATAGATTTAATACTTCTGCGATTTGCATTTTGTGTAGAATTGTTTTCTGGATCCATTCCATGTATTATTGATTCATTCAATTTTTCAAACCAATCCATCGTGTTTCATCATCAATATAGATCCATGAGTTAGTCAGATCTTATTAAGATCTCACTAAAAGATATAAATAGGAGGTGGTGAAAATGAATGGATGGGAAATATCAGGGAAGGCGACCTAAAATGATATAAAATCTTTTTTTCTCATATTTTCCCAAAAAAGAATGTATAGGCTTCCAAAGGTATATGACGTGGATCTAGATGTCCAACAATCCCCGTTCATATTTCTCAGTAAAAAAAAAATATTATCTCGATGCAAATATAAACATTCCAAAAAATTAAAGTTTGCGTCTCCAAGACAAAAATTTCAAAACAATGCATTAAAATTTAAAATTGATATAATACACAAAACCTTTCACTTTAATCATTAAAAAAAAAAAATTACGCTAGACAAATCATGAAACAAGTGAGCTTGCAAGGTTGATTATATTATGTAAAGAAAGGAAAATCATATGTTAGAGTTTCATCGGCATTGAAATGTATTATAAGAAATTATTATTTTATGGTTAACCCAAAAATATTGAGGTTTCTTTTGTTTGGGTGAAAGTTTGTTAAAATTTGACTTAGATTTGTGTTATATGAATTGGGTAAATGGATGGTTTACACGTTCAAAAGAAGAAATAACATTCACTTCCTTTCAGATTTGTTGAATATGAATTGTTTTTCTTTTATTTTTGAAATCTTATTTAGTTTTTAACTAAAACATTTCGTGATTTTTTATCGTCTTGAGTTTTTATAAATTTTTGATAGATTAAATATATATTTCCAATTCTCCAAACTTTAGAAAAAAAGTATAAAAATATTATTGGTCATAGTTGAGAGAAATGGATGTTGGTTAAGGACATGACCTTATGTAGACTAAAGATATATGATGCTTGTTAGAGTGCTAGGTCATTTGTGGGTATCCTTACCACCTATAGGATATTACAATACATCTATTTATATAAGAGCAAACTTGTTTAAATGATAACAATGATGTTATATGATTTATTGTTGCAAAATTATTCCTTTGAATGATTGTCAATGACTAGAAGCCATAAAACATCCTAAATCTTGAAATATTCATTAAATTTGCACAAATTTTGTAAAAGTTATGTTTTGTTGCAGTTAATAGGGGCTTTGGTTGGTTGGTAGACCCTATGAATTGTAATTCCCTTTACAAATGTGTTTGGAACTCATTGATTTTGTTTCTTGTGAAAGAGGGTTGTTCCATGTGGTTGGGATCATATTCTTAAAAAAAAAAGTAATTTGCAACATATAAACCTTATGTCTTGTGTTAGGTGTTCCACATTTCAAAGTTGAATACATTTGGTAGCACTCATTGATTTTTTTTCTTGTGTAAGAGGGTTTTTCCATGTGGTTGGGATCATATTATTAAAAAAAAGGTACTTTGCAACATATAAAATCTATGTCTTGTGTTAGGTGTTCCACATTTCAAAGTTGAATACATTTGGCAGGTAAACAAGTTGCAATACATTTGGAAAATAAACAATATTATCTTATCTTATTAGTGGAATACACATAGTTTATTTTTCCAAACACACATTGCTATTGGTTTGCATAACTATTTACACTATTTGTCAATGTTTTAAGGAAAATTTTAAGTTTGATTTAAAATTTACACAACGGATTATATATATACAGTGGATATTTGCTCAAATCCCAATTCCATATTTGATTACATGACCACATTTTTTCACATGACCGACATTGACCTTATTACTCCCTACTAAGGTGTTACTCTAGCAATCACTTGATTAGAGCATAACTTGAAGGTCTTATTGCAACCTTTGCACATTATAATGACATCTAGATAACTGTCTCACATATTTTATCCCATAATTTATGTACATTATTGCGATAATCATGCATGATTTTAAATATTTGTTTTGTCATTTTTATTTTTAAGATTTTCAAGAAAACCATCCAAAATCAAAATCTTATTAAATAGTTAATACTTAGGTAAATATACCATCAATTATTTTTCATTATAAGCAAGAGTTACATTAAATATTTACCATGAGTTACTTCTCACCGTTATTTATGTAGCAGTATAATTTTAAATGTGTAGAAACCTCAATTTATTAATTCCTACTAAAGCAAGACTATAAAATTTGATTTCCGCCTTAACCATTATTAATTTAACATTGACCTTCATGCAAGTTATAATGTTTAACGCCATTTTTTCTAGAGCATAATTTATATGGGTGAAGAAAAAACATCAATAGATGAATTTGGCAGGAGAGAGCAAAGGGGTCACCATGGATTTAGCGTCCGAGAAGAGGAACGATGATGGAATGGTTTAAACGGGTGACTGACCAACCGGTTTTAACCACGAGTCATTGAGGATACCACGGTGGTCTAGGCTATTGGGCTGGCAAAGCCCCTGGATGTGTATTTTCAACCGCAACACCATATCATGCAACAAAATGAAATCAC
Source organism: Pinus albicaulis (assembly GCA_034641835.2). NCBI lineage: Eukaryota > Viridiplantae > Streptophyta > Pinopsida > Pinales > Pinaceae > Pinus > Pinus albicaulis. Next base: position 501,973,030 of record CM076571.1, on the reverse strand, counting down.
TCTTATGATTGGGATGGATTTTTTGAGCCAGCCAGCCAGTGTCTTCAACTAAATTTGAAATTTAGACTATATTTGTCACATTCTAGACCTACATTGCTTTATGTTATTCTTGCATTAAATGAAAAAGATTATTGGCTCAGATGAAAAAGTTGACGTGATGATAGATATTCCTTACATGTCGAAGGCACCACTCAATCATGGAACAAAGTCAGATTTTTTTGAATTTTGTTAAAAATCCAAGATTTTTTTATTTCAAATGTTATTAATTTTTAGAAAATAAAAAATATTAAAATTCTTTTATCTAACTTGAATATTCCATGTAGAGTTAAGGCATCTGGGAGGCCCAATCCAATAATTAATCCACAAACTTCCACTTCATACAACCTCTGGTCCTTAACTTGTCAACAAAATTGAATAACCTATGACAGTTAACCCATTGACACAATGCTAGTTTGTTGGCTCTACTATTGGATTCAAAAGTGTTTGACAACTTAAACATATAGAGTGGATTCAATTCGTACTCTGCATTTTCTCAGGATAGTTTTGTCTCATCTTACGTCGGTGGGATGTAGAGTAACTAAATATCTAAGGGATCCTATTTGTAGGTATATGTTGCGTAACACACTCCCGACGTTGAGGCGATTCCTCAAGAAAGGAAAGAGGTAAAATATTTTATTCAGGCCTTAGATTTTGAAGCACTAATCGAAGCCTTAATCATTCCCGGCATAGGTACGTGGCCTATAAATTACCTAAGTATTATACTCTTTTATAAATGTTTCATACATGTTCCAACTCAAATGGTCATATCAATTGGAGTTAACTTAGGAGATTTATCCTTACCTTGTGATAAACCTTTGAAACTAACTTCTGAGGTGCCTTGAGTGGGAAAAAAGTGTTTGCAACTACCAAAAAAAGTGCTATTGTGAACTTTCAACTACCGCAATGGAAGCCATATCAAATGATCCATCTACGTTATCATTCCATCATTAAAATACCACCTAGATGTTCGTACATAAATAATGGCACCAACTGCAATTTTTATTTGCATAGACACCATGGAAAAGCAACACCAAGCCAACATAATTTCAACATACTAAATATAGATTTAAAACAATTTTAATTGAAAATAATGAACATGAGCACCATGTAGACCAACAATTTTCTTAAATTGAAAATATCAACGACCGTGATTCAAGTTTCAGAATGAAAAAAAATACCATAGTGATTGAACTTCTTGGTGAGTGTGTGAGGTTTCATCATCATTTTTTCATGGGAAATGTTTTGAGGATCACATATTCCAGCTATTAAGCAACTACTCCATACAATGGTAAGAAACGTGACTGTCAAGCTTGCGAGTAAGTCCATGCTGACTAGAATCTCTGATTGAACATTCTCTTTGGATCCAGGAATGTTGGAAATTACTACAATTTGTGTAAGTCCATGCTGACTAGAATCTCTGATTGAACATTCTCTTTGGATCCAGGAATGTTGGAAATTACTACAATTTGTTGAAATGTTATATTCAACAGTCCTGTGCAGAGCCGCTTTCTATTTTAATCTCCAGGTTCTTTGTACTCAAGTCGCCTTCTAAAATGGTGAAAAATCAATTTGTTTTTGAAAACCCCCTATAGTGCTTTCGCAATTTTTTTGACATGCCTCTATACATTTAAAAAAAACAGAGCATTTTGATTTATAAACAGGTACGTGGGAAGAAAAGTTAGTTTAAAGTTCTTTTGTGTGGTCCCACGACCACGTCAGCAGTCCCACAGAACCACAGTCCCCATGCCAAGTCAACCGTCACGACAGCAGACACATGGCAGCACTTGATTGGAGCAGGTTTCATTTTGAAGTCGGGTCGAGAACTAAAAATGGACCTGAAATGTTTATGCAGTGGATTTGAATCGATTTCGTGTCACACTCTTCCCTCCGTACGCCGAGCCCAAATCGGACCCGAAATGTTTATGAGGCGCATTTGATTGGGATTTCGCGTCACAAAGGCCCTGACGTCAGCAGGCTCTTTTGTAACATGAAATGGTTTATGTAGGTTGGTTTAATTACCACTTGAAGTCCAGAGTTTGATTAATGTTTTGTTTTAAATGTTTTATTATCGCACATTAACATTTTAATGTTTTACAATGAAAAGTTCCACATATCGGGTCAAAGGTTTTTAAACTTTGGGATATTTAAAATATGCGCGTCTTTTGTAATGGAGCCCCGGTGGGCCATAGTCTTTATCATTTAGTTTTATTTTTGAAATATATGATGCGCCATATATATTTCAAAAGACCCGTGAGGCAAATGTAAGTTTTTGAATAGCACAACAGTGCGTTGGTTAAAAATAGACAGAGTGTAATTTCATGCACAGCAGTGCGTAGTTTTAGAGACAGAGTATATTTTTATGTGTGTGAGAGAAAGAAGAATTTTGAGAGCATTGTGTTTTGCAGCAGTCCAGTGTCATTGTAACAATTTTTTTTGAATGAATAGAATTTTTGTTTTCAAGTGGAAACTCTGTCTCCTGTCAAGAAATTTTTAATTTCTCTGTGTTAGAAGAGGAGATTATTACTCTCTCCATCATTTTTCTGGAATTTTCAAATTTTCCAACATGTTATCGGAGCTAGTCCAGGCTCTTTGAAGATCAAAGAAGCTAAAGGAAAGGCGTTCTTTGTTGCAACAGCTTCTCCAGTAGTGTGAAGACTCAACCAAAAATAATTCAAGGTATTTCTCTATACAAGTTATTGTGTTACTGTTGCAGAACAATCAGCTATTTTAAATACATAGTCAAGTGTTTTTTGAATCATATTTAAGAGTGCAAGAATGGCTGGAGCCAGCACTAGCATGGGTATTGGAAATATCCACCTCCCACAATTTAATGGGAAAAATTATGACTACTGGTCAATAACTATGAGAGCTTTATTTACTTCCCAAGACTTATGAGAATTTGTTGAGGATGGCTTTGAAGAGCTAGCATATGAAGAAGAGTTTGATGATTTAACTCAAGCAGAGAAAGAATTGCTAAAGAGCAATAAGAAGAAAGACTCCAAAGCTCTCTTATTATTGTATCAAGCAGTGCATGAGAGTGTGTTTCCAAGGATAGCAGCGGCAAAGAGATCCAAAGAAGCATGGGAAACTCTCAAGATAGCCTATCAAGGCATGGAAAAAGTGAAGAAAACAAAACTTCAGTTGCTGAGGAGAAACTTTGAGATGCTCTATATGAAAGAGTCAGATACTATTAACTCATTCTTCACTCATGTGATTGGAATGGTCACACAAATAAGATCTCATGGAGAGACTCTTGAAGACAAGAGGATTTTGGAAAAACTCTTGAGGAGTCTACCCTCAATATTTGATGTGATTGTCACCACCATAGAGGAGACTAAGGATCTCACAAATTTTTCAGTGGATGAACTACATGCATCATTGATGACCCATGAGCAGAGATTAGGTAGAAGTGAAAATTCATCTCTTGAGCATGCTTTTAAGACCCAAATGTCTTTCGGAAGAGGAAGAGGTAAAGGTAGAGGAAACAAGAGAGGAAGAGGCAGAAGCCAAAATAGAGGTGGAAGGAACAATCCAACAAATTCTCAAGGAAGGGGCAGCAATCTAAATTAGCATCAAGGCCAAGGCAGCAACCAGCAAAGTGGTCAGCAGAATGCTCAAGGACAAAGGTATGATAAGTCCAATGTCCAATGTCACTATTGTAAAAAATATGGTCATTATGCTAATGAATGTAGAAATAAGCAGCATGATATGAGAAATAGAACTAGTGCAAATTTCACTAGAGAAAATATTAGCCAAGATAATTTGTTTTTAGCTTGTAATATGGCTGAAGAAAAGAATGAAGACTTACGATTTCTAGACTCTAGCTGTAGTAACCATATGACAGGAAACATAGCAATATTTTCTATGTTAAATGAGAGTGTGAAGTCACAAGTCACACTAGGAACTGATAGAAAAGTTTCTATTATGGGAAAAGGAAATGTAAATGTTTTAACAAGGAAAGGTGCAAAGAAATCCATAACAAATGTTTATTATGTTCCAGGAATGAAGTGTAACCTCTTAAGTATTGGACAGCTTGTTCAAAAGCGGTACAATGTATTTTTTGAGGATGATGTTTGTACCATCATGGACAAACCACCCAGCAAACAATGTACTTTTGAAGTAAAGATGACAAGGAACAGGATGTTACAGGATGTTCCCTCTTATAATGAGAGCAAATTTGAAGAATGGTGAAGAGAAAGAAACAGTGGCACAAGAGGCTATCCAAAGGGAACCAAAAGATGAAAATTGGTTGTGGCACTTGAGATTTGGACATCTCAACTTTGGAGGTCTTAACTTGTTGAATAGAAAAGGAATGGTAAGAGGTTTACCATTGATAGAGAAATTGGACAGCCTTTGTGAAGGTTGTATCTTAATGAAACAACACAGAGAAAGTTTTCCTTCCGGGAAAAGCATAAGGGAAAAGGCACCATTAGAGATTGTCCACTCAGATTTGTGTGGACCGATGCAAACTCCATCGCTTGCTGGAATCCACTACATGCTAACATTCATAGATGATTTTACAAGAAAAATTTGGGTTTACTTTTTGAAAAACAAAAGTGAAGTGTTTGAAAGATTCTGCAATTTCAAAGCACTTTTTGAGAACCAACACTAGTACAAAATGGCTAATTTGTTACTAAAAAAACGACTAAAATTTGCATATAAACGACTATTTTTTGGTCGGTGACCAATAGTAGCTAATTTACAGTGTCTTATAACGCGACCAATTTTTGGTCATTTTTAGCTTAGTCATTAATTGGTTATCTCAATTTTGTTATCTAGTTGTATATTTAGTCATTGATTTGGTGATTGATTTAGTCACTGATTTGGTCACTAATTTAGTCATTCATTTGGTCTTTCATTTTGTCACTGATTTAGTCATTCATTTGGTCACTGATTTAGTCATTCATTTAGTCATTGATTTGGCCGTTGATTTGGTCATTGAATGTCACAATTAATGACCAAATATACAACAAAATATATTACTATATGATCACTCGAGAAAACCAATTAATAGCCAAAGAACTATGACCAACATGTTGGTCATGTTATAAGATACTGTAAATTAGCTACTAATAGTCATATATATGCAAATTTTAGTCATTGTTTGAAACCAATTAATGACCGAAGAAATGTGATTAAATTTTAGTCGTGTTATAAGATACTGTAAATTAACTACTAATAGTCGTATCTATGCAAAATTTAGTCATCATTTGTAGTCACAAATTTATCATTTGCAGTAGCCATTTATTCATTACATAAACGACTAATTTAGTAGTTTATATTCATTTCATTAATAATCATTATAAATGATTAATTTAGTCGCATATTCATTTTATTTGTGTTCATTATTAATCAACATAAATTAATTTGTATGATTTAAAAAATGTCATACAATGTGCATGTTCATCTAATATGAAAACACAAAGTCACATATTTTAATTACAATACTAAACAACATCAAGTGCAACTATAAATAATTTCAACCACATAAATTATATTATATGAAAACTTAAAATATTACAATATGAGTTTCCAACTTTATATTAGTTGGACTACAATTACACATGAAATGATGTTTCATCACTTCAAAACATTATCGTTGTGTTGTCAAGGCATTACAGGTGAATTCACCAACTTTGAAGACTTGATCATCAGTCTTTATATGTGTGTCTCATGCGAGATATTGGTTCTAAGGGTATCGCCAGACCAGTTCTCCTCTCTCTTTTGGCATTTGTCACTCCAATGTTATTGCTCTTCTCTTTTTTCAATTCATGCTTCTTACCATCAATACTAATTTCATTTTCTGAAAACAAAAGAAAATACAATGCACTGTAAGAAATGAAATACAATGAACACTAGAATATAACATAAATTAAACTATAAATAGTTTATACAACATATACCTTAACATCAACAATGTCAAAGCAATTTTCCTTCAACATCAATTTCTGCAAAATAAATGTCACGTTATTCTTTCCCATTTCTCAACATGCTACATACGATAAATTGAAAATCACATAAAACCAAGAGCAAACCCTTTTCTAACCAAAATAAATCAACAAACAGTGCCTCTAATAAAACTTCATTATAATATTAGCAAATGAAAAGAGAGCTAGTGGACCATTTGTGTTGTTTGACTTTGCCTATTTTTGTTATAAAGTGCTCGAGCTTCAGGAACCAACAAATGTGAGCACGAGCTAAAAACTAACCAACCATTCACTAGTCAACATGAGAGATCACAAATAAATCACAAAATTGATCAGGCATTAAAATTGTGAGCAGACTACCTTGAAATTTTCTTCTTGAGAAATACCTCAAAATCCCCTCGTTTCTAATAAGCTTCCTGGCTATGTACCTCCATCCTTGATTTCCCTTGTTATATCTTGAATAAAAGATATCCCTTCAACAACCAATTTTGCGATAATCCTACCAAGTAACTCAAGAGCCTTATGCGCATCAATAATAGCATCCTCCAGTGAAAATAATACAATCTCCAACCTAGAACCATCAAAACTATATATAGTTATAATGTTGAAGAGTGTAACTAGGTAGGTCTTCCTTATAATGACTATGTAACTAGCATTTGCACCGAGAGGTGCAAAGTAACGCCGGGGAGTGGGGAAAAGAATAATTAAGTGAAATATATGGAAATTTTAGTTCCTATATATCTTTCAAAGAATGTAATAGGAGGTTAAAATTTAAAAGAAAGCTACACTAACATAAAGGAACACTAATATAATTGTCTCAGAATAATGGCATAGTAATGATGGTATCGAAGATCCTTCAATAGTCGCTCCAAGGGGATTGCTCTAGCTCTTCAAATGATTCAAATAACCGTCGAAACTAAATATTCAAACCTGCTCTAAATCCATCATCAAAAGGTTTTCAATGTGCTAGAAAGGGGTATTTAAAGGTTTTTTAAAAAAAAACTTTCAATTGTTGCTACAAGACTGTTTTAAAGCTGGTCCAAAACTGCCTTCTAACAACTTAAAAAGATGTCATACAAACACCTTCAATAAACTGCTATACAAATACACTCTATGAAGTAATCCATATAGAGAACACACCAATAGCCCAGAAGAGGAAAATGAAAAGTTTATCGGCAGTTACATTTTACTCTAAAAAATATTCATATCAAAATCTGTTAACGTCAAACCAAAATTTTGTAATTTTCAAGATCCTAAGTTTAGCACCAACTGCCCAATAGCCTAGCAAACTTGACAAGAATACCTTGACTGTTCTTGTACGCTATAAGACAAGATGATCAAAAATGTCATGAATTATAGCAAGCACCTACAATTGTTTCAGCATGTCTTATCTTTTTAACTGATCCATCATCTTGAATCTGTCTAGCATTCTCTCAATCGTCAAAATCAGCATTGTCAAGCTTTAAAAATATAGCATTCACTCCAATCTAGAAACAAAAATATGCATTCGCAACTCAACTTACCCAATTTTCTGCTGGCCTCATTCTTAAGTTGTAAGTTGATGCCATACTCATGCAGTAAGCTCCCGTGTCATGGACCACCATTCCTGGTCACTGAAAGAGGATGGCCACTCAAAGTTAAGCCACAAGTGTATGCCTTCAAAGAAGCATCACAAAATAATTCTAGAAACAATTAAATATCATATTGGAAAATCAATTCCTTCTCATCATGCATGTATATTAGGTGTGATAATTATTGTCCTGTAACTAACCACCATTTCTGGAGTTGGAAGTTCCCTGTCCTTTCCTAAAAATTCTGCAGACTCACAGACAGGCCCAACAACATCAAAATTTTTAATTTTTTCCTTTGGGGCAGGTGGAGAAATTAGCTCAATGCGCTATGTATCAAGAAGAATAGCAATTAGAAATGTCTCAAAATCTCAAAATCATTTTATGATTCATATCACAACTTTCATACTGTGTGCCTGTCATGAGAAAGAATGGTCTATTTAGTATCTGGGAATCTCAATACCAGTAATATTTCCTGTCAACAAGGAGACTACAAAAGTAGGACAAATTATCCCTTCTATATTCATTTGGAAATGATCATCCCTTCAATCACGCATCATCAGAAAAAGTTGGGTTTTCCCCAAGTCAAATTTATGTACTAACTTGGTAAGCTCCATAAAGGCTAGGCCTAATAAGCTCTGCCATGCTGCCATCAATTACAATGAAGTTCTTGTTACAATTTGTCTTGAATCCAACAACTCGACTCACAAGAACACCAGAGTTTGCAACAAGAGATCTCCCAGGCTCAACAATGAGTGTAAGATTTCCAGATAATACCAGCTCTCTTACCTAAAGAAACAGCCAATGCTACAAATATACATCTTTAAAGTGTCTATATATATTCTCAAGATAGTTGTAACAAGGCCAGCACAGTAACTTGGGCAGCAAAAGAGTGTAAGTTTGAATAAAAAGTAACGTAGTTTAAGCCAATGCTTAAAAGATTTAATTTGCACAAAAATTCTAGAATATGAAAATGAAGGAAATAAGGGTTCATGTATTTTCACAGTTGGCTGATCCCATGGAGTTAACAAGGTATCTCTATTCATCAAAAATAGAGAAAATCAGTGAAAAATAATAGGGATTGTTTATTTTGAATCCTTTAAGTATGAGATCATAGAAGACAATAGTCAGAAGACAATTTCAAAGTGGACAACAATCATTGAAGGCACAAAAAGTCTTAAATGTGCGGAGGAATTTGTCCTTTTGCAAAAGTTTGTACAAGGCAGGAGGGATATTACACCTGACTCCAAGGCACACAGAATTAGTTAGAAGTATTAAATAATTTTTGCATACATATATCAGTGTCACTCAAGCAATCCAAACAACTATAAATGGTGGGCAATAAGAGCATCTAACACACTTCAATGTTTCAAATCCTATGCTATTGTCACTAAATTTTCCAACAGGGCACATTATAAAAACAAATTAGGAATTACAAAAAGTATTCTCCCACAGTCCATGAGTAATGTCCATGGTGGGGCTGTGATCTAGCAGCAAACCAAATAGCTGATGATGACCCCCCAGGTTTAGGATCTAGATGGCATATGAGTAAGGGTACTTTTAGCTATCTAACTTATAATAAAACCTGATTTGTAGATGCAATGAAGTTTGAATCAATCAATAGGCAGTGTTCCTCACATTGTCGACTCTCTATTGTACCATGCAGTATTGTGAGGGGTCTATCCTCTTCTGTCATGCATGGGAACTCATTACTCTGAGCTCTATGTGTGTTATAACTAGTATGGATTCAGTCATTTCCATTAATCAACTCAACTTACAGTGAGTTACCCAAGTTTCAATAATCATTGCACTACCAGGGCTCTTTGGCCAAGTGTCCCAGGGGAAAGAAGGGAAGGACTCATGGCAACGCAGTTGAAACTTAGACAGACATGGCTCCTAAGGACTTAGACACTTACTGGCTTTCTCATTTTGTCAGAATGCCATTTCATAATGCCATTTTTGGGAGGATAATCTCATTGAATCAGTTGGGGTTGCTGAGTTGGGTTAGGAAAAGTGGCTCTCATGGACATATGGGAAGGCTCCAGCATGGATGGCCCAAGGACACATGCATATTTATACTAGCCCTAAGCGTTTCCCTTGCTTTCCTCATTGGAGAAGATAGGATATAAAATTTTTATAGCTTTTGAATAGATGAAACAACCTCTTCTAGGATTATTGTCCAAGATTGAATATGCCTCTTGCATTTTCAAACTCAAAGAGTTGGCATTACTGGTTATTTCCAATTTTACTAGGAATTTTTCTAGTTTCATGCCATTAGGTTCCAATTTTGAATCCCATGGGTGAGGTGTGCTATCCACTAGTTTATATTGGGGTTTGCAGAAAAACTCCAGAATATGAAAATGAAGGAAATAAGGGTTCATGTATTTTCATAGTTGGCTGATCCCATGGAGTTAACAAGGTAGCTCTATTCATCAAAATTAGAGAAAATCAGTGACAAATAACAATGCTTGTTTATTTTGAATCTTTTAAGTATGAGATCACATAATATAGTAGTCAGATTCAAATTTCAAAGAGGACAAAAATCATTGAAGGCACAACAAGTCTTAAATGTGCGAAAGAATTTTTCCTTTTGCAAAAGTTTGTACAAGGCAGGAGGGATATTACAGCTGACTAGAAGGCACAGAGAATTAGTTAGAAGTATTCAATAATTTTTGCATACGTATATCAGTGTCACTCAAGCAATCCAAACAACTATAGATGGTGGGCAAGAAGAGCATCTGACACACTTCAATGTTTCAAATCCTGTGCTATTGTCACTAAATTTTCCAATGGGGTACATTATAAAAAAAAATAGGAATTACAAAAAGTATTCTACCATAGGCCATGAGTAATGTCCATGGTGGGGCTGTGATCTGACAGCAAGCAAAATAATTGATGATGACCCCCCGGTTCAGGATCTAGATGGCATACGAGTAAGGGTACTTTTAGCTATCTAACTTATAATAAAACCTGATTTGTAGATGCAATGAAGTTTGAATCAATTAGTATGGAGTGTGCCTCAGTGTTGACTCTGTACTGTACAATACAGTATTGTGAGGGGCATATCCTCTTCTGTCATGCTTACTTTGAGCTCTGTGTGTGTTATAACTAATATGGATTCAATCATTTCACTTAATCAAGCTCATCTTACAGTGAGTTACCCAAGTTTCAATAATCATTGCACTGCCAGGGCTCTTTGGCCAAGTGTCCCAGGGGAAAGAAGGGAAGGACTCATGGAAACACAGTTGAAACTTAGACAGACATGGCTCCTAAGGACTTATACACTTAATGGCTTTCTTATTTTGTCATAATGCCATTTCATAATGCCATTTATGGGAGGATAATCTCATTGAATCAATTGGGATTGTTGGGTTGGTTTAGGAAAAGTGTCTCTCATGGACATCTGGGAAGGCTCCAGCATGGATGGCTCGAGGACACATGCATATTTATACTAGCCTTAAGCATTTCCCTTGCTTTCCTCATTGGAGAAGATAGGATATAAAAGTTTTATAGCTTTTGAATAGATGACACAACCTCTTCAAGGCCTATTGTCCAAGATTGAATATGCCTCTTGCATTTTCAAGCTCAAAGACTTGGCATAACTGGTCATTTCCAATTTTACTAGGCATTTTTCTAGTTTCATGCCATTAGGTTCCAATTTTGAATCCCATGGGTGAGGCGTGCTATCCATTAGTTTATATTGGGTTTTGCACAAAAATTCTAGAATATGAAAATGAAGGAAATAAGGGTTCATGTATTTTCACAGATGGTTGATCCCATGGAGTTAACAAGGTAGCTCTATTCATCAAAAATAGAGAAAATTAGTGACAAATAACAGGGATTGTTTATTTTGAATCCTTTTAAGTATGAGATCACAGAATATAGTAGTCAGATTCCAATTTCAAAGAGGACAACAATCATTGAAGGCACAACAAATCTTAAATGTGTGGAAGAATTTGTCCTTTTGCAAAAGTTTGTACAAGGCAGGAGGGATATTACACCTGACTCCAGGGCACACAGAATTAGTTAGAAGTATTCAATAATTTTTGCATACATATATCAGTGTCACTCAAGTAGTCTAAACAACTATAAATTGTGGGCAAGAAGAGCATCTGACACAATGTTTCAAATCATATGCTATTGTCACTAAATTTTCCCATGGGGAACATTATAAAAAAAAATTAGCAATTACAAAAAGTATTCTCCCACAGGCCATGAGTAATGTCCATGGTGGGGCTGTGATCTGGCAGCAAGACAAATAACTGATGATGAGCCCACAGGTTCAGGATCTAGATGGCATATGAGTAAGGGTACTTTTAGCTATCTAACTTATACTAAAACCTAATTTGTAGATGCAATGAAGTTTTGAATCGATCAAGAGGGTAGTGTCTCCTCGAAGCATTGTCGACTAAAATGGTACTGATACAATATTTTTGAGGGTATATCCTTCACATGCATGGGAACTCGTCATACCGAGCTCTATGTGTGTTATAACTAGTATGGATTCAAGCCATTTCACTTAATCAAGCTCAACATAGTGAGTTACCCAAGTTTGAATAATCATTGCACTACCAGACTCTTTGTCAAGTGTCCCAGGGGAAAGAAGGGATGGAATCATGGCAACATAGTTAAATCAAATAAGAGATGGCTCCTAAGGACTTATACACTTATTGGCTTTCTTATTTTGACAACATCGCTACTGGGAGGATAATATCATTGAACTAATGAAGGCTGGTTGGGATAGGGAAAAGTGGTCGTCATGGACATCTGAAGGTCTAAAGATGATGTCCTGGCACACATGTATATTTATACTAGCCTTAAGTGTTTCCCTACTTTCCTCATTGAGAATATAGGATATAAAATCGTTATAGCTTTTCAATAGATGACACAACTCTTCTTAGGCCTATTTTCCAAGATTGAATATGCCTCTTGCATTTTCAAGCTCAAGAGTTGGCATAACCTGTCATTTCCAATTTTACTAGCATTTTGCTAGTTTTAAGGGCATTAGGTTCCAATTTTGAATCCCATGGGTGAGGCGTGCTATCCACTATTACATTAAGCCAAACAAAATTCCATGAAATATGAAAATGAAGGAAATAAGGGTCTATGTATTTTCACAAATATCGATCCCATGGAGTTAACAAGGAAGCTCAATTCATCAAAAATAGAGAAAAGTCAGCAGATAAATGGATTGTTTATTTTGAATCTTTTAAGTATGAGATCACAGTAACAGCGTAGTTAGATTCAAATTTTAAAGAGGACAAAATCATCAAGGCAAAACAAGTCTTAAATGTGCGTAAGAATTTGTACTTTTGCAAAAGTTTGTACAAGGCAGGAGGAATAACACAAATGACTCCAGTGGCACACAGACTAGTTAGAAGTATTCAATAATTTTTTCATACATATACTACCTGTCACTCAAGGCCCAAACAACTATAAATTAGCAAGAAGAGCATCCATATTACTCAATGTTTCAACCGTGCTATTGTCACCTAATTTTCCAATGGGGCACATTATAAACAAATTAGGAATTATTGGGGGTATTCTCCCACATGCCATGAGTAATGTCCATGGTAGCCATATGATCCTGGCAAAGAACTAAAATAGAATTGATGATGACCTCAAGTTCAGATCTAGATGTGACATACGAGTAAGTTTACTTTAGCTATCTAAATGGCACAAACCTCGATTTGTAGATGCAATGAAGTTTTAATCGATCAACAGGCAAATATTCCCGTTGTCAACTCGTACCGTACCATACAATATTGTGAGGTTTATCCTCTTCTCATTAAGTATGAACTACTACTTCCCAGCTCTATGTGTTATAACTAGTATGGATTCAATCATTTCACTTAATCAAGCTCAACTTACCATGAGTTACCAAAGTTTCAATAATCATTGGGACCGCTGTGATCTTTAGCCAAGTGTCCTGTGGAAAGAAGGAAGGACTCACATAACACGCTGAAACTTAGACATATGGCTCCTAAGACCTGTATTAATTTACCGTATTTCTTATTTTGTCAGAACGTCGTCTCATAATTCCATTTCTGGGAGGATAATCTCATTGAATCATTTGGGGTTGTCGAGTTGGGTTAGGAAAAGTGGCTCATGGACATCTGAAGGCTCAAAGATGAATGGTCATCTGGGCCACATGTATATTTATACTAGCCTTAAGAGTTTCTGTTTTCCTCTACTGAGAATATAGGATATAAAAAATTTTATAGCTTTTGAATAGATGACACAACCTCTTCTAGGCCTATTTGTCCAGATTTATTATGCTTCTTGCATTTTCAAGCTCAAAGATTTGGCATAATTGGTCATTCTCAATTTTACTAGGCATTTTGCTAGTTTCCATGCCATTAGGTTCCAGCTTTGAATCCCATGGGTGAGGCGTGATATCCACCAGTTTACATTGCTTACATGTACCCCAGAATATGAAAAATGAAGAAATAAGGGTTCTACTTCATGTATTTTCATAGTTGGCTGATCCCATGGAGTTATCATGGAAGCCCCTATTCATCAACAATAGAGAAAATCAAAGGATACAATGGGTGGATTGTTTATTTTGGAATCCTTTTTTGGCAGAGATCGCTGTAATACGTAGTCGTATTCAAATTTCAAAGAGGACAACAATAATTGAAGGCACAACAAGTCTTAAATGTGAGGAAGAATTTTCCTCTTGCAAAGTTTGTAACAAGGAAGTAGGGATATTGCTACCGAAACTCAGGAAAAGTCATAATTAGTTAGAAGTATTCAATAATTTTTTCATACGTATATCGTTGTCACCAAGTGCATTCTCCTTGAGATTCTTGGCCACAAAACGATGTAGAAATATAACATGTCGAATCAGCTTCATGGATGGTCGTTAAATTGCAAAGTTCATAGCACCAATAGTGGATTATGTAGCTTTAAATGTGTTTTATTTTGGAGCAAACTTGGCTTTCAAGTGAATACTTACAGTGGCAGTCTGGTGATCTTTTTCCTACCATATTTGGAGAAAAATTCCGCAATGTTGACACCTCAATCATAAGTGTGAGCAACCGAACAGAGAAATAGTGATGAAAGAACCATGCTATTGGAGAAGGGTATTGTGGCAAATTGTGATAGATACCTAACAAAGTGTTCAACAAAAAACACAAAGTAGGTTAATGGCACTAAGAGTTACATCTAGGCAACACTGACTTAAAAATGGACAATAAATGGCTGACTATAATTAAAGAGGTAATAGTAGACTCTATTCCAAAAGGAGTAAATTGGAATCTACATACTAGGTAATCATGAATCTTTAAAATTCTTATATAAGATAATATAATGTTACCATCATCAAAAATGACCATAAAAATAGGGCAATGGGAATGAAGAGTACAACCAACATGAATACAATGTGATATGCTAGTGCAACTCCTAGAAAGTGTCAAAATAATACAAAGCAAGAAAACAACATATGTATAGTAGAAGAAATACATGTGGGAACCAAGCAAGAGATCAACCTTCGTATATCTATATGAATTTTGAAATGATGTGAAACCTTTGTTAGAACTAGCTCATTTTTTTTGAAAAGGATATCATGCAGTATGGTATTTCCACAAGTCTCACCTAAGTAGAGATTGTTGAGATCAATGACCAAATTGGATTTGCCAATATTTTCTGAAATGCATCGCTTCGAACCAATGGCCATGGATTGTTCCAGGATAACCTAACATGTTCCTTAAACCAATACTAAAGCTCGTAATGGTTTCTCAATTATCATTCGTAGACCCTTTGGTTGGAAAACCCTAATTGGAAGAATGGTAGCATGGTAACCTAATAGAGTACATTATATGATGACATGAGCAGAAATGCATGTCCTTGAAAAAAAAACGTTTTATAAATACACAATCATGAACACTCATTGTAAGTGATACGTACCAATTGCGCTAAAATGCTCTCATGGAAACTTACACCACTAATCATTCCTATCTACCTATAAGCATTACTTATATACCAAGAACAAAACCATACAAAACATAAAAGTATATCATAAGTAAAAACAACCACAATTGCCTTTATTAACTCCATAAATTATGGTTGTAATTCCGCATCCCTCAATATTTGGATTCTCTTCCGTAAACCGAGTCAACTGCCTCAATGGAACGCACTGTTTCCTCCCGAGGAAGATATTTTATTGTATCCCTTGTCTTATCCATCATCAAAACACTTCACTCTGGATTCCCGTGCTTAGTTGAAGAAAATTATTTTCATACACTCCTTCTAATAAAGATTCTGCTCGAAAAATCAAGTGTTAACAAACATGATAAAAGAGAATGGGGAAAGTAGCATCATCTATGTCGAGAGAGAAATTTAAGCATCTACATCAAAAATGCTTAAGACCTTCACAAGGATGTACACAAAAAAATATTTGCACTCATAAACACCAAATATTACAAGACTGTGTAGAAATCTTATTAGAGAAACCAAAAAGTTACGAGATAAAGGCATGTTTCATAATACTCCAGAAAAGCTTACAAGATGCATGAGTATTTTCCCTTCTACAAAGCTGATCCATCATAGTTTGTGCATGAGCTAGCATTACAATATTTCCAAAATTATTCCCTCTAAGAAATGATAAAAGACTTTCACTTAAAGTATTCAAACACCATACTGTAAGGTACCCATTATGGAAGGCATTGAAATATCATGTGTGCAAGTCCATCAATCATGTTCAAGTACAAATATGTTTGATATGGTCATCTTAGCTATTTATCTATTGTTCGATTACTTATGTTGGGTCAGCTGTAGTGACCGTGTTGGATCAATGACGGAGAAGCCATAAGAGGCCTTAGGAGCCGTTTGGAGGAGCGCCTAACAAGGATCCACAGGTTACAACCAGCAAATTTACAGGACAACAGCACATCACCTTATGAAGAAAGGCAGGTTTTGTGGTGTTTTGAAGGACTGGCCTTGGCCGGCCATATTGTTGATTGTTGGGAGCCATTTTTTGGAGTTTCTCCTTTTAAGATGAAGGAACTCCAACTAGGAGAAGATCCTTAAGAGTGATGTAGGTGTCCTAGTGTGGACAAAGTTGTTGGCACCGTGGAAGCCGAGGAGGTAGGTTGACATGGCATGTTAGAAGCCCTAACTAGTGGGCGCTCACGTTGAAGATTGGCTCCTACATTTGCACACGTTCATTGCAGAGCAAAGGGCATATTGGTGAAGTATATTGGAAGCCATGTGTAAGGGCATTCAGTAAGGATGCCCTAACTAGGTGCATATGTTGTTCAGTGGACTTGGTCACTCATGGACTATTGAGGCAACATGAGAGTGGACCAAGTGTGAACGTGATCGGGCATTTAGGGTCTGTTGGAGGATGTGATAGTGTCCATGCTTGAACCTGTGCAACACCTCGATGGACAAAACTGCTGCTAGAGAGGCTGCTGAAGCTCAAGGTTCTGGTAATCACCAAGAGCATTGTGGAGCCCGAAACTCAGTGTGTGGAGACGCACTTCTACAATAGATGACCTGTGAAGTTTTCCTAGACCGTGTTCATTGTGGGAGATGGACATCTTGCAACAATGGGTGGAAGTTCTTTCAAGCCCCAGAAAAAAAAGCTGGTCTTCACCTGGCAGCTACAGGAAGACCATGTGCAGTGGGTTGAAGTCCCCTGGTAGTTGAGGAGAAACCATGGGGAGGCTGAGAGTTGCTCACAATCGGGAGTTGTAAACAACTCAACAGAGTCTCGATGTGTTGGTGCCCTCGATGGACTAAGGCAAACTAGTGAGTAGATTGATAGATGACCTTCGCAGCCGATGGAATTGGAGCATTGATAGAGGCAAGAGTTGCAGATTTGGGAGCCGAAGGACCAAAGGGGAGTGAAGGTACGACCGAGAGGAGCCGTGAGATATCTACAACCGTATGGTCAGATTACTTTATTTTGTATCTTATGCTAGTGGATTTATGAGGGTCATTATCCTAGGCACGAGAGCCATAGATTGTTGTATTATATGTTGTTTAATATAATGAAAGTTGGGTTGAAAATTTGTAAAAATTTATACATATTTTGTGCATATGTTATCTCGCTATTGTTTATATTCTCACGTGCAAAGTAGTTGTATATTAGACTCTCGGGTTTGGTAGCATCGACATTTTTAAGACTCTATCCTATACCCAAGGTCATGGAAATCAACAAATCAATAGTTTTTGGCCAAAATTCGTTAGAGTCCTTTCTATTGATCTTTCACAATGGACAATAAATTGTGAGATCCACCTCTCGCTCCAAAGGATTATTCATAGTAAATTTTTCATCATCAAAGGAACGAATATATTTTTAAGTAGAAGGCCCATGGTTTTGGGATCTACAGGACTTTTGTTACCCCATGGTTTCCGCATTTTGATGCAAACACAATGGTAGTCTCAAGAATGCTGTAGATCAATTTACAATATTCCCCCACACTTCGTGCATCATAAGCATCAAAGGCATTGGGAACCTCTTAGGGTGATACATGAAAGATGCAGATACACAAAGACGAAAGAGGGGATTCACACTTTTGCTAGAATTTGTGTGGAGGTGGACCTGAAAGAAAGGATTGCCAGATCACATCATTTTGACACACAACAAGCAATGTCGTGAGAAGGCCTCTTGATTGAGAACACTACCTTCAAATTTTGAATATGTCAACAGATGGGTCATCTTCAACACATTTCTCACAAGAAAGATTACCAAGGAAGTGAAGAAACCTTAAAAACAACCCAAAGGATAGAAATTTCCACCGCATTTGCTTGAGGACGAAGAGAGGAAGAAGAAACGGACCCCTTTACCAATGAAGAAGTGCAGAATCCATAAGAAAGTAGAAGAGAATCAAATCATGAAGCTACAGAATACCCACACCCAACAAGCAAGTGTACCTTAAGAGGATTCCAAAAGAAAAGGAGCTAGGGGGTATCAAACGGTCACCTGGTTTACCCAAAAGCTCTGACTCATATAAGGGAAAATCAAATGAAAACATGTAGAGAACCAAATTCTGGCAATCACTTCAGAATGTCCACTCCCATCTCAAGGAGAATGGTAGAAAGTAGAAAAGAAGAAATGATAGCATAAACTGCTTTCTCTTCATAATAAAGCAGTTTTATTTATTGGCTCTATGATCACCGCCTTGAATGGCTTGATGGAATGCTTCTAGGTATCTACAACATGTAATTTTGTTTTCATTAATAAAATTACGATTTTTCTTGGGGAAAAAAAATGCATGAAAGACTGCAAGAGTCAAGGAAGGTAAGAGATGAGCATTCCTGTCGGGCCCTAGGGGAAAGGGTTAAACACGATTCACTTCACCATCATTTTTTGTTTACATCGCACCAAATTGTTCAGCCATATGCCACAAAGGGTGAAGATGCAGCGGCAATTCTCGAATCGGGACAAACCCTATTGAAAACCACTTTACAATTTTTGAAAACTTTTTGTTGTTCAATCCGTAAGAAATCCCAAACATCCACTTCATGCAATGTTTGTTTGAGAAAAATTTATGGTTAATTTTCTGACCACTGTATGTCTGAATTAAAGGGTATATGTATTATAAAAGCAACCATACAAAGGAAAATCCCTCGTGAAATTTCTCTAAATTTTGAGGTGTCACAAACACACCGTGTGTTAGGGACGTATTTTCAGAGAGTATCCACTGAAAGAAGACGTCAAGACCCATCCTCTGAGTTTTTATCAATTAAACATTCACTTCTGGGTCAGTGATTAAACTCTAGAAACCAAATTGGCACCTACTATAGGGAGAACATGGTCATATATATATATTCTGGGCTTTAGAACAGTTTCTAACATATATCTTTAACCACCACTTTTGAAAAAGACAAAAATTAACAATTGTAAGGTTCGATTGGACACTAAAAAAGAATTGAAATGAACTTACCTTTCGACCACAATTAAATTAGCATCTATGATCGCCTAAACCTTTATAATCATCAATAATTACTTACCACAGTATTCCATTCCAAAAACACTATCTAGATATTTACTTTTAGGTGGCTCATCATCTCCATCTAGGGATCAGCCTCATCACCATTCAAAATAACACATTCTCGCAAATAAATTTCATGGGATCAAGTATTTTGGCCATCTTTTGTGGCATAAACTTTGTTGCATATTGTATAAAAACATGTAGTTCATACAACTTTCTTTTCCTACAACATTAAATATCAAAGAATGAAATAATAGATTCATCTATTAGCATACACAAGTTGTCAATACCACATTGTAAATCGGGAATGTTTCCTATAAGAACCACAAACTTTGCAAGGATATTAATAGTTCAACCCAAATATTAAGAAAAGAGGACTACATTGTTTTTTGCCGCGCATTTCGAGTTGCGCCGGCGAGGGTCATGCCATCGGTGCGTCGTGGCTACCCCCCCGTGGTGACCGCCCACGGCTCCGCCTAAGGTTCGATCCCATGGAGACACAGGCTTCCCAAGGAGCCCCCACCGCCACCTTTTCCCCACTATTGATGCATTTAACCGGCCCTCCGGCCGGTTTGCCCTCAATAGTGCAAGTGAAGCAACAAATTTGTTAAGAAGCTCGAAGATATTCCAGAGATCGCGGCTCTGCGCAGACCCCCCATCCAAGTAGCTTTGTTTCCTGCCAATCGTGTCTCATTGGCCAATTCACGAGGCTTTGGCCTTCTCCAAAAATACTCGTTAAATGGGTCACCAAGAACCGGGCTCCTCCTCGATCACAAAGTGTTACATCTTTTCATTTTCGGCAAGGGTTCTTCCTCTTCGAATTCTCTTCCAAAGAAGACAAAGATTGATCTTCTCCAAAATGGGCCACATTTCATGTGCCCCGTGGCCTCTATCTCGAACAAATGGACTCCGCATTTTCGATCCGCAACATGCTCCCAAGGTCGTCCTGTCGGTTCGGCCTCGAATCTCCCGCCCACGTCGAACCGGGACCTCTTGAAACACATCGGCAACGCTCTCTTGGGAAATTCATAGATCGGGCAAACAACGAAGGGACCGCATGACCGGCTAGAATCTCGCGGTGAGAGGTAGATCTTCCAGGTGGGCCTCCCAAAGGCAAATCAAAATAAATGTTTGAATCGGTCTCATTCGCATCTTGGATTATGATAACGCCATTCAAAATGTGAAAATGCCATGTTCATGGACACTTTTCTAGAACTATCCATCCAACGCAGCCGCAGAAAGGAAATGAAGAGGGTTGGAATCAAGTCAAGTTGCCAAATATCAATCACAAAGGTCAAAAAATCCTGGGAGGGACTCCAATAATGGGAAAAGGCCTCTTCAGCCAATGTCACCGCCCCCCTCCCAAAAAAGGCACAAGAAAATAAGTTCGATCCTCTAAGCCATCAAACGTGCTACTCAGAGATCGAGACCTAAAACCCGCCCTCTAAGCAAAGGCACTCCCTCAACCTCCCCTAAAGGAAAAGGGCCAAGATCCCAAGGAAGACTATAGAAGATGAGGAAGAAGAATGGTGAAACTGGACGAGTCAAAGGAGGAAGGGAGAAATAGAGAGTCTCAAACCCTCGGCAAGGAGATCCACAAGAGGTCGCAACCCATTGGGGTGGAAAAGAGAGCAAGAGACTTACAAAGACAAGCTGTGTGGCAGCCAACCAACTCGAAAACCGCTAGCCTCAAAGCCTAGGATGACGAAAAACCAGCCTCTGCCTGTGGAGCCCATCGAAACATAAATAACAGAAGGTCATCTCCCCGGAACTATAGAGGTATGGGGAGAAAATTAAGGAAGAAGCCATTAAAGCTTAATAAGAAATCGGGGACCCCTGTGACATACTTCTCTTCCAAGAGACCAAGTCGGAAGACGAAGCCTTTCCGCATGCAAGTAAGAAACTTTGGATCAAAAGTGAAGCAAGAGCACCGCTCGGGGAGCCTTCGTGGAGGGCTTGGCACTCTATGGATTGCCGCAAATTTGTAGTCATCTATGAGGCTAGCAACACTCATTGGTTGTCGCTTAAAATGCGTAATCTAGACACCAAAGAAATTTTTTTCCTTTTCAATGTTTACTCTCCAAATCAATGTTGGGGAAAAAAGGATCACGTATTCTATAAGGCACAAGCGCACTTGGCAAACTTGAAAAATATAATTATTGTCGGATAAGATCTCAACCTCACTCTTTCACTCGTCCGAAAAAAGAGGAGGCACCGTAGTCCAAGATCTCGGCAATGGAATGGGCTGAGGATCTTATGTAGGAATGGGAGTTGCCGGATATCAAACCTTCTTCCTCCTAAGTACTCTTGGTCTAACAAAAGAGCTGGTCCAAAGTCACATTGCTACCAAATTAGATAGATTTTTCATCCAAAGCTCCTTTCCCCGTTAATAGGATTAGAAGCTAGAATGCATATTCTCACAAAGCATCTCGACTCCATAAGCCCATAAGCTAGAACTCTCTGCCCCATCAAGATCCTGGCCCCATTCCTTCGCATTTAGTCCTCCGGGTCAAGGAGCCAAATTTCATGCAATTAGTCAAGGACCGTTGAGATAGCCACGAAACATCTCCTTTCTTTGTCCGGGAGGAAAAGCTTAGAAGGGTGAAAGGAGCTCTAAAACGATGGGCCAAAACCCCGCTCCAACTCGCCTGCAAGGAAAAACCATCAAAGCTTCTCTAGCCTTCCTATCAACTTCAAATGAGAACACTATAGTCATAGAGGAGCTTACTATGATCAAGAGGCTCAACAAGTAGCATAGCCTTTCATAAGGCCTGGTTGAATGGGTTAGTTAACACCGGAGATTGCATCTAAATTTGCCTAGCAGAGAGCAAGAAATTCCTTCTTTTCTTCCATAAACAAGCCCAAAGCCGTGAAATGCTTCAACACGATATCCGAGATCAAGGAGGATAACATTACCCACAAGGAACTTGAGGACATCGAAGAGAGAAGCCTTTTCTCATTTTCAAAATCCTGTATAGTGAGGACACGGATCCGGACCAATATTCGTATCCATTAGACATTGTTCCATCTCTCGACCCCTCCTCGTATGAATGAGATCCTTTGAGGCCAAAGTTTCAAAAAATAAGTTAAAAATGCCCTTTTGCTGCGGATCCGGATAAGGCCCCTAGACCGGATGGCTTCATCGCTGTGTTCCTACAAGTTTGTTGGCTATTAGTTGAAAAGGACCTATTCAAAATGGTTCAAAAAATCTCAAGATAGTCAGAAAATCAGAGAAAAGACAAACTCAAACTTTTCTTAGCCCTCATCCCTAAGGAGAAAGGCGCCAACAATTTCAACCGTATTCCATCCGATCTCTTATGTTATAGTAAGCCGATCACCAAAGTAACGGTAAATAGACTGAAGTTTTATCCTTCCAAAATCATTCGAAGAACCGAAGTGAGGTCGCATCCACAAAGCGCATCGTGAGGCAACTTCACCCTTGTACAAGAGGCAATTCACCCAAGTCTCAGACGAATGAACAAGGTATGGTTATCAAAATCGACGTATCAAATTCTTTGATCGTAGTAAATCATAGCTTTCTATTAAAAGTCATGAGCAAGTTTGGTTTTGGAGTAAACTTCATTAAATGGACCCGGGTGCATGCATCTCGGAGCCATGGATTGCACCTTCAGTAAATGGCGTGAGCCACCGGATTTTTTAAAGCTTCGAGAGTGGCTTTCTAGGGTACAGCCCATTCTCCCCTCTCGCTCTTTGTCATCCAAGCCTCTGCCCTCGCTTTTTAAACAAAAGATGCAAGATCAAGATATTAATGGACCGTGTATAGCAAGAGGGTCAAAAACATAAATCACGCCCTATTTGCGGATGACACCCCCGTTATTGGGAGCCGCTACTCTTCTCAAACACGATCAAAATTTAAAGCGCTCTTGATGAATTCTGGAGGCCTCGAAAAATGGCCTCTTAAATAAGAACAAATGTCACATCTACAATTGGAACACACGCTCGCATTTCTCCTCGCTATTTTCTAGATGTTTAAGCCACTTCTCTTCTTAGACCTCTTTCAAATACTGGGCCTTCCCGTTTATCATAAAAGATCCGTAACTAAGGACCGAAGCCGACAACTTAAAAAATTCTAAAGACCAAGATCCAAGCCCTCGTACACTTCGACTCAAATATGGATGGCAACTCCGTTTTAATAAAATTCATAATGCCCGCCCCTCTATTTCCAATTTGTTGTGCTTCTTGCTCGGCATACTCCGAAAAAAAATGGCGAATTTTGGAGGTTCTTTGAAGTGCTAAGGTACCGTAATGAAAACAAACTTCCCTTTGCTAGTTGGAAAACCATCTCCAAGCCATTGTGGGAGGGTGGGTTTGAATTTCAAAAACCTTCACAAGACAATAGTGGCGCTTTTGGGAGCGAATATACCTGAAGACTGGCTGCGCCTGCGTCAGCCGGCTCAATTGGCTTTCCAGTGAAAATATTTCAGAGTGTCCTCGTCGCCGTTTGGACAACTTGATCCATCTCGCTCAACTCGCTTCCTCAAACCGTATGCCAAAGTCGCTCCTCTAGCTTAACGGCCAGCACTTTTCCGTTGATTCTGTGAAAACGGTAAAAAGATAAACATATGGACATATAAAATTATGAATATGGATCCCATTGAAGGTACATGCCCCTATTAGAGTGCTATACCGTCGGGATGGAAGGAGAGGGGTCGCACTTCGTTGTGGGATATCTTCTCAGGAGGCCGATTATGATTGCCGGTGCTGAATGCATTGTTGCGTTCGGCTCACCCGCATAACGAAATGGACCATGTTGTTGATATATCCTATGGTTTGGCGCTTTCGCACATAAGGAAAAGAGATTCGAGAGGCTGGGGGCCGAATACCAAAGGGGTACGCCCTCGTCTCCATGGACATGCTAAGCCGAGAGAGAGACCCCCCCCCGACCCAACACCTTGGCATGGTGTCCTGCATTTTCCTTCGTGGCCCAAAGTAAACTTCTTTGCTTGGCTTTCATGTCATGGAAAACTTCTCACGATGAAATCCTCAGAAGAAAGGGTTCCACGGCCCTCCAAATGCTCACTGTAATGAAAATGTATATAGGGAGTATGTCCACTTAATGTTTAATGCATTCTCATGTGATTGGTCCAGTCTTCATTCACAATCTGACCCAACATTTCGCTCTCCTTGCTCCACCGTTGATCTATTTGTACGCCTGTTAAATAGGCATCTTGCTCTCCCCCTTGTCTCCAAAAACTAGATAATCAAAGTCGCATGGGTCCGTCCTCCCAAAGGTACTTGTCGGCAAAGATTCAAGCTAATCCAAATAGAAGTTGACCCTCTAAACAATTAAATGGGACCCAAGGCATTAGAAATCAATATTAAATTTCACTCCAAAAGAGTTCTTGATTGATATAAAAGATGATTCTAACTTTACCTATCAGGACATTGTTTGGGGGTCTTTTCTGATTTGCAATTTTCCTTAAACAAGTGAGAACGTCCGTCTCCAAAGACCGAGGCTATTAGTACCTTGAACAACCAAGACTGCTGATATCACATTCACAAGACACTCTCTTTTTTGATGGGGCAGCAAAGGGAAATCTTGGGGCAAATGCGGTGCAAGAGGCGTGCTAGAAACTCCGTTGGAGAAAAATTCTCATTATTTTGCTTGGGGGTTAGTCATTCAACGCATTCAAGTCGAGGCTTCGTCTCTTCAAGGTCTCAAGCTTTCAAAGATTTAAACATAAGTGAATCAAATGTTAGAAGTATTCCCGTATCATCATAAATGCAATGACTTCAACTCCTCCACTTTGGACCTTAAACTTGCAAGGCCGATAGCCGACTCAGTGTTGAAAACGTTTGGAGCCGAATTACTATCATGTGCTAAGAACTCATAATAAAGAGGCGGACTTGGAAGCCAACAAAGCTACCCTCTCTCTCGCTGGGGTCAAGATGAAAGACGAAGAAGAATCATGGGAATCCATTCCATAAGCTGACTTGTTGTCATGACATCGCTACTCTTAAATCAATTTGTATGTATCTTCTGTTAGAAAATTCTGGAAATGAATCTATAGTTACTCCTATCAAGGAGGAAGTTCTGCTTAGTCGCATTCTCAACCTTAGCGGTGAGGTGAACAGATTTAACTTTTCAATGTGAATTCGTATTTTTCAAAATAAGGCCAAGTTTAATATAATACCTTACATAAATCATATCGTAAAAAAAAAAAAAAAAAAATAGTTCAACCCAAATTATACTAACCTTGTCCAAATAATTTCACGTTAATACCTAGTCCACATATCACATAAGGAAAGCAAAAAATCTACTGTTGAGGTTTCTCTTGGTCTTGCTCCTGCTTCCTTAGCATTTCCTCTTCTCGTGCACATGATCTATTTCAATAAATTGTTGGAAAAAAATAATCATGAATTAGAAACATTTGTATACTCACATTATCATGAATCATTTCTTATTTATCGATATCCTCTTTTGCCCAGGGAATTACCAAAATTATACCAAGATGGTTTATATTTTTAAGGACACCTTGTATGAATGCAGAAGTGTGTAATCATGGTCCAAAACAAGGAAAAGTTTTTTAGTGCTAAGCATCCTATTTTTCGTCAGTAGACCTGTGCTCATGGTCCAAAACAAGGAAAAGTATGGGCAAGCAAAAGAAAATTCATCTGTCATCTCTGACTTATCCATTATCCGGTGTCATGTATCTTCATTACACCTAGGCTCCTACTGAGAATGTTAGCTGCACGCTTTGATGTGTTATAAAGAAACAATGTAGCTCAGGCAAATTTGTTATGTATACTTTCTATCAAATGATCTATTCAATGATAGACCATAAGAGAAGGTCATCCCAAATTTATAAACTTGCACTCAGCCTTTGGGAATTTTTAGAAATGAGAATTCAGAAAGACAAAAGATTCAACAGCTTAGCAGGAAATCACCAACAGCTTGACATTGTGACTTCATTGTCTATACTCAGATTGAAGTCAGCTCTCAAGTGAGTAGAACCATAACAAGAGCAGTAGGAGAAACAAGAGCTGTATCAGAACAATTCTAGACGCTGAATCAACTATCTAATGGCTCCTAAACCTCAGAGAAAAAAGCAGCTCAATTTTTGTCAATAATGTCTATGTTCTTCTTCAATAACTGATCCTCAACCCCCGAAAGCCCTAATGGTCATTCCTCTTACTATGGACCTTACGAATGATTTTCAATGGGTGATTTCATTGTACCATTTAGTCTCATCGCCTTAGCAAAAGAAAATAGTCTTCTCAAATACCACCGTGTTGTCTCCCTAACCGTGCATCGAGGCATGCCATTGCCCTCATTCTTCCCGCCCACTTCAGAGGTAGTGGGGTTGAACCTTTTCTTCAAACTTTTGAATGTGATTGCGGCTCTGAGCAAGGCACACCGAAGTAGGGCACGCGTTCATCCGTTTTTCGGCAGACAAAATAGTCTTCGGGAATACCACCCCATCGTCTCCTCGAATTGTACCGCCGCATGCCACGTTCTCTATTCTTCCCACCACTCTCCACAGAGACAGGGTTGAACCCTTCCCCACCCCCCCCTGAATGTGATTGAGAAATTTCTTCATAAGGCACGAATTCGGGCTCCATTTTGGAAAGCTTATCAGACTCTCTCTCGTGATAAAAGTATTACGGCTTCATAAGGTACAAATTAGAGCGCCAGCTCAATCACAACCACCGGGTGACGTCGTTAATGCCGCTAAGGCGGGAATTGAGGCTTCAATTTCGAAAGCTATGGTGGGATTGTCGCTTAAGGTGGGAACTGAGGTCTAATTTTGAAAGCTATTAAATTCTCTAGTGGCTTTGAAAAATAATAAGCCGTACGGTCTTTATTTCTCCTCCTACTAAAAAATGTTTACTATTTATTGTTTCCTTCTGCTGTGGAACAAAATTTGAAATTATTTTAATTTTGGAATGATGTGGAAAATTAAACTTTATATTTGTAAAGAGAGACAATCAATTTAGATAATAGTATGGCGTAAAATTATAAGTAACTTGTGGGAGAAATTTTTGATAAGAGGGGTAATAAAGTAAAAAGGATTATTATAAATAATATTAATAGGTTGGTTGGTTTAATTTGTTTATTATTAATGTTATAATATTTGTTTATTTTTTAATTTTTTCTTACCTAGGTTCAAATTCCTCGATAACATTTTTCCAATCTTTATAACACTTTGAAAGGTAGAAGCCTCCAAGGAGTAAAGGACCACCTCGCAAGTGCATGTCTAAACGTCTTGACCATTCTTACTAAATCAAAAGTTATTAATATATAATATCAACATATTGGATATACTTTGGTTATATTGGAAATCATTCCATTTCATCTCAACTGCATTCTCAAACCACTTTCACTAATTACCATTGTTTGGTTTCTCTAAAAATTTCCCTAGAAGTGAAAAATAACATGACTTTCGATCTAGAATGTAGAAGTCATGATGGTGACCACCCCACAAGTGTATTTATAGAGATGTCACGACCCTCGCTGAATTGTATGCTATTATTATGGATTTGCAACATATTGAATATACTCTTGGTTACAATGGAAATCATTTTAGTTCATCCTCAGTTAGCCTGTCACTTCTGAAGAATTCTGTTGATCTCAATTCTTCTCCATAAAGTTTTCCTATGAAATAAAAAAGAGCATTGTCTTTCAATCTTTAATTGGATGAAATACATATCCTCCTTTGTGAAGATTTTCTTAACTTCATAATTAAGGTTGATAAGTATCTTCTTGGTTTGTTTAAGCCACTCAAAGAATTAACATTTTATTCAACACCTGACTATGATATATTTAGACTCAGGTAATCATCAGCCAGGTGGTAATGTTCTTTTTTCACTGCAGTTTTAACCCTCCATGATTAATTTGGTTTAAGTCCTCAGGAATTCATCAATCACCTAGCCGACAAGCACGCAGTAATGAAGAAAATGATGCATTATGACTAGTGACTAGTGTTAGTCACCGCACTATTTCAAGTGAATTACTACTAAAATTTGAACAATTTTTAGTGACTAAATCAATGATCAAATTACTAATTAGTCATTTACGTTAGTCGCTTAGTTTAGTCATTTATTATTCATTTATTTTATCCTTAAGATCAATTAGCTTATTTAATGTCATTTTATGTCTTTGCCACTTAAAAATTGCTCAAACTTAGTAGTAATTCACTTGAAATAATTGCGGTGACTAACATTTTTAGTCACCTAGTCACTAATTTCATCATTTTTTACTAGTGCAAAGTGGGTTGCACATCAAAGTCCTAAGGACTGATAGAGGAGGTGAGTATATCTCTAAATATTTTCTACGCTTTTGTAGAGAAAATGGTATTCATAAGCAGTTTACAACTAGATATACTCCACAAAAAAATGGAGTAGCCGAAAGGAAGAATAGAACCATAATGGACATGGTAAGGAGTATGTTAAAGTCAAAGCATTTTTCTAATGATTATTGGGTTGAAGCTGTACATTGTGCATCGTACATTTTGAATAGGTGCCCTACAAAATCAGTTATGAACAAAGTGCCAGAAGAGGCATGGAGTGGCACAAAGCAAGGTGTCACACATATGAAGGTTTTTGGATGTGTGGCTTATGCACACATTTTGGATCAACTAAGGAAGAAGTTGGACAGCAGGAGGGAGAAATGTATTTTCATTGGATACAGTGAGGAATCCAAGGCCTAGAGGTTATACAACCCATCCACTAAGAAGTTAATTGTGTGCAGAGATGTTCAGTTTATTGAAGAGGAAGCTTGGGATGGAAGCATAGAGAAAATAGTGAATGTTAAAAATTGTTTACCTCATGATGAAAATGATGATGAGTTGGCTGAAATACATCCTTAAACAGCATCTCCAACACAAGGGCAGCAAGGCACACCCTTGAGGAGAAATGAAAGTGCTTCTCCAAGCACACCACAAGGAGGAGATTCAAGTGCTTCTTCAAGCATTTGTACACCTAATGAAAGAGGTAAAAAGTTCAGAAATTTAAATGTAATTAATGAACAAGAGGTAGAAAATGAACGTATCAATTCTTTGTTTGCTTTATATTGTCATGTTGAAGACCCTATCCATTTTGAGGAAGCTATTAAGGATAAGAAATGGATAGACACTATGGATGATGAGCTTAATGCCATAGAGAGAAACAAGACTTGGGATTTGGTTGAACTCCCAAAAGGTAAAGATGTCATTGGAGTTAAATGGGTCTACAAGACCAAGAGTAATGTTGAAGGCAAAATAGAGAGACACAAGGCCAGACTTGTTGTCAAAGGTTATAAGCAGAAGCATGGGATAGATTATGAGGAAAATTTTGCACCGGTTGCTAGAATGGAAACCGTGAGAGCAGTGCTATCCATAGCAGCACAAAACAAGTGGAAAGTTTACCAAATGGACGTGAAGTTAGCATTCCTAAATGAAGTGTTAATAGAAGAGGTTTACATTGAACAACCTCTCAGATATGAAAAGAAAGGCCAAGAGAAAAAAGTGTGCAAGCTGAAAAAAGCTCTTTATGGACTGAAGCAAGCGCCAAGAGCGTGGTACAGTAGGATAGATTCCTATCTACTGGAAAATAGATTTGAAAAGTGTGAGGGGGAACCCACCCTCTACATCAAAGAAAAATATGGTAAAATGTTGATTGTAGTTTTATATGTTGATGATGTTATTTTCATAGGTAATGATGATTAGCTTATTGAAAATTTTAAAACAGTTATGAAAGAAGAATTTGAAATGACTGACATGGGTTTGTTAAAATACTTCTTAGGAATAGAAGTAGAACAAGATGAAAATGGGATTTTTATCTCACGAGTAAAATATGTTAGTGAAGTGCTTGAAAGATTTAATATGCAGGAGAGAAAAGCAGCGATCACTCCCATAGTGATGGTATTAAAACTCAGCAGAGAGGACAACAGCAAGGATTTTGCTCCTAGCTTGTACAAGAGCATAGTTGGCAGCCTCATGTATTTGACTGCAACTAGGCCTGACATAATGCATGCTGTTAGTTTGATTTCCAGATTCATGGAGAAGCCAAAGAATGCACATTGGCAGGCAGCGAAGAGAATTCTGAGGTATGTTAAAGGAACCAAAAGGTATGGAATTTTATATACTGCTTCAGAATGTTCAAATTTAGTTGGATACACTAACGATGATTGGGTTGGAAGTGTAGATGATCAGAAGAGCACTTCCGGTTATGTATTTCACATGGGTTCAGGAGCTATTTCATAGGCTTCTAAAAAGCAGCCCATTGTAGCATTATCTACAATAGAGGCAGAATATGTGGTAGCTATAGTAGCAGCGTGTCAAGCAATTTGGATGAGGAGGATGCTAAGAAGTTTGTGCCAAGAGCACAAAAAAGGAACATTGATGTATTGTGACAATAGTTCAGCTATTGCATTATCGAAGAATTTTGTGTTTCTTAAGAGAACAAAGCATATAGACACAAAGTTTCACTACATCATAGAATTGGTGAACAGTGGAGAAATTATTTTAGAACACTACAGAACTCAAGAGCAGTTTGCAGACATTCTGACCAAGCCATTGGGATAGTAAAGTTTTGATTTTTTGAGGAAATGTCTGGGTATGACTGATAACCCAGCAGTTGAAAGTAAGGGGGAGTGTTGAAATGTTACTTTCAATAGTCATGTGTAGAGCTGCTTTCTATTTTAATCTCCAGGTTCTTTTTACTCAAGTCACCTTCTAAAATGGTGAAAAATCAATTTGTTTTTGAAAACCCCCTACATTCCTTTCGCAATTTTTTTGACAGGCCTTTGTACATTTAAAAAAAAATAGAGCATTTTAATTTATAAACAGGTACGCGGGAAGATAGGTTAGTTTAAAGTTCTTTTGTGTGGTCCCATGACCACGTCGGCAGTCCCATAGAACTGCAGTCCCCATGCCAAGTCGACTGTCACGACAGCAGACACATGGCAGCACTTGATTGGAGCGGGTTTCATTTTGAAGTCTGGCCGAGAAATCAAAATGGACCCGAAATGTTTATGAAGCGGATTTGAATCGATTTCGCGTCACACTCTTCCCTCCATACGCCAAGCCCAAATCAGACCCGAAATGTTTATGAGGCACATTTGATTGGGATTTCGCGTCACAAAGGCCTTGACGTCAGCGGGCTCTTTTGTAACGCGAAATGGTTTATGTAGGTTGGTTTAATTACCGCTTGAAGTCCAGAGTTTGATTAATGTTTTGTTTTAAATGTTTTATTATCGCGCAAAAACGTTTTAATGTTTTACAATGAAAATTTCCACATATCGGGCGAAAGGGTTTTAAACTTTGGGAAATTTAAAATATGCACGTCTTTTGTAATGGAGCCCCGGTGGGCCATAGTCTTTATAGTTTAGTTTTATTTTTGAAATATATGATGCACCATATATATTTCAAAAGGCCCGTGACGCAAATGTAAGTTTTTGAATAGCACAACAGTGCGTTGGTTAAAAATAGACAGTGTAATTTCATGCACAACAGTGCATAGTTTTAGAGACAGAGAATAATTTTGAGAGCACTGCATTTTGCAGTAGTCCAGTGTCATTGTAACAATTTTTTTTGAATGAATAGAAGTTTTTTTTTCAAGTGGAAACTCTGTCTCCTGTCAAGAAATTTTTAATTTCTCTGTATTAGAAGAGGAGAGTATTACTCTCTCCATTGTTGTTCTGCAATTTTCAAATTTTCCAACACAATTGAAGATAATAAAATAAAGATAGGAAATGTCGATGTCTTTATAATGAAAATTCAAATCTAGCACAAGGTTTAGAATGTTCATTGTTCAACATTTGAAAATGCAATATGAGTAATTCACATAAATTCTTTTAAATGTTGTACTTAAGCCTAATCAAAACTGTCAGGGGAAAAAACTAGAACTCTAAGGACTATAACAGAATTCCTATTAGTTCATACTTTATTTTAACTATATTGGGCATAAGACACTAATAAAAGTCTTTTTAAAGCAGATTGCAAGGTGCCTAGAATCTGGAGAATTGAATCTATTGCAGTGATTCCTGAACTCAAGGAATATAATGTGTCATCCAGATCTAAGACAACAAATCAAAATCAGAAGCGAATACATGCAGCTTTAGTTTGGTACCCATTGAAAAAGAAAAAACATAAAAAGAAAAGAAAGAAGTGCGATGCTCACCAAAAAGAAGGTGGTCATATCGAGGCCCTATTATGTCACTCTTGTATTCTCATTCAACACCATTATGGATGAATTTGCAATAAATATACCAAAAAATTATCATCCCGATTCACTGAAGGATATTCATATCAAAGGCATAAAAATAAATAAAAGTATACGAAATAGTCTTCCAATTTTGAAACCCCAATAACCTGAGAACTACCAAAAGAGAACAATTCTTATCCTATTTCTAATAATTTTCAGGAGGATTTCTCTGTATGGAATTTTTCTAACATAAAAATTGAAATCTATCCAACTGAATCTAATGTTCTTTTCTCTTTTGGAGCCAACAAAGGATCCTTCTTTGTATGGAATTTTCTCAATATCAAAATTTAAATTCATCGAGCTAATGATAATGGTTTCTCTATTCTGGAGCAGAAAAGACATATTCATCAGCGCTTCTCAATAGATTCAGAGCTAAAAAATAATATGAAACAATATATAAAACAAAATGACCTCAATGGACCATGTGGGACCTTACATGAAAGTCATGTTCCTGACCTCTTTTTATCCACAACATAGCATGCGAGCTTCGACCATGACACTTAACGTTATGTCATGCTCATATGACATATGGAGAGAAAATAGCTTTCATGATAATATGCTACAAAACTTAGACCTCGAATCCACCTCCCTCTCACCTAGTTCACTTCTAGTCCATGTGATGTGTTGGCTAGCTCCCCTCTCCTAGTCCACCGGATGCCTTATCTAGCCCCAAACTAAATTAGAAGTGAGATAAGTCCTTTGTCTCAAACACATTGCTGATAGAATTTTCATTCTCTACTAGTAGCTGCCACAGTTTTCCCTCTCCTATGCCAAGCCTTCAAACGCCCTCTATTATGCTACCATCAAGCAAAGAACGTTGCGCAGAGATCCATAGTATATAAAATTCACACATTAAGGATCTACATTGACTAGAGCCCACCCTAAGCTAATAATGGCGAGAGGAAGTCTTTTATTAAGGAAATTCGTAGTTTTTTTAGAGAGAATATCCCATATCAGAGAGCAAACAGAATATACAACAAGCAAAATAGACAACTCCAGCCAAAGAGTCGAAATGAGTAAGATTGAAGAGACTTGTCATAGAATCAACAAAAATATGTGATAAACAATTAGATCATCGTCAATTTCAGGTAAGAGATTCTGACGACATATAATAAATAATATTGTTGAAACAATGTACTTGTAAGTTATTATTACATAGAGAATCTTTACCTTGAATTCCCAAAATTTACTGCAACACAGAGCCACCAGGCTGTAACAAAAATTTCCAGTAGAAAAGCCCTAATTAACTTACAAACCATAATAAAACTTCTAGAAAATTTACTACAATGAAGTTCAAAGAAAAGAAATTCTCATCCCAAGAGAGCTACAATGAATACTTACGTCAACAACAGTTTTAAATCTTCTAAGATAATAAAGGAATGACCTATAGAGAAAGGACCCAAAAAACCCATAACTGTTCCTCAAGTAGTAACAACGAAACTGCCAGTGAAGAGGAGATTTTTGAAAGCTTTGATCCTGGACTCTAGCCCTGATTCCAGCCGTGAAAAATCAAGGAACAAGCTTCCAAAACCAATATGCCATGGTTGTCTCTATGAATGCCAAGGTCATGGAAAATGTAAGGGTAGCTCTATTCCTGGATTCCAACACTGAAATATCAAGGAACAAACCTCGAAAAATGATACGCCATGGTTGTCGCTATGAATGCCAAGGTCATGGAAAATGCAAGGGCAATCTTGGTGAGAGCAGTTCAAAAGATGCATCTGGCATGATTCTCCCATGTTGCCAAAGTAGGAGTCGCAATGGCAATGCTGGGCAAGGAGAAAAAAAACTGCTCACCAACAAATGAGTTCAAACAACCATGCAAAGAGCCATATGTGAACTTGGGATACTACCATGCAAAGGGCGATTGTAAACCCATTTTCGTTTCTTGGCTATATGGCATCGCCTCGTAAATACCATGCATTAGAATATTATGTACTCATCATTCATAATTTAATAACATATTATTTTTATTAATTAAAACTTAATAACACAAAATTAATTTTTCACTGTACTTTATAATACTACCAACAACATAACAAGCCTGACTTAATTTCCCTTTAATTGAGTTCCTCAAGTATCAGGTTGTTCCAAATCATATTAATCTAATTTTAGAACTTGCTTTATTTTAAAGCTACTCATAAATTAGATTGATTTCTTGATTTTGACAACCATGAGCATTTCATGGATTTTCGAAAGAACGGAGACATTAATTTAGAAAGGGGAAATCGTTTAATTAAAAAAGGGCAATACAAGGGTAATCATAATATTTGTATGTGACGCATCGCCGAAGTTCGAAGAGTGAACAGAACTCATGTGCACAGAACCCACACACATGCATAAATTACACTTGCATGCCCATGAAATCCAAGTAAAGCGATAAGTGAAATATGCCATTTCACGCAAAGGCAATATAAGGGTAATCACAATCTGTGTATGTGACGCATTGCTAAATTTCGAAGAGTGAACAGAACTCATGTGCATAGAACCCACACACATGCATAAATTACACTTACATGCCCATGAAATCCAAGGAAAGCGATAAGTGAAATATGTCATTTCATATTTGGTCGACCAACTCCAAGTGTGCAATCCATGTTGAAGGAAACTTTAGCTAACATTTACATAGTAGTATTCGTTGGGTTTTCAAACCATCATACAAGAAGGTGTGCAAGAACTCACGATGGGATAACCCTGACTAGATGAGTGTGACCCCTAGAAAATTTTATATACATTGTATTGTCGGATAAGGGAAGAATGATCCCTGGTGCAGAAGGTGTGACTTTGGGTGACCTTCTAAATAAAAAAGTGGATTAGGGAGTTAAATTTTTGGTCTTC
The DNA here is from genome assembly GCA_034641835.2 of Pinus albicaulis. Lineage (NCBI taxonomy): Eukaryota > Viridiplantae > Streptophyta > Pinopsida > Pinales > Pinaceae > Pinus > Pinus albicaulis. The sequence continues at coordinate 501,937,510 of CM076571.1, read as the reverse complement.
ATCTGCGAGGATAGAATAATCATCGAATCTTTCTGAAACTAAGGACTCATGAAGACCCACTATGATGGAACATTCGAGTAATTTAATGACACCAATGTTTATTTCTTTTTTTTCCAGACATGCAGCACATTCGTTGAGTCAAGTCCAGAGTGTAGAAATTGTAGCCGAGTTTACCCATCATCAAAAGACCGTGAGCCTAGATGCTAACATTCAAGGATTTGAAAATCACGAGGTCTTAAGCTTTGTGGAGGAATTAATCTCTCTCATGAAATGTATGATAACGATATCCATCCCCTGTTTAGAACCCTGAATATGTTTACAATGATGATTTTCATTAGAAAAATTACAAGGACGCGGATCTTGAACATGGCGGCCCCAGGGAACCATGGCACCATGCCCATTCCTAAATCCAAGCCCCAGATGCCTATGATAATATGATGAACTTTATTCAATGGTGGAAAAAACAGGTTGATCTGAACCTCCTCATAAATCTCGATGATTTACTGGGTTTCTTACCTCTCGAAGCACATTTTGACGAACTTTATCCAATGGTGGACAAAGAAGGCCGATCTAAACCTTCTCGTAAAGCTCAATGATTTATCGGGTCTCCTACCTCCCAACGCACATTTTGAAGGCCCGAAATCTTGGAACATTCAAATCTTCTGGTCCATAGACAATGATTCCGTCGTGGGGTTCCCTACGAATCCGTCCGATGATAGCCAAATGAAAAACAAAATGACCTCATTCATCTAGGTTACTCTAAAAATCTGGTATATGACTTTGATTTAGATTGTGTATATTGATTGAGATTCTATACTATTCATTAAAAAAACAGTGTTGTATGTAATAATTTGCATATTTGTACATGTTTTTGTTGATAAACAAGGGATTAGATAGCTAGTCCAATCAATCTTTTGTTTCCGTTTATGCTTGGAATCTATTAAATTGTTAAAATTTTTGCCACTTTTAGAAGTAATTAGTATCACCCCACTGTAAGAAACATTCAAGCTGAACTTTAGGGAAAAAATGTGAGAAAATGGACAAAAACATTCAAAAAATTATGGAGAAACATGAAACAATTTATGAAATTAAAATGTATGGTTTTATTAAATAACAAAGCTCAAAAATTTGGGGAGAAAATTTATGGATGGTATTGAATATTAAAGCACAATCTTACCCATGTGTTTTTCCCCTTTTTGATGTAGTTAGAAGAATTGGAATAGCAGGCTTTAGACCTGAACTTTGTTTGGTGCTTGGAATAACAGGCTTTATACCTGAACATTGTCGGGTGCTTGGTGCTTGGAATAATAGGCTTTAGACCTAAACTTTGTCAGGTGCTAGGAATAGCAGACGTTATACCCTGAATTTTGGGCAATGATACAACAATATGAAACATAAAGGGTAGGTTTGATGTATTTGCTTCTCTTCCTATTGCCGCCGCTACCTAAATAAATGGACAAAGAATCAACTTTTTCGAGTTTGTTTGTTATAAAGATGGGATGGAATTTCACCGACTTCTTTGAGTTTCTTTGTCGTAAAGATGGGAAGCAATTTCACTTCTTTCAAATGAAGAAGGAACATGATCTAGCTTTGTTTGACACCATGCAGAGATTTGATCGTAAGTAGTGACGCTTTACAGAACCATTTGAAGGTATGTATTTATCACAGGAATTCTCCAACGCAAAGCTCTATGATTCCTCTATTCACCTAGGGAAGTCCCTAATAGTAATAGGTATCGTTCAGGATAGGTAATTGCGCCGAGAAGCACATTCTACAGTCCATTATGACCCCAATATGTAAGTATGTCAGAAGCCAAAATAAAAAACTATTTTTTTAAAATAATAAATATAAACATATATAAACCAAAGGTATGGTAAATAAATAAAACTGGATATGCTAAATAAATAAAAATATAAATAAACTAGAGGTATGGTAAATAAATAAAAGTGTTTTTATACTTACTACAGAGGTATGGTAAATAAATAAAAATATAAATAAACTAGAGATATGGTAATTAAAGGAAACCTATTTATATATTTATTCCATAAATCTCTTTATATTTACAAAACAAATTATTATTAATACCATGGGTCAAATACTATATTTATAAAAGTGGTATAGAAAGGAAAAATCAATAAATAAAAATATATAAAATAGGAGTAGAAATGAACATCTAATCCTATGGACCAAATTAATAATAATAGTATGAAAAAAAACATTACTAACCTTAACATTAATATTAAAATATTAATATTAATACATTATAATATTACAATTATTAAATTTAATATATATATATATATATATATATATATATATATATATATATATATATATCAACTCTAGATATATATGGGAGAGAAGAACAAAGACATATGATAGAGGTGGAGAAATAGATGGAGTGACAAGGGAGAGATGGAAATAAACTGAAGGAGAGGGGAGAGGAGGAATGAAGAGAGAGAGAGGGAGAGGAATGAGAGAGGTAGATATGGGTAAGAGAGGGAGAGGGAGATATAAAGATGGAGGTGGGAGAGAGAGAGAAGGAGAGAGGGAGGGATAAGGAGAGAGGATTGGAGAGAGAGAGAGAGAGAGAGGGAGGGATAGAGAGACAAGATGTAGGGGGAGAGAAGAAGAGAGACATAGAGAGTGAGAAGAGGAAAGAGAGGGAGTGACAAGGGAGAGATGGAGAGAGAGTGTGTATGTTTAGGGTTGAGATAAAGAGACATAGAAGGAGTGATGGGGACAAGGGGGAGAGAAGGAGAGATAATAAGAAAGGGAGAGATATAGTAACATATTTGGAGAGAGAGATAGAGTGATGGGGAAGAGAGACAATTTTAGGGCAGAGAGAGAGAGAGAGAGAGAGAGAGGTGAAGATAGAGTGAGGCATGCAATAAAGGGAGAGAGAGGAAGGATGAGAGACAGGACTTGAGAGAGAGGAAGAGAGTGATGGGGGAATATGGAGGACTGTAGGGGACAGAGGGAGAGAGAGAGAGAGGAAGGTAGGAGAGAAAGGGAGAGAGAGGAAGGAAAAGAGAGGAGACTTGAGAGAGAGAAGGAGAGAGATAAGGATTATATATATATATATATATATATATATATATATATATATATATAAATTTAAAGTAAAGTAATTAAAAAAATTAATTGAAATTAAAATTTAATGTAGTTGATAATAATAATATTAATAATATTACATGAAATGTAATTTATTTTATGTTTAATGTATATGTAATATTTAAAAACAATATATTATTAATAGAATATATTTTAGTTTTAAAAAAATAAAATAATTTAAATTTAAAAAAAATTATATTTTTAATTTTAATTATTAGGAAGATGTGTAATTTATTGATATGTAAGATTTAAAAAATATTGATAATCAAGAGAAATTTAATGTTTTTTTATAGAGAAAATATTTCAATATACATGTTAGTAAAAAGATTGTAACAATAAATATTTCAATATGTATGTGAGTAAAAAGATTGTAACATCAAATATATAAATAGAGAAATAATTCTTATTTTGAATGTTTTCTAATTAAATATAAAAAAGAAATTTATAATTTTTTTATATTTAATATGAATGTGCTATATAACATTTAAAAAAATATTAGTAATAAAAATAATTAATAATACATATCTATTAAAAATAAATCATTAATAACAAAAATAATTCAATTTCAATATTTCTCTTTTGTATATCTACATAATGAAGTAAAAACAAATCATTAATAACAAAAATAATTCAAATTCAATATATCTCTGTATATATATGAAGGAAGAATAAAAATAATTTAATGTGTGAGATCACAATATGATATTAATAACAAATATGTATAGTTTATAGATAAATGTTTTGAATTTTCAAATATAAATTACATAAACTATAGATAGATGTTTTGAATTTTGAAATATAAATTACATATTTTAATATTTTAAAATCATAAATAAAATATAAATTTTTATAATCAAAACATTTTATTAACTAGATGTTCACATCTTGAAAATTTTCCGTCTCTGCTATATAAATCTATAGTGACTATATTCTTCTCTCCCTAACATCTCTGCCATTTCCCTGCTCTTCTAAAATAGCCCAATACTTTCGAATGTGATTTCGACTCTAACCAGTACCCTTGTTAGCCACAATCACCCCATTTCTCATTAGTGTATTCGTAAGTAGTAATTTACGTATTGGCTTCCTGAGTGTTGCAAAGGAACTCCAATGCCAATACACAAGAAAAACCTTTTCAATTTTGACAGTATACATAAAAACACAGCAAAACCAACCACTCTCCTATAGAGAGTTATTTTATTGGTTGGTTGTGTTGTTGGTTAAAAATAGACCATAAATTCCACAATTTGTACAAGAAGAATCTCGTGTTCCAGAATATTTGAAAGCGAAACAAACGCATTTTGAGATATTCCACAATCTTAACGCTTAAAATGCACACAATGATATTACAGTCATTTTACATGAAGTCATTGATTTCAAACGTGCTGATATATTAATATTGAATTCACCCAATAAATATTGTGAAATAATTTAATTACTTACATTATGGCGTAGGAACAAGTAGCTATTGAGATGTGATGAGAAGAAATCATGCCTAAAATAACCAAAATATATATGGTGGTGAACATGCTATTATTGATAAATAGAACAGACTACTTAGTAGATGGAAAGAGAGAGGAAGCTTAGAACGAGCATCACCAAGCAAGTGGCCACAACAAGAACCTTTGCTGATAGACGTTGGTTGTCAGACCCATTGAATGCAAGGCTGTTGACGAATGGCTGTCCTAATGTTGTCAGCTGGTTGAGGCCCGGCTGTACGTTCGCCAGTGGTTGGCTGAAGCCCGGTTGGACGTTTAGTGGAGAGAAGGGCTGATTGACAAAGCCGGGTTGGTTAATCAAAGGCTGGTTCACTAATGGAAATTGTTGTCCAAATTGAGAGTTTGAAGGCAGCTGATTAAGTAAGGCTGGCCGTTAAAAGGCGTTAAAGGCTGAGCGTTCAATGGCTGATTGAATGGAGATAGAGGCTCACTGCTTAATGGAGTACTTGAGTCATCTTCACAGCTAGCCATGTTCAGAATGTTCATGAAAACTAACACCCCAATCACTGCAATTTGCACAGACTTCTCCATGGTATCTTCAGAAACAGATACCAACAAAAAGTGCAGGCAAAGAGACTATATTGTTTCTTTAAATCAGCTGAAGGTTTTGACTATAATCTTGTGAGTTGTCCTCCTTTGTTGAAGGCGGGAGGGCATATATAGGGAGAGGCATAGTTTTAAAGAGTGCAATATTGGGCAAAGTTGATAGTGGTGCAGGTCGTTGGAGTGTCAGCTGTTGGAGAAAGGGTTAATGTGTTGCGGGTGATAAGCCTTGTATTCTTCCATTTTAAAATAACAATATAAGATAAGAGTTGGAAGAAATATTACTTTATTTAATCAGATGAGATGCAGGATGACCGATCACAATTATGTTATTGTTATGGTTTGAAGAAAGGTAATGATGCAAAGATAAGGACAATGGGAGATGGTAGAGGTGGGGTATACTGTGAATAGGTGAACGAAAACTACTCGAATTTGACGTAGAGAACATTAGTGTCTAGGTCAAGATGGGAAGGCCATATACTTAAAAAAAAAAAAAAAAATATGAGCTTGACGGGGGTGGAGAGGGGTATTAGACGTGAATGACGATAATGAGGATTACTCGATATTCAGAAGGTGGGGCACTAGACGTGAATGACGATAATGAGCTTTACTTGATATTCGGAAGGTTAGGAATTCGGTAACTGTATAAATTGCAACTTATGAGTTGCAGAATGGTTGGTTATGAGGTGTAGAATAGTTATTTTCAGTGAGGTTTTTTTGGGTTAGGTTTTAGGTTTAAATTTAATATGGAGGGGTTGAGGATCTAAATTATTTTGGATATACAATAAGTTAAGAAATGAAAAATTGAAAAATTGTGAAGTAAATATTGCTCTTTTAATTATTATTAATCGTTAAATAGAATTATATTAGAGACATCAGTAATATTAAATTGCCCAGTGAGACACAATCACAACTCAATCGAACTAGATTGAACTCTAACTCACAATGAAATTTGGATGGACAGTTATGACACCTCGCACATGGTTGGAATTAGATTCTCCAACACTCTCCCTTAACTACAACCAGATAAAAATTTAATTTAATTAAGATGCATGCTAGTCTATGTCTCAGCTAGGCTTATAATTAAAGAAAAATCATAGTCAGATTTCATGTTCTTTTTGTTTTCTTCCGTATCCTTTATCCTCTAAATTTCTTCAACTTTTTTTTTGTTGTTGTATCCTTCAAACATTAGTTTCTTCATTTGATGGTGTAGGTCTTCGATTGTTCGCTTTTCATCATCAATCTTTCGTTGCAACATAAATTTATAATAAAAATATATTTCTTTAGGACTCCAATATTTGAAAATTTCATTAATGTTATCATCATCCAAGTTGTCTTCAAGGTTCATTGATGCAACCTCTAGGCTGAACTCATCTAGACATGGTGTTGTAGGCCATGCTTCAAGGAAATTTAACTCTTCTTCATAATCATCATATTTATCTGCACATTGGAAATCAATGGTAAGTTGAAAAACATCTCCATAACCACATTGGTTATGTTCCTTCTATTGTGCAATGAGAGCTTTATTCTATTGTGCTACCTTCTCTGCCTATGTTTCTTCAGCTGCTTCAAAGAGGTTTTCTTCAACTCAGTTTGCAGACTCAAGTGGGATTCTCGCACCAAATAGCGTCATGTCGATATCATGTTTTTGTTGCATCGTCTACAACCATTCATCATTATCCAACAAGGCGTCATCAAACTTAACATCAACAAATTAAATTGTTGGATTCAACATAGCATTGGTTTCTTTAATGGAAACATCATTGTCATCAACGTGGTTGCTCGATTCACTGAATATTCGTCCACTTGTGGTTGTGCACATTGGGGTTCACAAGCATTCGCGTGCTCCTTCTCTTCTCCTTCTTCAAATTCGTCACAATCATCATCCACTTCTGGTTGAGCATAGTGGGATTCACAAAAATATTCATTTTCAAACTCATTATTCCTCTCAAGGGTGTCTGAAGCCTCTTTGGTTTTCTTTGCATCTGCAATGAGGGGAAGAATGTGGTCATCAACACATTGCTTTATGCATTTTAATGTGAAGCCATTCTTTTTCCTTTTGGCTTCCAAATATTTGAAAAAAAAAAAAAAACATTTTTTGTTATCAATTTGACCTTCTCAACCTCTTGAATTTTCCCATTTTTGAGCACTGATAGAATGCGACTCAACAAGAAAAATGACATGCAGACACACTCCCTTCCTGCAATAATAATTTCTAACAAAATCAGTTGTCAAATCTAACTCTAGATTTGGCTGTGAATCATAGCGGTGGCATGCAACAATGGTGACTCAAGAATCTCAAATTTTTCTCCTTCTATACAATCTTTATCAAAATTTCTCACAAGAACAACACTTCCAAAAATACTTCCGCAAAACTCAATTTTTTTTTTTTACAACAATGCCCTTTTTTTTTACAAACTCCTTGTGCAAAGTTCCTTAACTAATACCATTTTTTATTAAAAAAAAATCTTTGAGAAATTTCCAAATATGACGAAAATAAACATTAGTTTTCTCCTTTCCTTTTAAAAAAGGAACTCCCTCCCCCCTCCCCCACCACGCCCCCCCACTTAAATAAAAGAGCTTTGAAACTTTTTCTAAAAAGGAATTAATCTATAAATCAAACAAATAATCTTTGTCCCTTGAAAAAAGAAAATTGACGCCATTTTTAAATTATACGTGGCCTTTTAAAAAAAATGAGCATAAAAAAATGTGCTTACACTTTGCTCTTAAAATAAAGCTTGTTCTTTGTACAAAAGAAACATTGTTTCGTAGGATTCTCCTTCATTGTTGGAGAGATGGACGCTACCTCTTTGTTGATCTGACTATTTCTTTCTTCCATATTTCTAAATATAGTCACAATGAGGACCTTTGGTTGCTGGAAATTTGTTGCAAAAATCATATGAAAGGTAACACAAATTTACTTTCTTGCATTGATGCTATTTGGTGAGATAATCCCAGTTGAGGCTCCAAACCAAGTGGAAGAAAACCTTTTTAAAGCAGTTGAAGTGACAAAGGCAAAGAAGAGCACGTAGATTCTCGTGAACCCCATTGTGCACAACCAAAAGTGGATGAAGATTTGGTGAATCCGACAACAGAGCTTCATGATGACAATGAAGGCACCATTGAAGAAACCAATGTTATGGTGAATCCAACAATTCAATTTTTTGATTTAAGGTTTGATGAAGACATGCTTTTTAATGATGAAAGGTTGCATATGATGCAAGAAAAACATGATATGACAAGATGTAGTCTTGTTGGAGTCATGATTGTCGGTATACCAAAACCTGTAGGTGTTAGTCAATAGACACATCACTAGAGTTAATGGACCCACGAGAGGTCGTTAAACACATGTCGCAAAACACACAGGAAGCACTGGTTTATCCAATGTCCAATAATCTCCCGCTTGCATGAGCTAGGTGTGTTTTGAACTCGAGAGCTTTGGCTAATGTACCACTTGTTGGTGTCACAAATGTTGTTACACCAAAACCCACATGTGTTATTAAATGAACTCATCGCTAGAGTTAATGGATCCATGAGAGGTGGTTAATCACATGTCATATTTTCATAAAGCATGAGGTCACGACTCATAAAAGTAAAGACCAACACATTTTAGTTAGAAGGAAAAGTGGAAATATCTCCTTTCTTTAGTAAAAACAATAATGGACAACAAATTCCCTTTGGTTGTTTTTTCAATGGACCATTCGATTTTTTTTAATACAAAACGGAGACCTTACCGCTTTTCCTTCTAAATTAAATGTTTTGGTGTTGATTTTTTGAGTTGCGACCTCCTGCTTCATGAAAATAGGACAACGAACTTAAAAAATACCTTATGTTGACTTGTCATGTCGTGTGCTTGCCTTTATAAAAAAAAATTGACCTCGTTCTTGTGCTCCAAGTTGACCTCATGCCTAGGCTTCAGGGGTTTGACTTCTTACCACACTTCTCGATGGAGATAGGTGGTGTTGTATTGCAGTTTTGTTAAGTTTTGTAAGATCTCCATGATCTATGCACTTTCTCCTTTGTGGCGAATGTTCTGAAGACTCCTTTTTTTTTTTTAAGAACAAATGATGGTTGGCTTGCACTATTTCCCCCTCACAAATTTTTTTTCTAATATTTTTTTAAGAACATATTCGCTCACTTGCCCAACATTATTCATCACATTTCTTCAAACAACACAAAATTCTTCCAAACATGATCATTCACGCTCTCTACTACTCTCTCAAGGAGTCTTACACAGACTCATCTTTGATAAAATGTTAAGAAATGAAAAATGTTTGGCCAGAGATTGCTTTTCTCAATATTATCAATAGTTAAATAGAATTACATTAGAGACAAATCAATAATAAATGACTAAAGTGACACTGAACTAAAACTCAACCGAATTGGATTGAACTCTAACTAACTATGACACTTGGATGGACAGTTATGACAACTACCAGGTGGTTTGATCTGGATTCATGCAAGAACACAATATAATATAGAAATTACATAAACGTAGAGATGCATCAGAAAATACAATTCATTTCATTAATATCAAATAACTGAAATAACCTTAAAGACAAAATGGAAATAAAGTAGCTTGGGCGATGGTAGCTTATCTCCGAGAAGAGATTTAGCGACTACAAGCCTCTGAACTATGTTACAATGAGGCTCAAATGCCTATTTATTATTGAGATATAATTGAAAATCCTAAACATCCAGAAACCTAACCCTAGGAGATGAAGTGTCAAAACGATGGGTCTCAGTCGGGTAAATTAGTATGTCAACTTCTGAGGGTTGTAACTTTGGCATACGATCTCTGTTTCATGTACACAATACCTCGCTAGAAAGATCTATCCAAGGAATACGACATCCAAATGAAAAATGTATGTTAACAACCCATGTTGGCCTCGGTTTTCCTAAAAAACTTCGTTTAGAGCCTCAAAACGGCTCGAGAAGTTCAAGACCCGAAAAACTACCAAAAAATAGTAAATTTTGCTATAGTTAAGGAAACTAAAGAACCGAAAGAAAAAATGGTGGGGGTCTACGTGGAATAGGCGGTTGGCCACCAATATCCACATGTATCAGTCCTCCCCCTTAGGAATAAAGTTTCCCCATTACGTTGAATTCCTCCATGAGATGATGAAACTTCTATTGAACTTGGTCCCTGGTGAGCCACTTGCCTTGGTGCAGGAGTTGGCCAGCATAAAAAACCTGATACAGTTGGATATTCTTCATATGATTTTTCTTGATATGCGTGTTCATGATCCGATCAGTTGTGGAATGTTCCATGCAGTCTGGGTTTAGCTCCGTTGGTGTGAGTTGTTCTGCAATGTCTGATGTGTCCAGTAATGGTGGAAAGTAGGGTTGAAGGTGGTCCATATTGAACTTTGGGTGTACAAAAAGGAATGATGGAAAACTGAGCTTGAAGGAATTTTCCCCGACAACCTTGGTGATGGTATATGGCCCATATCATAGTGGGTGAAGCTTGCGGTGGGGTCCAACGAGGCGCTACTTTTGCAAATGTATCCAAACTTTGTAACCCACCTCCAACTTGTGTGGCACACGATGTTGATCATGTCATTTCTTGTACTTAGCATTAGCTCTATCTAATATGTCATGGGCCTATTTCCGGATGTCATGAATGTGCTCAATGAAGTTATTCACCTTGTTAGCTTCGAACTGGACATGACTCGAATCTTCCTGAGTAGCTGCAAATGGTATGACCACATTAGTGGGACATAGTGGCTAGAATCCCATGCCCACCTGAAAGGGGCTGTGGAGAGCCCAGTTATAGTTGTGCTAGACATAGGGGAGGCTTTCATCCCATTTTCGTGGATGATATGAGTTGTACATGTGTAGAATGTGTACAATCATCCCATTGACGACCTATGTTTAGAAATCAGTTTGGGGGTGGTAAGATGTGGACTTCTTGATCTTGGTGTCCAACATCGACCAGAGACTTGACCAAAATGTACTTAGGAACCTGTTGTCCTGATCTGAGATAATGGAATGTGGGATTCCAAATTGTACCCATACTCGTTCAAATAAGAGTTTAACAGTGCCTTCTCCTTTGATACACTTCTTGTAGGCTGCCATAATGGCCATCTTAGAGAATTTGTCGATGACCAAAAAATGAAGTTGTTTTCATACTTGGTAGAAGGAAGGCACAAAATGTAATCCAACGAGATGGATTTCCAAGGACGACTAGGGGTATGCAACGAAGTATATAGGCCATACTTCTTGATGGTCAATTTAGTAATGGTGCACGTTATGCAGGATCTTATGTACTTCCCAACATCTTGTCGAAGGCTTGGCCAATATAAATACTTTTGCAGTACTTCCATTTTTTTCTTGACCCCAAAATATCAAGCGACCTGACTATAGTGTGCTTCCCAAATCATCTTGGCATGCTCACTTAAAGGAACACAAAGGTGTCCTAGGTGGCATAACAGTGCATCCTGGAGGTGAAAATATGGAACTTTCTTCCCTTTCAAGAGCATCTGGTATGTGTTTTCGAATTCTGGATCACTTTTTTAGAGATACGGCCAAACCAAAGTCTTGCTCCCATAAGAGGTGAGCACATTGGTTATCACCATGATCGTCGGTCAGCTGAGACAGTCTACAAAATTATTTTTTCTTCCCTTCTTGTACTTGATGTTCAAATTTAATTTTTGCAGGCATGTGAACCATTTATGATGGTGATCATTTTTTAACTTCCATTGTGTCTATATGAACTGTAGGGGTGGTGATCTGTGTGGATGACCATTTCCTTCTCCAAAATGTAATGCTTCCATTGTCGACAAAACTACATAATGGAATACATCTCATTGTCATAGGTGGGATAGTTTTGGACTATGTCTGAAAGTGTCTCACTGTGATATGCCACTGAATGCCTGTGTTGAGTAATTACTGCCCCAATAGCATAGTCAGAGGCATCTGTCTCAATCTCAAATGGTTGATGCAAGTCTGGTAATGTGAGCATTGTTATAGAGCCGATGAAATGCTTCAGCTCTGCGAACGTCTTCTATTTTGATTCAGTCCAAAAGAATTTTTCTTTCTCTCCTCCCTTGGTGACTTGACTCAAAGGCCAAGTTATATGAGAGAACCCAACATAAACTAGCTGTAGAAATTGGCAAGATCCATAAAGTTGTGGAGCTCCGTTAGAGTGGTTAGGGTCGGCCAATCTTGAATGAGATGGATCTTGGCAGGACCCACATGCACCCAACACTTATCAATGATGTATCCTAGATATTGAACCTGGGTCATGCCAAAAGTGTATTTCTCCAAATTGGCGCACAATGTTGTGAAACCAACTCCAAAAATAGAAGAAAAGAGATATCAATGCCTTAGAAATAAGCCACTTCGAGGGGGCAACCTCCAATACATTACATGAATGAACAATTTTTGGATGATACAAATTACAAAACCTCCTTCCTATATATAGGAGTCCATGGGGCCACATTGTAATCCTAGTGGGGCAAGAATGTAATCCTACCCAACCTAACAATAATAATTTAAGAGCACAATAATAACAATATGGGGGTTACAGGAGTACCACAATAACAATAAGGGGGTTACACCAACAAAAATAATGGACTATACTCGTAATATAGGGACCTAACATGCCCCTCTCCTTCAAAAAAGTGTTTTCCTCAATGCTTGAGTAGCTCTGGGTGCTTCTGTATAAAATTCTCATCCTCCCATGTAGAATCTTCAGTGGGTAAGTTCTTCCACTTGATGAGATACTCTAAAATTGATCGATTTCGTAGCTGTCGAGTTCTTGTTTCCGTGACCGCTTCATGTTCCAATATGATTTTTCCTTCTTCATCAAGTTCTGGAAATATTGTTTGAATAGGAAGATTTTCACCTATAACCTTATTTAAGCATGAAACATGGAAAACTGGATGCACTCATGAAGATGCAGGAAGCTCCAATTTGTATGCCATAGTACCAATCTTTTGCAACACCTTGTAAGGACCATAGTACTTTGGCGATAATTTATTATCCTTCTTATATTGCTTGAGGGAAATTTTTTTCTATGGTTGTAGCCGTAAAAATAACCAGTCTCTTACATCAAAACTTCTCTCACTGCGATGTTGATTTTCTTGTTGTTTCATTCCATTTTGTGCCAAATTCAGGTTATCCTTTAAGAGTTGGAGAACTTCTTTTTGATGCTCAATGTAATATTTCACTTCTTGAACCTTCGAATTTTCTCTTAAAGATGATGTGATGGACGGTGGATGATATCCATAAAGTTCCATAAATGGGGTCATTTTTGCTGCAGTATGGAAGCAAGAGTTATACCACCATTCAGCGAGAGGTAACCACTTGACCCATTGTGTTTGTTTATCAGATACAAAACAACAAAGATATCCTTCCAAACATTTATTTACTATCTCGTTGACCATCAGATTGAGGATGATAAGATGAGCTATGAGTTGATTGAGTACCCAAACAAGAAAATAACTCCGTCCAAAATTTCTAGTAAAAATGGGATCTCTGTCGCTCACAATAATCCTTGGGTTTCCATGTAGCTTTTGAATTGTGTCCATAAATGTAGTAGAAATTTTACTTGCTTTAAATGGATGAGATAATGAACAAAAGTGTGCATACTTGGTAAGTCTATCAACTGCCACCATGATGACACTCTTTCCTTCGGACTTGGGTAAACCTGTGATAAAATCCATTGAACTTTCCTCCCAACGTTGACTTGGAATGGATAAAAGTTTTAGAAAACTCGAGGTCTTAATTGTCTCAACTTTATTTTGCTGGAAAACCAAAAATTCCACCACAAACTTTTGAATATCAGATTTAAGGCCATCCCAAAAAAATTCTTTCTTCACCCTGTGGTATGTTTTTAAAAATCCTGAGTGTCCTCCTAAAGGAGAAGTGTGCAATTCCAGAAGAATCTTTTGTTTTAGTTGGGAATTCTTACAAAGATATAAGCGATCTTTGTACCATATGGAATCATTTTTCCAACTAAATGTATCAGATGTACTAGGATCTTGCTGCAACTTTTGAATGAGTGTCCACACTTCTTCGTCCTTCTTCCATTCATCCCTTGCTTCGGTTATCCAATCTGGTTGGATAATAGATATGGCACAAAGCAATGCTTCCACCTCTTCATTATTTCTTGAGAGTGCATCTGCAACAACATTTAGCTTCCCTTTTTTGTAGATTAATTCAAAGTCATAACCCAACATCTTTGTGACCCATTTTTGTTGCTCTTTTGAAGATATTCTTTGTTCCAAAAAGTGTTTAAGACTATCATGATCAGTTTTTACCTGGGAGTGTCTTCCCATTAGGTAAGTTTGCCATTTCTTTACTGCATGTAGTATTGCTAACATTTCCTTCTCATAAATAGATTTATGTAAATACTTTCCTTTGATTGGACGACTTTCAAAAGCAATGGGTCTTCCTTCTTGCATTAAAACAACACCAATTCCATTTCCTGAGGCATCACATTCCACAATAAAGGTTTTTGTGAAATATGGTGTAGCTAAGACCGATGATAGGCACATTGCTTATTTAAGATGTTCAAAGGCCTTAGTTGCTTCAGGAGTCCATGAAATGCATCTTTCTTCAATAATTTTGTTAGAGGTGCTGCTAGTCTCCCATAATTCTTAACAAACTTGCGATAATACCCTATTAACCCGAGAATTCCTCGCAACTGCTTTATGGTTGTTAGGACTTTCCATTCCTTAATGGCTTTAATTTTGTTAGGGTCTACCTTAACACCCTCATCAAATACAATATGACCCAGATATTCCACCTCTTGCACTCTAAAGAAACATTTGGATTTTTTTTTCATATAATTGTTTCTCCTGCCATAGTTTGAGCACCCTGTCAACATGTTGAACGTGATCCTTCCAAGACCTGTTGTAGATTAGTATATCATCAAAAAATACTAGCACAAATTTTCTAAGGATTTGAAAATGGAATTCACCAACCCTTGAAATGTAGAAGGTGCATTGGTAAGGCCAAAAGGCATGACCAAAAATTCATAATGACCCTCATGAGCTCGAAATTTTGTTTTCGAAATATCTCCAGTCTTCATTCTAATTTGATGATATCTTGAATGAAGATCCAACTTGGTAAAATAAATTGCTCCATGTAATTCATCTAGTAATTCATCAATCACAGGAATGGGAAATTTATCTTTAATGGTGAGATTATTGGGCTCCCTATAATCTGGAAACATGCGCCATGATCCATCCTTCTTGTGTAACAATACTACAGGAGCAGAGAAAGAAGTTTGACTAGGTTGAATTATACCAGCCTCTAACATTTCTGCAATCATACGTTAGATTTCTCTCTTTTGGACATAAGGATATCTATATGGCCTGATGTTTGGAGAAACTTCTTGGAATCAAATGAATAGGATTATCATGATCACGAATAGGTGGGAGTCCTTTGTGAGTTTCAAACACCTTGGAATGATTGTCCAAGACTTTTTGGAGATCTGAAGAAATAGATGATTTTGATGTTGGAACTTCTAGTGAGCATAATTG